>CM053622.1:170478175-170503769 GCA_028646595.1 Phalanger gymnotis | reverse complement strand
TTCTCATTTCTCTTCCCAATTTTTCCTCTACTTCTCTAACTTGCTTTTCCAAATCCTTTTTGAGCTCTTCCGTGGCCTAAGACTAGTTCGTGTTTTTCTTGGAGGCTTTTGATGTAGACTCTTTGACCTTGTTGACTTCTTCTGACTGTATGTTTTGGTCTTCTTTGTCACTAAAGAAAGATTCCAAAATCTGAGTCTGAATCAGAGTCCATTTTAGCTGCCTGGCCATGTTCCTAGCCAACTACTTGACCCTTGAGTTTTTTGTCGGGGTGTGACTGCTTGTAGAGCAGAGAGTACTTTGTCCCAAGCTTGAGGAGTTGTGCTGTTGTTTTCTAAGCTATTTCTACACAGCAAGCTCTGCCCCACCAGTGCTCCTCCTCCCTCAAGAACCTCCAACCTGGACTGGACTCAGATCTTAAGCAGGCTCAGCACTCCTGCTCTGCTCCACTTGTTAATTCTTCCCACCTGGTGGACCTGGGGCCGTAAGTAACTGCAGCTGTAGTTCTGTCCTCAGAACTGCACCACATCCACTGCCCCTGGGGAGGTGTTTGAACCTCGAACTCTTTCGCTCTGTCCCTGCAGCTTTTCCTGCTAACCTTCTCTGTTGTCTTTGGTGTTTGTGGGTTGAGAAATCTGTTACCTGCCACAGCTCACTGATTCAGCACACTAAGGCCTGTTCTGCTTAGCTCCCAGGTCTGTTTACTCAGGGTGCAGCCCACGCTGGGCTCTTCATTCTGTTCCCAGCTGCTTGTGATAGACCTTACCCAGTGACCTTCCAGGTTGTCCTGGGCTGGAGCCCTCTTTCCCTCGGCTATTCCATGGGTTCTGTAGCTCTAGAATTTGTTCAGGGACATTTTTATAGGTTTTTGGATGGCCCTAGCAGGAAGCTCACCCAAGTCCCTGCTTTCCACCTGCCATCCTCTCGACAAGAGATATTTTCAAGAACATTAGAGGTATCAAGGGAAAGTTTCAAGCAAAAATGGTCATAAGAAAAGACAAAAGTGGTAGGTGTTTAATAAAAGCAGAAGAGATTAAGGAGAGGTGACAAGAATCCCCAAAAGTCTATGTAAGAAAGATTTTGACATGACCAATAACCATGATAATGTGCTTACTGATCCAGAGCCAAATATGGGCCTTATGAAACATTGTTAACAATAAGGCTAGTGGAGGTGATAGAATTCCAGCTAAGATATTTAAAACCCTAAAAGATGATGCAGTTAATGCTGCACTAAATAGGCAGACAAATTTGGAAAAAAAAAAAACAGTGGCTGCTGGATTGGAAAAGATTTATGTTCCAATCGTAAAGAAGGGCAATTCTCAGGAATGTTCAAATTACTGAACAGTTGTACTCATTTTACACACCAGCAAAGTTATACTTAAGATTCAACAAGCTAGGCTTCAGCAGTATGTGAACAACACTTTACCAGAAGAGTGGGTTGGTTTTTGGTTGGTTTTTGAAGAGGCAGAGTAACTAGCAACCAAATTGACCATGTTTGCTGGATTATGGAGAAAGTGAGGAAGTTCCACAGAAACATCTTTTGCTTCACTGACTACACTAAAACTTTTGACTATGTAGAACACATTGAAATGTGGCAAGTCCTCAAAGAAATAGGAGTACCAGATCATCTTACTTGTTTCCTGCATGCAGTCTAAGAAGCAAGTTAGAACCAAACAGAACAACTCATTGGTTTAAGACTGGAAAAACAGTACAAAAAGGCTGTGTGTTGCCACCTTATTTATTTAAAGTGTATGCAGAGTAAATCATGTAAAATGTCAGATTGCATGAATTAAAATCCTTATGACTCCACTTACCATTCCCATGACTTCTCAAAGGAAAACACATTTTCCTGGACACTATTCTAATTCCAGTTTAAATATGTCCGTTTCATTTTCAAAATCATTTGATAGAAAGTGTTTTTTCCTATTTATTTTATGATCAAGTAGAATTTCTGGAATTTTATAAAGCTCAAACATTTCCTCCCAATGAGTAAGGGAGCATACTTTCCCTTTTTACGTCAGTTTCGGAGGAGAGTAGGCTCAGACTTAATATAGTTTGGTTTGTTTTCCCATAGCATTGGTCCCATTGATCTTAATCAATTTGTGTCCAAATGCCCAAATTCCACATAGTTACTCAAAGATTCCTTACCTCAGCCACTCACTTAATTCTTAACTGAATTGTGAAGATTGTTTTTCAAGGAACCAATGCCTGACTGCCTTTGTAATCCCAGCATAGACCCTATTTCTAGACTTTCTGATTTCTGGACCTTGGGTGATTGCTTTCCTTTCATTTTGAAATTCACAGGGTTATAGTCTCAAATTTCTTTTACCTGATAGAAAAAAAAATACAAGAGAAATTATCTAGACAAAAGAATTGAGGCATGTATCTATATGCAGGCCCCAAAGGCTTCTCCTTTTCCCATGTCTTTCAATGGATGCTGTCTAGCAGGGGACAAAGTCAGCCAAAGAGAAGCTATTTTGTGTACTTAAAATATCTATTGATGCTGTTTTCATCATTTCTATTGTTGCTCAACAATAACCTTCCCCTCAACCACAGTGAGTAGAAGCCCTCCCTTGTTACGTACACAAACACACACACAAAGAAAGTTGTTTTCCTGGTTCTACTCTTTTCATTCTAAATCAACTCATATGAGTCTATTCTTTATTTTATCCAGACATACATATACATATATGTATATGTGTATAAAAGTGAGTGTATATGTGTGTGTATAATTTATATTATGCAATGAAACCCATTACATTCATATATTAGACTTTGTTTACATTCCTGTATCAGTATTTGTTTAACCATTTCCCAATTGACTGGCACCTATTTTATTTCCAATTCTTTGCTAAAACAACAATGCTGCTATAAATGTTTTCAAAAATATAAGTATGTCTTTCATCTCTTTTTGATATGTACCTAATACAACCCAGAACAAAGGTTAAGTGGAATTTAGTGACTTTTCTCACCCAGTGTTTCTTTGACTTTTAGTACCAAGAGCACACTAAACAGGGTTTTAACTCAAACATTGGTGCATAAGACCCAACATTTTGAGACTTTTATTATTGTTGTAATGATGATAATAATAACAATGATAATAATGTTAGCACATTCCTTGATGTTAGCCACTAATTAACCCAATAAATAGAGAATGACCAAATAAATTATAGTAGTGTAAGTAGATTATTTCTGGATCATCAGGAATACTATGAAGAATTCAGAAAATCATGGGAAAACTTTCATAACTTGGTATGCTATGAATTAAGCTAAAACATGAAAGCAATATACATCATTATAAGTAAAATGACAAAGACGAAACAAATAGAAGGAGCACTGATTTTGAATTAGAGGGTCTGTATCCAAATCCTGGCCCTGGGCAAATCACCTCACCTCTTTGGGCCTCAGTTTCCTCATCTGTAAAATGAAGGAATTGGTATAGACTCTAGTTCAACTCCCTTCTACCTTTAAATCAGTGAGACTTGAAAAAGTGAATGCTATGCACTTATAATGACCAAGCTTGACCACAGGTAATTCCTTTCATTATTTGAAGTGCTGGGAAGCCAAGGGTATGAAATATTCCATATAGTTTCAGAGTCAATCAATGTGCTAGTTTTTCTAAGCTATTTCTTGTTCTTTGTTATAAGGGATATAAAGATAATAGGGCTTTATATAAACATATATACATACATATATACATATTATATATATGGGTTATATAGCACAAACTTTCTAAAATAAATTATAAAATGGCAGAAGAGAAGACAAAATAGGGGTGCATATCTCTGTTCTGTGTAAGTTCTATGCTATCTAATATATATGCCTGTGGCGAGATCACCTGTTATATGTGGTAAAGTACTCGAAGGGTAGGGGCAATGTGAATTTCACTTGCTTTTGCACAAGACCAAGGACCATTGATTTTCTGGACCCTTTATGTCATTGAATTTAATGCTTAAAAATAATATCTAGTGCAACACTCTGCTTTGTTACTTATGAGGAAATTAAGCTCCAGGAGTGAAATTACTTGGTTAAGCACCAGTCTTCTAACTCCAAATCCATCATTCAAAACTCTTCAGTGACTCTTTGTTCCTTCTCAAATAAAGCACAGATGCCTAGACTTGGCATTTAAAACTCCAAACCTACCTTGTCAAACTAATCTCCTATCCCTCCCGTTTATGTGCACTTTTAAAGATAAACCAGCCATTTAATTTTTGCTTCCTTCATTTATCTTGCTCCATCCCAGGTCCTTGCCTTTGCATTACCTATCCTCCATACATGGAATGTACTCCACCACTCCCCTTCACTTCTATCTCTGCCTCAGCTCAAGAGGTACACTCCCAAATGAAGCCCTGCCTGAGTTCCACATGTAATAGTGCCCTTTCTTCCTGAAATTATTCTGTCTAATTATTTATATATGTGATATGTTCCTTCCAACCCAGTAGATTCTAAGCATCTTGAGGACAGGTACTGTTTCATGTAGTTTTTGCATTCCTGGTGCCTAAAAGAGTACTTGGTACAGTGTAGGTGCTTAATAAACGTTTGCAGAATTGAATGGGAGTAGACTGATCTTCCTACTCACTATACAATGCTCTCTCACAAATTTCAGGTACTTCTAGATGAACCCAAATTGAATTTTTATAGCAGAGGAGATAATATAAGCTGTAAATATCTTAGCAATAAATAATCAAACAAGACATGATACAGTTTTGAATGTTTAGGTATTTTATGTATGTGGACAAAAAGTTCTTTTTAAAATTTGGAATGACTTTTATTTTTATATCAATAGTAAAAGGTAAAGTTGGGCCTTAGTAAACATACTGTTTTTTCCATAAAACCTTGACATCAGGCTTTGATAGGACAACTTAACCTAATTTGCTTTTTTTTTCCCTTTCACTGTTTAACACCAGTCATAGTGACTGTTTTAATAGGTTTCCTTTACACTCAAGGAGTGTCTCCCAGTAAAAAGGAGCAGCTGGTGGATACTTATCTTGGGCTTAAACCAACTCACCAGAGTGAAGGGATATTTTTAAAATTCTTCTAGGCTGACAGCTGTTCCTAGGGGCAACTTCACTGTTTCCCTTCTATCTTTCAGAAATGCTATCTTGAAATCCTACTACACAGCAAAATAATGGTCAAAGCCATGAGATTTGAAATAAATGTATGATATAAATATACAAAGCTTACCAATTTCATCGATGATTTTAATAGCAGAATGTAGCTCTCTATTTCTGAAAAGGAAAAAAAAAACCTTTTAAACACTCAAAATACATAGGTGTAGTCACAGGTGCATTATATTCTTAAGCAACAGATGTTTACTTGCGATACAGTTGACTGAATATTTTTGGATACTGGAACTATTTTCCATTCCTTCTTTATGATTGGTTTTTCCAATTTTAAGACATATGAACTTGTAGTACTCACTTACCACTGCAAATAAAAGGAGTTTGGCTCTAGTTTGCTATTTCAAAGACAGATCTCAGGTAAAGTTAGGGATCTTGGAAACTGATTGGGATGTGGAGTTGGGGTGGGGGGAGTATGAAGAGCTATAGAGCTGACGGTGACCTTAGAGGTCATTTCATCCATCACCAAATCCCACCAAACTTTACCAATGAAAGGTCAAAGACTTATAGGGATGAAGTGATCCACCAAAGTCTCAGGACAAATCAAGCTAGAATTCATATTTCTGGTCTCTCCATCTAATGCTCTTTCCACCACAACATGTTCCTAGAAAAGAATATCCTGTCAAGAAGCTTGGTCCTTGCTTTCTGGACTTGGAAGTGGGAGATGGAGTACTGTGTTCAGTGTACCTCTGTGTTCTTGGATTATTTTTTGGAATCATAGAAGCACAGTAGGCAGTAGCTGCTAAAGGTGCTTGTAATAGAAAAAAAACTAGAAGCTTAGAACTATAGGATGGATCATGAGTTTTTGGGGTTATTTCTGAGGGTCAACATCTTTTAGGAAGACACAATCATTTCAGTGTAATAATCTCCCTTCCTTCCTTCCTTCCTTCCTTCCTTCCTTCCTTCCTTCCTTCCTTCCTTCCTTCCTTCCTTCCTTCCTTTCTTCCTTCTTTCCTTCCTTCCTTCCATCTTTCCTTCCTTCCATTTCTTCTTTCTTTCTCTTTCTTTCTTTATATGTATAGATGCATTTATTTAATTATTTGATTCTTCATCCATTTATTTATATTAATTTGAATATTTGCCTGTATGCCTGTCTGTCTGTTTGTCCATTGGATGCCTAGGACTTTGCCACTGTGAGAGCATTAGCAAATTTTGCAAGCGCTATCCCACTTCCTGGGAGGAAATCCAGTGGATGATAATCATGGAGGGCTTTCTGAATACAGAAAATCTTGTGGTAACCTGCTATAGTTTAAACAATAGAATATTTCTTTCTTCCCTTTTTATCTGCCATCTTTTGAATCTTTAAATGGTTATAACACTCTGTGAATACCAAGATAAACTGCTGTTCATGTAATTCACTGTCAAAAACACTGCGCATACTTTAGGAGGATGGCAGTGGTAATGGTCTTTTTGAGTGCTGCTGCACAAAAGCTGAGCCTATCAAGATTTTTTTGGCAGGCTTTGCCTTTACATTGTCATGTTATATATTACTGAAATGCAATGCAGGATCCTATATAAATCAACTAAGGAGCCTTGAGGAGCTTGAGGTGTGCAATAGCAGCACAGGGGCCTAACTAACAATGTATTGTTTCAACATGGTCCGGTAGACTAGGCACATGCACACCCCCATCCCATCCCCACTCATATATGTTTATTTATATATATATATATATATGCATATATATATATATGTATGTATATATATAGGTACATGTTATTTCTATGTTCATTAAATTGTCTTTTAGCTTCTTGACAAAAAGGATATTGTTTAATTTTTCTTACTCAAAGGGAAAACATAGACAAGTCTGAAAGGTTATACTGATATGCCTTCTAGGAAATGAAAATAGGTAAGGGAAAAGAAATGAAAGGATGAGCTTAAAATTTCTAGAGCAGATCACTAGACAGATTTGTAGAGAGGATTTTGCCAGTTTTTCTTCCTCTGCAGAACATCTTTGTACAAGTAGTAAAACCACACTCAAAAAGCAGCCTTAAATT
Source organism: Phalanger gymnotis (assembly GCA_028646595.1). Classification (NCBI taxonomy): domain Eukaryota; kingdom Metazoa; phylum Chordata; class Mammalia; order Diprotodontia; family Phalangeridae; genus Phalanger; species Phalanger gymnotis. The sequence goes on along the minus strand of CM053622.1, from coordinate 170,496,656 downwards.
CCAGGAGAGAGAAGCAATTCATTTTGCTTCTAAGAAAACATGGTGTCTTAGAGAAAGCACTTAATTAAGAATCCAATGAACTGGCTTCTAGTCTTTGTTCTCTTCCTAACTAGTAGTGTGATTTTGAGTGAAGTGCTCAGTTCCTACAGTTGATCCCTTCCAGCTCTATAATTCTATTCTGCTATATATCATGGTTATAATTCCCCCATCCCTAGAAAGGAATCCCTCTTAGCTCCTTCTATAGTTTCTTTCAAGGCTTGTATCAGGTGCTGCTTCCTAATGAAGCCTTTTAAGATCCCTCCTGACTCCCCAGGTTACTCTTCCCTTCCTACAGGAACTGTTGTTGTTATTGTTATAGTCATATATTGTTATTATTATGGTTGTTGTTGTCATAGAATTTGTTGTTGTCATTCAGTTGTTTTTTCAGTCTTGTCCAACTCTCTGTGACTTCATTTAGGGTTTTCTTGGCAAAGATACAGGAGAGTTTGCCATTTCCCTCTCCAGCTCATTTTATAGATGAGGAACAGAGACAAACAGGGTTAAGTGACTTGCCCAGGGTCACACAGCTAGTGAATGTCTGAGGCCAGATTTGAACTCAGAAAGATGAGTTTTCCTGATTCTAAACCCAGTGCTTTTTCCACTGTACCTCCCAGCTGTCTTTCTATAGAGATTGCTCCATTTTAAATTCACTGTATAGATTATGATCCCTGCACTAGCCTCAGAAGAACACAAACCCTTTGAAGACAAGGATTATTTTGTTGGGTTGATGTTTCTTTAATTCAAGAATTACTTCTATTGCCCCCTCTTAATGCCTTAGCATAGAGAAAAGTTTACTTTTATCTGATGGACACATATGTCACTTTTATCAGGGCTTTCTGGTGAGGAGAAAACATATTGGAATAAGGAAACAAATTATTTTGGTTTAAGCCATTAACCAAATCAGTACAAATGAAATGTGAACACTGCAAAACATAAATCCTATTTAATTTTATACATGGCCCCTCACTTAACTCTGTATTGTTGCCTGATGTAGCACAAATGCATTAGCTCTTCTTCTGTTAGAGTGGTTCTCCTGAAATTAATTTAGCCTAAATTTGACATACATGATCCAGAATGAGTGCAATTATCGCAATCATTTTGTGAAAGAATGCCCTTCACATAAGAAGAAGCAAAATTTAGTCAAATTGATTCATTTGACACCTGGCAAGGAAAGGAGGTGTTTCTTTTGTGTTAGTACTGTAGGAATATGTCTGAAATTTCATGTCTGGGACTTGCTAAATAATGCCACATTTTCCATTCTTTCCATGGTATCTTATTTTTTTTATATCCTTACCCCACACGTTAGAAATAGAACTTCATGCATGACTTCTAATATCATTAAGATCTTTGTGAAAGTTCACTCCATCATAGCAGATGCATTTTAATTGCCACTTCTTCTCATAGAGCTCTACAGCCCTGCTTTTATAGCTTCAAATTAAACCTTTTGTTATTAACGGCAAGATCTGTCAGTGCTCTAATAAGTTAGATATGAAAAAAACAAATTTGTCGTTTTAAGATGTGCAAATTAGAAGGTAGCAAAAATGGCTTTGTAAAGAAAAATACTGATTTTTTTCACCCTCTCTGCTGTTTACAATGGGGAGGAGGAGGAGGAGATGTCTGAGTCTCCCTTATACCACCCCCCCCCATTTTCTGGCTTCTAGACATCTTGTCCTTTCCCTAACTTCAAGGACCAACCTATACATGGCTTAGAGTTTTCATTGGCCACCTGTGCAATTCAAATTGATACCTAGATCTAGTTACAAGACATAAAGTATCACATATAATCAAAATAATTCAGCTTTTTACATAGAATATTTTACTTGATCTTTGCAACAAGTCTGTGAAGCAGGTAGGGGAAGGGAATCAGTAGTTACGAAGCACCAGGAGCTGTGCTAAGCACTTTACAAATATCTCATTTGATTCTCACAAAAACTCTGTAAGGGAGGCAATATTATTATCCCCCTTTTACAATTGAGGAAATTGATTCCAATGGAGGTTAAGTGACTTTCCACTTGTTCCGCAGCTAGTAAGTGTCTATGGATGGATTTCACCTGGCCTTCTTGATTCAAGGCTCAATGCTCTATCTATTCTACCACCTACATGCCTATAGCTGAGTACAAGTGATATGTATCCCCATTTTATAGTTGAGGAAACTGAAGTTCCAAGCAGTAACTTAAATTAGATACATAGCCAATAAGTGTCAGAGGCAGAATAAAGGAAATATGAAATTAGTTGTCTTCTTACCTGTTTTTGAAAATTATTTATCTTTTCTCTTAAGCCTATCATTCTTATCTAATTTCTTAGTATATTTGTGTAAATGTAAAAATTATTTGAAATTAAGACATTTTAGGTTAATTATTGAGGTGTGTTTCTCTTGATTCTCTGTGCATATGCCATTTTTAATGTCTGCCTTAAAAAAACAAAATCTGAATAACCCTTGAGAAAACCTTTCCTCTCTCTTCCTCAGTATTCATTATGGAGGGACAAGCTAAAACAAATCCAGAAGGGTACAAACAAGATCCTCACATTTCAAGCTCTTATCAGTTCTTCAGAGAATATTTATTGAATGCCTGCTATGCTCAAAGCACCATGCAAATTTCTGTTATTAGTCCTTGAATTTATGCAAAGATACCCTCAAAGAGCTTACAATTTGATAAGAGACCTAAGACTCTCCTTCTTCTATGATATCATGAAAGCTACATAATGATTAATACGTATCTTGTTGTCATTTGAATTTTTTTATGTTTACTTCCAAATTGTCCTTCTTCCACCTTATTCCTGACTCTGTAAATCACTATAATTATCTTGACAGTTCATGCTGCAAACAACAAAATGAACCAAAAAAAATCTCTTGTGTTATATTCAAAATTTATTTAAATGACAGCAAACAAAGTAAGCTGTAAGTAAAGCTTTACATAGGTTCTGGTTAGAAAATCCTTACTTCCAAGACTATTTCACTAAATATGACTGTATATAACTTTTGACTAATTTTCACGAATGCAAGGCTTCTTATACTATTAAAAAGAGCATTTCCAGCCAGCCAATATCCCTTTTATATTTCAAAGATCTTTGATTTTAATGGTAGGGATATTCTCTCCAAAAATGAAAAAGACATTTCCTTGGGAAACAACTTCTACTTATAGTAGCTGAAAAATATCATCATGGGGTGACCAATGTGCCAGTGTTGAGCTTTTCCAGATTTAGGTAATGCGTTCCTTGGATGACAGTCCATCAGAAAGCTTGTATTTCCAATTTTTCGAGCTTGGTAGTGTCAAGTCCTGAAATAAATCAAAACCATGAGTTGAGAAATAAAGCATTTTTAATTGAGATAACAGAGTAGGAAACCTGCCACCCTGGTAGATGTACCATGAATGCACAGGATAATGGATTTCCCAACCAAAGAGAACCATGAAAAAGTTTTTATAGTTTTAGGAGGAAAATAGGAAGAGATAGGAGGAGGAGGTAATGTGAAGTAGCAAGGGCTGGTCATGAGGTAGCAAGACGTGGTCATGAAATCCCAGCCACTCTCAGCAATCCAAGCAAGAAGAACCTCTTCATTCTGGCTGTCTTTTCCTTCATACTATCAATCCCAATAAAAGGGGGCAAGGACATCAAAGGCCTAGATTCAGCTTGAGCTAGGTTCTCCCACGAGGCAAGATCTCAGGATGGGACTGAAGATCTGATTGACCATCTTGCTAGGAATGCTACTGACATTCTGACATTGCTAGGATCCTTCAGAGAGTAGCAGGTAACATTACATTTGGTATTAATATTTTCTGTCCTTATATTAGTAATTCTCTGTCAGTAGAATGTTCCAGAGCTTGTGCTAGATGGGGCAGAGGATAATCCTGGAGCCAGGAGGACCTGAGTTCCAAACTGACTCCAGGCACTTATCATTTCTTTAGACATTGACAAGTCCTTTAACCCTGGTCTACCTTAGTTTCTTCAATTGGAAAGCAGAGATAAAAATATCATCAACGTCCCAGGGATGTTATGAGCATTAAATGAGATAATAGTTATAAAGCACTTAGCATTGTACTTGGCACACAATAGGAATTTAATAAAAAATATGTCTTTCCTTCTTTCCTCCCTTCCTGAGGTTAGGTCTAGAAAATAATGACCTAAAGGGAAATTATATTTCTTGTAAGCTAACTACCCCTCTCAAAACACACACACACACACACACGCATACACACAGACACACACACGCACACACACAGACACACACAAACAAGGTAATTATTGTAACAGAAAGTAGCTGATTAAATCTCAAGCAGAAAGAAGGAAAAGACATAGCAAGTACCTGCAAGCCAACTATGTAACCTTCACAGGGATACACCCACAGCATCAGTAGAATTTGAAGTGGCTGGCCTCTGCAGTTAAAAAATAAAAGTGAGACAGTCTCTGACCTCAAAGAGCTTACATTCCACTGCATTTAGTTCTAGTATCACAGTAGAAATTTAGTTGAAGAATCTTAAAAAATGAGTTTTTAATAGTTCAACAAAAATTTCTGTTTTACATATTTATCCAACTAGGATTATGTTAGTAAGAAAAATAAATCAATAACCTTTAATGTATGGTTCAAATATTCCACTGCTGAGATAGAAAATCTTTGATAAGTAAAGGCTGGATTATTTAAGACCTTTCAATGCTATATTCTCTTTCTGGTTCCTCCATTTTGGTACTGATAATATCCCTTGTAATCTTTTCATTTAGTTTGCTTTCCTCCATTCTCCCAGTATTACCTATGTGCTTTCTCCAATACCAATGCTGTATTACTTTGAATTTTCTTAAGACTTGTCCCTCTTCTCTGATATTTTTAAAGGAAGTTTTTTTCTTGGTAATACTCCAGAAAATCTAGTATTAAAGAAAGGAATACAGGAAAGATCCTTTCAATAGTAGCAGAACTAAATAATTGTCTATCCTTTGGTCTCCTTTTTTTCTGACCTATTTGTCTCTCCAATTGTGCTTTTGTGGCATAATCTAAGTATTGGGGGTACAACTACCTTTCTTCTGCAGCAATGACAGTGAACTTGCCATTTTACCCATGGATCCGTCCCTGAAGAAATGCAAATGTAGTTATTATTCACCCAATTCCTGTGCACTGACTATCTCCTAAGAGTAAAGCTAAATGAGAAGCTCTACAAGGTGTCCCTAAAGTCTGGAAACTTAGGCAAAAATGCATATTTTGAAATATTTGGAATGTTAACAGAACTTAGTCCCCTTGACTTCTTTTTCTGGAGTATGTTGAAGGAGGAGGTGTACTCAATGAAAATACTTGATTGAACATATAAAAAGTGAATGTGCTAAAACCAATGGTAATGTGGAGTTATTGCTTCGAGTTCATGTGAATCTTGCAAAGCACATCAACCTTTGCATCACAAATGATGGAAATTAAATTGAAGATGTCATTTATTAATATTCCAATTAAATAAAATGCTGTTGAAAATTTCATCAACTTCAACATCAACTTTCTTGAAAATATGCATTTTTGCCTATGTGTCCAGATTTTAGGAACTCCTTGTATAATATGAGGCACATCTTTATTTGCCAATTAATATATGATCTACCAACAGAGTGGGTTAACAATTCCACCAGCAGTTTTATGGATAATAACAGCAGCGTTACATGTATTTTAGCACTTCCCACAAACTCACTTAGTTTCTCCTTCCATGCTTTCCTCTGCTTATATGTTGTTCCATTGTTGATACATGGTATTTTCTTTTTGGCAGGTAAGTGATTATATGTAAACATAAGCACTCATAATTCTGTCATTCTAAATTCCCCTAGCTAGAGTGGACCCCCTGAAAATCCTGACTCTCCTCCCATTCCCTGATTGCACTAATGTGGCCTTCTTGTCTTTTCTCCTTCATGTTTCTTCTACCACACTTACTGACACTTATCCCCTCCTACATAGAGGTTAACTTCCAATATTCTTTGCCAATAATCCTATTACCAGCCAACCAGTGAGAACTACCCAGTTATGGGAGTCACAAGGTTAAACTACACTATAAATAGGCTTTTGGAGGTAGTTTATTGTACATACACAGTATGTACATATATAATGCATTTGCAGCACATATATATGCATGATTGTATATATATATATATACATATATATATATATATATGTCTATTTCTGTAATTTATCTGTTTCCCCCATTCACAATGCTTTTCACACACACATTGGCATGAGTTTTACTTTTCCTAAAAATTCTTCTTGTCTCATGTCAATCTTAATAGAGAAATATGTAAATTTCCATTTAATAATAGCTAATTTTATTTTATAAGAAACATCAGAAATAACTTTCTCCAATCAAAAACAAGGCCAAGGACATTTCTGATCTGTACAAAACTAATCTCCATTAAAATCTTATTCCAATGCCACATTATGGTTTGGAGGCAAACCTGAATTCTTAAATGCTTTCTTATTGAAGTAAAACAATGGAAGCTAGGTGGCACAATGAATAGAGAGCTGGACTTGGAAGTCAGGGAGACCTAAGTTCAAATCTGTCCTCAGACACTTACTAGCTGTGTGACCCTAAGCAAGTCACTTAACCTCTGTTTGTCTTAATCCATTAAAGGTGGAAATGGCAAGCCACTCCAGTAGCTTTACAAGAAAACCCCATGGAAAGTATTGGTGTGCTATGATCCAAAGGGTCATGAAGAGTCAGATAGGACTGAATGACTGAATGATAGTACCTATACCCAGGTTTGGAAAAGGAATCAAATGAAAAAAATATATAAAATGCTTATCTCAATGCCTGGAATATAGTAGATGCTAGATAAATCCTAGCTATCATGATCATGAGCATGATCATCATTATCATCATCATCATCATCATCATCATCATCATCATCATCATCATCATCATCATCATCATCCCTACGAAGGCAGAGAGTATTTAGGAATAGTGAGAGATTGATGAACTATAATTTGAAGATTACCTTACCTAAATTTATAGAGAATATGTAAGAAGCGATGCTTCAGATCATATTTTGCCATCTGCCCTGTTGCTACCTTTTTCTTTTTCGCCCGGAAAATTATTGTCCCAGCTGGACCTTCAGAAACAATGTTCCCAGTCTGTGTGGGAATTAATCCACTCTGATATATAACTCTAGTCTTAAGACTGAGGTTTAATGGTTATTAAATATAGTCTTTCCTGGGGCAACTAGATGGTACAGTGGCTAGAGCATTGGACCTGAAGTCAGAAGGACCCGAATCAAAATCAAGCCTCAGATAATTACTAGCTAGGTGGCACAGTGGATAGAGAACTGGACTTGAAATCAAGAAGACTCATCTTAATGAGTTCAAATCCAGCTTCAGATACTAGCTGTGTGACCCTGTCACTTAACCCTGTTTACCTCAGTTCCTCATCTGTAAAATGAGATGGAGAAGGAAATGGCAAAGTACTATATATCTTTGCAAGAAAATCCATATATCCTTTGCAAGAAAATGTGGTCACAAAGAATCAGACATGAGTTAAATGACTCAACAACAACAATCTCTCCTAGCCAGCAGGGTGAAGAATATGAATTAAAGTTAGAGTCTTATAGCACAACAACAGCATAGATTTCCTATTGGGAAGGAGTGGGGAAGAGTTGGGTTGAAAGAGGGTAGACATCTTTTAAATGTATACTGATGCCTCTAATTTTTGACCATCATAGACAATAACAGACAATAATAGACAATAACAATAACAATATATTAATATAAGATAACCTAACCTAACATAATAATACAACGTAACATAATATAACATATGTACCAGAGTATAACAGAATAATATAACATAACATAATATAATGATATGATATAACATGATATAATATGATAATATAATATAATAATATATTATAATATTACATATTAATATATAATATAATATTAGACAGTAACAAACAGACAAAAGACAATGACAGATTTTTGGAAGCCATACAAATGAGACAATCTAACTTCTGGAAAGTCTTAGTGTGAAGGTAACACAATAAGGGCCTAGTGATAGATTATGTGAGTATAATCTGTTTGGCCACAGTATAAAGAGCTCATTAGCTGTAGCAACTCTCATAGTATATATATACACACATATATGTGTGTATATATATGTACGTACACACACACACACATATAGGTACAATACAGTGGGATTGTGGTCTGCTTTGGAAGAGGAAGTACCCATACCCACAAAATTAGAGATTGTTGATGTTTTAAAGTATCACAATCAGGAATTAATTTGCATTCAGAAATGGTGTATCACTCTTCTTGAAATTAGTAGCAGAATCATGGCCCTTGGAAAATGGTTCTGTGGAGAATCACTCATTTTCCACAATAATTGTTTCTATCCATCTCTTCCTCTCCAACACCTCCTTCTTTGGCAGTGGTGACATAGACATTTTCTGACATAGAATCTCTAAGTTGGAAGAGACTTCAAAGCCTTTATAGTCCAACCCATAAATGACCATGAATCTCCTCTGCATAATCCTTGATAAGTGATCCAACATCTTCTCGAGCTTCTAGAAAGAAGAAATTGCCAACTTCTCAAGACAAAGAATTCCATGTTCAAATAGCTTTAATTTATCAGTATTTTTGTTTTCCTTTTATCAAACCTAAATTTGCCCTTCTGAAATTTTTAATAGCAGCCATCTATTCTGCTAAAGTCTATTAGAAAAACAAAACATCCAGAATAGTACAAAATAATCCTTTCATGTCATGGCTTTTTGTCCGTTATTTTTTTTTTTTTTTGGTTATCATGCTGGTTACCATCCTTTGAATATGGGCCAGATTGTCTCTGTCCTTCCTTATGTGTGATGCAGAGGGAAGAACATGGTTTTCCACATTTTCTGATCAGGAAAATTATAACTACATTCATTCTACATACTATATTTCTATTAATAGAGACCATAATTGAATTAATCTTTTTTTTTGTTTTGCATATCGGCAGGACTGCTATGTCATGTTGTTTCTTATTGAGGTTGTAGCTCATCAAAACTCTAAGTTCTTTATCATATGAGCTATGGCATGACCATTTCTCTTCCATTGTTTACTTGTACAATTGATTTTTTAAAAGCCAATTGGTAGATATTACATTTACCCCTACTAGCTTTCATTATATTAGATTTGGTTGATTTATCTATCCTGTGGGCATCTATTTGGATCCTGATTCTGTCTTCCAGAGTGTTCAATATCCTTTCCAGTTTCAAGTCATTTGCAACTTTAATAAACATTGAACCTTCAATGCTTGAAGACCCCTGGGCAAGGGTAGAACTTGTTTTCATAACAAATGTAAACAAAAAGTGGGATAAGCAAGCAGGATTTACTAGCAAAAAGCTAAAATATTTAGTTAGTTTTTTAAAAGCTCAAATAAAGCCTTGACCTGTCAGGAAAGGACAGGTCATTTTTATTTAAAAAAAATTAAATGTTGTACCTGATGACCATCTGAATGCAAATATGGCTTTTTTTGAAGACTCACCAACAGCTGATTTAAAGATATTTTGATGCATTTAACACCTCATTTCAGCACTGGGATCACCTCTTTTTGAATAGTAACTAAGCCTCGATTATTCTTCTTACAGATTTTAAAAATCCAATATATAATACTGTCACAGATAGATTCTATGGGGCTACTGCACTAGGTGATTCCACCAGTTCTGAAATAAATAACTATATTATCATCTATCCCACAAGATATTATGAGAGATTGTATCAAATTTATTGCTCATGCTTTTGTAATTGAGTAGACAATATGGTAGAAATGTGTTAAATCTGGAATAAAATAAAATACATTTGCTGTCTCCAGTTCCTATGGAAATTTTCCTAAAGATTAGGATCTTGGTAATGGGCTGTATGACTGGAATCTGAGAACAAACCAAGCTAAGTTCAGAGTGGTTCATCAGGAGAAGTATTGGCCACTAAGAGAATGTGTGTATGTGTGTGAATGTACACACACACACACACACACACGCACATACACACACATACACTCAGAGCCATAGCAGCTTCATGCAAATTCAATTATTCAGGGACTGCAAACACAGATGAATCCTATAAATTACTGATTGAGGGACTGGCTATTTAATAGTTTCCCTCTTCCCCAAATCTTCTTGACTGCAATAGATTTACCTATGCAACAAACAAAACAAAGTAAACTTTTTTTTTTTTTTGGTAGAGATGATGACAGAAGCAAAGCACTTAAAAATACCAGTGGGTCATTGCTTATGGGCTCCTCTCAAACGCAAATGACTGCTTATCAGTATTAGGTCTTTCAGACTCTAACAAGATTGGCAAACTGTGGGAGGTGAGATTGCTTATTGAACAGTAGCCATGATCTGCTTAGCTCAGTGGACACATGGTAAATGGCCTGTGGTGCAGTTATACCTGCATCAGGATGATAAAGCTAGGCTTTAGATAGGTTCCAGTTAGCAGTCAGAGAGAACAAATTGTAAGGAACATCTAATTGGAGATGACTTGATATAGCTGTTGACTAACTCCCTGGTTCCTGAGTCCTTTCTTTCCTCTCTTTACTGTAAATAAAGGAACATGACCACTCCTAGGCAAAAAGTATTCTTTTTTTAATACAATGTTTTTTTTTTTCAAAATGAAGAATAACTTTCAATCTCTATGCTTATCAGCTGAAAGCTAGTTTTGAAAGGAGGCAGGGTAGATTCTGCTATTAAATCTATATATACCTCTTTGAGATACACACAGAAACAGGACTATTCCTTTAAACCAGGGCTGGGGAAGGTACAGCCTTGAGGCCACATGTGGCCCTCTAGGTCCTCAAGTGTGGCCCTTTGATTGAATCCAAATTTCACAGAATAAATCCCCTTAATAAAAGGATTTGTTCTGCAAAACTTGGACTCAATCAAAAAGCCACACCCAAGGGACCTAGAAGGCCATATGTGGCCTCGAGGCTGCAGGTTCCCCATCCCTGCTTTACCAAGATGTACTCAAATTTTGATGTAAAATTGGGAGAGAGTCTTTATGCTTTGACTTCAGATGGTCTCCCATATTTAATTAACCTGCAATTGTCCCTAAGTATTCACATGCTTCTTACTTTCGTAGCACTTAACCCCTTAGAATGAAATACTTTGAATTAGCTGTCCAGTCCTTCCACTGGACCATCCGTCACTTTGCTGCTACTTGAATTTCCATCTTTGGTATTCTCTCGCTAATATCTTCCTAATCTCCAGGAAAAAAAAAGTTGGAGCTAGAAGAGAATTTTAACAATTCCCTTTTACTGTAGAAAAGTGAACTAAACTAAAAAAATCTAATACAGTGTGGATAAAAGTAAAGAACTTACCTGAAAGTGAGATCCAGGGTATAATACGGGCTATGATACTAACCAAGTGTTATTTCAGATTTATTTCATTTTTTTTGTTTATCTTATCCTGAGCAAATTATTAAAGCCTCTAGTCCCTCTTTTTGAGTAGTAAAATGATGAGATTGGATTATTGGACAGCTAAGTGGCAGAGTGATTAGAGCACTGGGTTTGGAAGGAAGAAGACCCATCTTCATGTGTTCAAATGTGGCCTCAGTCACTTATAACTGTGTGGCCCTGGGCAAGTCACTTAACCCTGTTTGCCTCATTTTCATCATCTGTAAAATTAGCTGGAGAAGGAAATGGCAAACCACTCCAGTATCTTTGCTAAGAAAATGTCAAAGGGGGTCATGAAGAGTCAGACACAACTGAACAACTAAAAAGGTTCCTTCTAGCTCTGTGATTTTACGTCTATGTAATTCTAAACTTTCCAAATCTGCTCTTCTCTACTAGTTTCAAACATGGCAATGACCAGTGGAACTTATGAAAATTGACAACTCAGTGTGTTTCCTTTTCAACTGTTTTTTAAAGTGTCTTATCTGTACTGTAACTAAGTCATGATGAATATTTCATTCATTTTTGTTCATTTTTTATTTCAATGAATATACCTAGACACACAAAAGTGAAGCAGTTTTTGTAACTTACCTTTGAACTTATGCATAACACTTAGAACTCTTCTTTCTTTTTTCATTGGTAGACAAAAAGGTATCTGAATTTTTTAATGACCAGGAGTAGTTCAGAGTGCAGAACTCTACATGGTTGCTCTTAGAGGAGTGTTATTAAGTATCTCAAGGAGCTGATTGTATTCATGAAAAAGTAGTTTTAAACAACTTGGACTGTGACTATCAGTCAGTCCTTTAAACATGCACAATAGGAAAAATACCTAAAAACAAGGCTGCTGCTTTAGATAATAATAAATGTAGGATTTAAAAGTGGGCATTCAAGGAATAAACACTTCAGAGAAAAAGAGCAAGAGCAGCTGTCAAAAATAATCACTCTCTTTACAAGCCAGGATTGAGAAATGAAGTTGTCAGTTTCCGTTATCTTTGTCAGGCAATGGCAAGAGTATAGGGGTAGAGAAGTGAGGGAGGTAGCAGGGGATGGAAGAAGGGAAGGGAAAAATTCTGCCAGCAATTTAAATAACCTAATAGAAAAGCATGTTACTTTTTTTTTTTTTACTGGGATATGTGAGGGGCATTCCAGAACCAGATTTCTACAAAGCCAAACAGAGACCATTTAATGTAGCTCTTAAGCATTCTTTTATTCCTAGAATTCATACATATTCCCAGCCTTTGCATCTGTCCCTTTGTCCTCACTGAAACTGAGTTTCACTTTGCCTCTCTTTTCTGGACTGAAATACTAGCAATAAATAGCATAGTGGAAAGCTGGCCTTTTTTAAAAAATATCTGGCATTTTGAAAGAAAACAGAACATTAGCTGTATATTTATTTGTGGTTTTTTTTTCTGCTCATGAGTTTGATTTCTGATGAAGAGCGTGCCTGGTAAGCATTGGCTAGAAATCCAAAACTTAGGTAGAGCAAACCATAACTGTGGCGAGGAATCATTATGAGATATGACCAACAGGATTATACAAAATTGGACCTTTAAACTTCAGGAGAAAACTTATCAGCACCTACCTCACAGGGTTGTGAAGATGAAATGAAGTGATATAGGTAAAGAACTATGCAGATTTTAAATTAATAAATACATGCTAATTGCTTTGTCTATATGTAGTTGCTTTATTTGGAAGCCACTAGATAGAAGTTGAAATCACCCCACCCTAGGCAAATAGGTCTGTATGATCCAATGAGCAAGGCACAGTTATATTTTTTACTTTTCCACAGCCACTCTTGCCCTTAAATTCATTCCATGCCTTAAGCTCTTAAAAGTAAACCCTCGTATGGTGACAAGATGGTGGAGTAAAAGCAGGGACTTTCTGGAACTCTACCACAAACCCCTCCAAACACCAGTAAAAAATGACTCTAAACAAATTCTAGAGCAATAGTGCCCACAAAATGACAGAGTGAAACAAATTTCCAGCCCAAGACAACCTGGAAGGTTGACAAGAAAGGTCTGTTGCTCTAGCCTGAGAGAAGAGCATAATTCAGTGAAGGCCATGCCAGCACAGACATGGCTGGAGCAAGCCTCAGGGGACTGAATCGGTGGCAGCTGTGGCATTTTCCAGACTTCTCAACCTACAAATGCCAAAGACAACTTAGAAAGTCAGTAGGAAAGCCTGTGGGACTTGGGTAAGAACAGAGCAAGGTCCTACTCCAACCCCAGAATGGCAGTGGTGGTGGCAGAGGCAATCAGGGTGGCAGCGGTGATGACTGCTTCCAGAGCTCTCAGTCCAGAGATGGTGGTGAGAATTGAGTGGCTGATCAGAAGGGCATTGTAGGGATCCCTTTGCTAGTGTTGAGGCAGGATTCTCTTGCTTTGCCCATGCTTAGATCTGGGTCACAGTCCTGTGTGGCAGGCCTATGGTGAAGAGGAGCACTGGCCTGGTGGAGCTTGTGGCAAAGGTGGAGAGGGAATCTCTTCACAGTTCCAAGGCAGAAAAGAGTGCTCGTGGTCACTAACAAACCAGAGCACAGGCCAGGAAAGGAGCAAACACCTCCCCTTGGGTCATATCACCTCAGAAGAACTGAAAATTTACAGATGCCTACAATGGCTTGGAAAACAACTCTGCTAAACCCCTGAAGCTTGAGAGACAGCACTCTCCAATCTGGAAGTAGAGTTGTACCCTGACAAAGAGCTCAAAAGTCATGTAATTGGCTGGGAAAATAAGCAGATAGCATAAAAAAAATCAGACTGTGGAATCTTACTTTGGTGACAGAGGATATCAAAATATACAGCCAGAAGAAGACAACAAAGTCTAGATCTTAGAACAAAAGCCTCCAAGAAAAATATGAATTGGTCACAGGCCAAGGAAGAGCTCAAAAAGGATTATGAAAATCAAGTAAGAGAAGTATGGGGAAAGAAAAGAAAGAAAAATGGGGAAGATAAATGAAAGGGATGCAAGAAAATCATGACTAACGAGTCAACAGCTTGCTAAAGGAGACTCCCCTCCCCCCAAAAAAAAACCAGAAGAAAATAATACCTTAAAAAATAGAGGAACCCAAAAGGCAAAAAAGGTTCAAAAAGCCAATGAGGAGAAGAATGCCTTCAAAAACAGAATTGGCCAAATGGAAAAAGAGGTCCAAAAGGTTCCTAAAGAAAATAATTCCTTAAAAATTAAAATAGAGAAAATGGAAGCTAATGACTTTGTGAGAAATCAAGAAATTATAAAACAGAATTGAAAGAATGAAAAAAATAGAAGACAATGTGAAATATCTCACTGGAAAAACAACCAACCTGGAAAATTGATCCAGGAGAAATAACTTAAAGATTATTGGATTACCAGAAAGCCATGATTAAAAAAAAAGAAACTGGATATCATCTTTCAAGAAATTATCAAAGAAAATTGCCCTTATAATCTAGATCCATAGGGTAAAATAGAAATTGAAAGAATTGTTCTTGGAACATAATACATGGAAGAGCAAAAGAACTGGGGTATTGGCCAAAAATATACCCTTCAAAGTTAAGTTTCATTCTGAATGAAAAAAAATGGACATTTGATAAACTCTCAGACTTGCAAGATTTTGCTTAAAAAAATTCTGAAGTTAAAAGAAGATTCAATATACAAGAACCAAGAGAAACATAAGGTACATACCAAAGAATAATTATAAGGCATTCATAAGGGCAGACTCTTTACCTTTTATGTGTATGTGTATGTGTGTGTGTGTGTGTGTGTGTGTGTGTGTGTGTGTGTGTGTGTGTATATATATATGATGTAAAATGTGTTAGTAATTAAGGTGAGACTTTTTTTTACTGTGTTTTAAAAATGCTAAAATAATCAAATGCCTTTGATTAAGCCTTACTAGATGCTAAGTCCCAGGCTCACACCCTTTTGGTGATTAGGTGTGAATCCTTCTGGCCATGAACAGGGTATAAAAACTCATAGGTTAGCATTTTTGTCTGGAGTTCTCACTCAATAGAAGAGTGCTGATGTGGTGACTCTGAGTAGCCGTTGTTAAGAGGCCCCGGCTTTGAAGAAACCCAGATATTTTATTTGGGGGCTTTCACTTCCATGTGACTCTGGACAAGCCATTGTAACTGCCCCCCAGCTTTGCTAACCCAAATGTTGGTTTGTATTCTGTCTGTTTAAAATGTATGGTTATAATTTGTTGGTATTTGCTCTGAAGTTCAGTTTGCTGGTTTTTCCTTCTGAACTAAGTGAGTTATATTTGTATGTGTGATTAAAGTGAGATTGTTAATGCCTTAAAGTTACTTTACTTAGTAAAGCAGATCAAAAGAATCTGTGTCAGTGGACTTTTGTATGCTGGTTGTTGTTGGTTTTACACAGCCACAGTAGCTGCTAGCAAAATTGTTGTTACAGACCTATGTCTAAGATTCTTATTTATAATTGGCAAACTTGTAAGAAAGATTGTGGTAAACCTGACTATGATATGAATTTAAAAGGTAAAACCATTTAGGAAAAGCTAAAAAAAATAATTATTTTATACAAACAAGGTGCAAGATTAAGAATGGATACAAAGAATTAGATTGGGATGGAGTGCTGGTAGTTCTGGTAACCTACTTTCATTGGGAATAGGTTTAAGAGTGAACAATACATATATATTTAGAAGAGTATAAAAGTCTTCTACATTTGGAAGGAATAAAATGGTAAGGGCATGGGGAGGGAGGACAGGACAAGGGAGGGATTTTTAGAGGGGAGAAAGAGATAATGGAAAAAGGAGGTTAAGAAGGGTGTTTTGATTTATGGAAATGGGAGGATAAGGGAGGAATTCTTGGAGTGGAGTAGACAAGTAATAGGAGGGCAAGGTAGTGAGTAGAAGTAAAGTAGAGGAGTTAGGAGGGATAGGAAACAAGACATATGCACAAACAAAAATAAAAACAAAGATCAGGAGTCGAGTATGTTTGGGAAAGTATATGTCTATATATGTATGTATGTGTATGTGTATGTACATATCTATAGCTATCGAGGAACATATCTAAACATTATTGTACCCTTCCAGGGGAGGTGGGAGGAGTAAAAAAAAGAACAAAGTAGAAAAGTGCACAGCAGAGATCAAAAGGAAACTCACAAGGAAGCAAAGATGGACAATTTTCAACACAACATGTATTATTTATCATACAAGCTTTCTTGAAATGAAAACTTATTGTTACATATTTTGAATCCTGTCTTACATTCTGTAATGCACACAAGATGATTTTTTTTCTTTCTTACTTTGTATTTAAGTTTTAATATTTAAGTTTATGATATGTTTTGTTTCTTTTCTCTATTCCGTATTTGGGTTCTGTCCCTTGAGTCTAAAATAAAATAATGAAAAAAAGAAACTGAAAGAATCTATCGATTACCTCTTGAAAAAGATCCAAAAAGGAAAACACCTAGGAATAATGTAGCCAAATTCCAGAGCTCCCAGGTCAAGGAGAAAATATTGCAAGAAGGCAGAAAGAAATAATTCAAGTATTGTGGAAACACAATCAGGATAACACAAGATCTAGCAACTTCTACGTTAAAGAATTGAAGGTCTTGGAATATGATTTTCTGGAGGTCAAAGGAGCTAGAATTAAAACCAAGAATAACCTACCCAACAAAACTGAATATAATACTTCAAGGAAAAAATGGATCTTCAGTGAAATAGAGGACTTTCAAACATTTTTAATGAAAAGACAAGAGCTGAACAGAAAATTTGACTTTAAAATACAAGAATCAAGAGAAACATGGAAAGGTAAGAAGGAAAAAATCATAAGGGACTTATTAAAGTTGACCTGTTTATATTCATATGTGGAAAGATGATATTTATAACTCATGAGACCTTACTTGGTATCTTCGTATTAGGTTTATTAAAGGGAATACACACACACACACACACAGAGGGCTCAGGGTGAGTTGAATCTAAATGAACTAAGTTGATGATGAACTAAGTTGAACTAAGCTCAATGGAAAATTTGATCTTCAAAAAAAAAGACTCAAGAGAGACAAAAAAGGTAAACAGGAAAAAAAGAAAAAAAAACCTTGTTATTCAATGAGGGCAAACTGTTTACATCCTTATACGGAAGGATGATACTTGCTAATCTTGAGAGTAGCATATTTATTACATAGACAGAGTGTGTGGGTATCAATTAACTGATATGATGATAAAAAAGTAATTAAGGGGTACAAAGGGATTGTAATGGGAGAAGAGGAAAGGAGAAGGCAGAAAAGGGTACATTACATTACATGAAGAGGCATAAAAACAAGTTATAATAGGGAGTAGCAATCCTAATCTCAAACAAAGCAAAAGCAAAAATAGATCTAATCAAAAGAGATAGAGCTCACTCTACCTTCCATCTGCTGCTCTTCCTGGTTTCAACTGCACAGAAAAAGATGCCTCCATTTTGGGTGTCCTGGAATGTGCTGTCTCCCCCTGCTCTGGCTTTTCGGCTTCCAATTTTGTGAGTTGTCTTCTCCCATTAGATGGAAAAGTGAACAGCAATCTTGGAGAAAAGAAGTTGGTGCTTTACAGGAGTCTCAGATAACTGCAGAACCCATGAAATAGCAGAGGGAAGCAGGGCTCTAGCCCAAGACATCCTGGATGGTCTCTGGGTAAGATCTATCCCACACGGAGCTAGGAGTGGAGGGGAACTGAGCTGAGCAGAGCCCAGCCCAGCATGGGCAGAGCGGAACCAACCAGACCAGGAGCTGGGCGGAGTATGCCCTAGCACCCTGAATCAGTGTGCTGTGGCAGTTACCAGACTTCTCAACCCACAAACACCAAGGACAACAGAATAGGTTAGGGGGAGAAGCTGCTGGAGAATGAGATAGAGTTTGCTGTTTGGCCACTGCCCTGTGGGCAGTGGAGGTGGGGCAGCTACAGAACTACAGCTGCAGTTGCTTCTGGCCCCAGGCCCACCTGGTGGGAGGAATTAAGTGGCAGATCAGAGCAGGAGTGAAGAGCCTGCTGAAGATCTAAGTCCAGTCCAGGTTGGGGGTTCTTGGGGAAGGAGGAGTGCTGGTGTGGCAGAGCTGGCACATCCCCCCAGGCTTGGAACATAGAACTCTTTAGTCTACAAGCAGTC
>CM053622.1:170453702-170477675 GCA_028646595.1 Phalanger gymnotis | reverse complement strand
TATATATATACACACATACACATACTTATCTATGCATATATGCAGAGAAAAAAATGTAGGATTATACACATTATACATCCCCATATAGGAACACTTTAATACAAATCTTCTGTAAGTTTATGCCTGAAATATATCAGTGTTGCCTGAGGCTGGAAATGACATGTAGAATTGGTGTTGTGGGTGTATATGTAATCTTGTTGGTGTATTACTTTTCTGACATTTTCTTTTTGCTTGTTGCCTAGAGGTTCCAACTCATTACTGATATTAAAATACATTCATATAAGAGATATCCTTCTCCATCTTTCTGTTGTTTCTCATAGTGTTTCCACCAATATTTCCCTATATCCTAGATTTTCTACTTTGTGTTGGTAATGAATGATATAATAATAATAGAGTGTAAACCTTATTGTAATTCATTTTGCATGAATATCATTTTTTTTTTGTATTTGAAAGTGCACAAAGAATACTAATCACTGAACTGGATGTATTTAATCTCTCTGTCATAAAGAAGCACCTTTATTTGCATATGCATGGTTTTCAATAATATTTGCATAAAGAGAAAGTCAGACATTTTGATTACTAGTAATCTTTTCACTACTTATAAGGATTTGGTGCTTGCAGGTGATTTTTTTCCCCCACTTTAATTAAATTTTTCTGTCATGTTAAGTTTTCTTTCATTTTCTCCATCTTAGAAGATATTCCAGAAAAAGGAAAATGTTGCTTAAGGAGGTAAAATAGCAATGAGATATTAGGAAAGATTGAATTCAAAATTGTCAGTGCATTTTAATGAATTCTCCAAAGGGAGACATGGAATGGTCAGAGTGAATACAAAAATATTGGAAAATATAGTCAATAAATTAAACTTAAATCATGTAATTTAAATGTAGGAAATAATCTAGTTTGAACCCTTTTTACAATTGTGGAAAATGAGGCCAAAGAAATGAAGGGACTTTTTAAAAGTCATACAAGTAGTGGGCCCAGATATGAAAATAGATCATCTGACATAAAGTACAGTGTTCTTCCATCCATAGTATTACCAATTATAATAATAAGAATAATTAGTAGTATAGCATTTTAAGATATTCAAATTGCTTTACATATATCATCTCATTTGATCATCACAGTAACTCTGGGAGTCAGGGGCTATATGAGAACTGAAACAGAGAGGGTCAGTGACTTGTCCAGAATCATGCAGCTAGTAGGAGTCTGTTACAGGATTTGATTTCAAGTCTTCCTGATTTCAAGGCCAGAACTCTCTCTACCATTATGCCTAGCTGCAGTTTGACCTTGCTTTTAAGCCTATATCTTCCTGTCTGAAATTTCCATCCACTGTTACTGGTTCTGATCTCTGGGACTAGGTGGAACTATTTTCATTCCATTTTCACAACAGACCTTCAAACACTTAAAGAGAGCTTTCATGTCACTATCAATAAGCCTAAGAGCTATTTTATTTTTAGGTGAATTTTTATTGCTATTTCTATGGTTGATTTTTCCCCTTAATTTAGTTTTCCTTCACATTTAACCTGAGGTCAAGATATGTATAAACTTAAGACCATTTTCTTTTAAAAAGGACTATGAAAAATTCTTTGTTTCTTCCATTGCATTGGATAGAAATCAAGTAGAAGCCAGAAATTGTGCTTGACTTTCACTGGTTTCCCTAGTAGTACACTAATAACATAGTTCTTACAAATTTGGTCAGACTGACATGTATTACCTGGGCCCTTGCTTTATCCCACTAAGCCTAAGTCATCAAGGCCTTCTTTTTGCTTCTTTAGGTTTGGCCAGACTCTTCTACCACCCTACCTTTTCTTCCTCAAATTGCTGCTTTTGGGAAAATTAGAGGCTGTGTGCAAAACATATTTCATGCTGGAAGAAGTAATTACCAGCAAACAGAGTTGAGGGTGATTTTTTTAATAAAGATGGTGCTCTACAGATCCACACTAATAATAGTTAATATTAATAGTTAACATATTTATACAGCCCATTAAGGCTTACAAAGCACTTTACATAGATTATCTTGTAGACTACATTAAGCATTTGCATTATAGTCAAATTCTTCAAAGCATGTGGACATTCATTTTCCCATATCATTTTGACTTTAATTAAGCAGATAGTTTCATCCCCATCATACAGAACAGAGTGGTTATGGCCCAATGTAGTACAACCAGTTAGTGGAGGAGGCAAAGATACAATCCGGGGAATTTGACTGTCAGCATGGTGTGCATTCCACCAAACGGACCCAATAGATTCTTCTTTCTTATTCCCAATATTTTCTGACTCTCTGTCTCTGTCTCTGTCTTTCTCTCTTTCTCTGTTTCTCTCTCTCTGTCTTTCTCTCCGAATCTGTCTCTCTCTGTCTCTGTTTCTCTGTCTTTTTCTCTGTGCATCTCTGTCTCTCCACCTGTCTCTGTCTGTATGTCTCTTCCTGCCTCTGTCTCTCTGACTCTCTCTCTCTCTCTCTCTCTCTCTCTCTCTCTCTCTCTCTCTCTCTCTCTCTCTCTGTCTTTCTCTGTCTCTCTCTCTGTCTCTCTCTCTGTGTCTCTCTGTCTCTCTCTCTCTCACACGCACACACACACACACACACACACATACACACATACACATACACATACACACTTTAATCTCCATTCCAAAGCTTATTAATTGTGACCTTGGGAAATTCACTTCACCAACCTAAGATTGACATTCTTTCTCTATAAAATGGTGGAAATAATCTTTACAGTACATACATCATAGAGTTGTTGCAAAAAAGCACTTTGTAATCTGTAGGGCACTATGGAAATATGAGGGTTTTTTAATTTAAATTCTGCTGAATTTCACACAGCTACTATTTTCAGGAAAAACATTTGACTGATCAGAATGTATGGAAAAGAAGTTACCTATATTTTTCTATGGCAAAGTAATGAGAAGGAAGATGTTCTTCAAATCTTTTTGGCATGCAAAGATAATAATTGGCTATGATCACAAAAATACAGTCTGTTATTTCTTATTTAAAATATATTTAAACCCCAGAATAGAAAGGAAGAGGAGGAAACATGATGAACTTTGCTATAGCAGCATTTCATAAAAGATTTTTGCTGAAATATTACTGTCATAGTATGTTATTTTTTCTTTTGAAAGAAATGGTTGGGGAGTTTTTGAAATAGGGCCTTTATTTCATTTCTATTGAAATACTCATAGAAGGAGCCACTCACTTTTCTAAAGACTTATCATAAAACTTTCCATAATGAGTGGAAGCTGATACTTATCTTGGGGTTCATTAGAAACTTTCCAAAGGCTTATAGTTGGATCTGTGGCTTGTACAGGAATGTAGTAATACTGGAAATTCAGAGAATTAATGGAAAATATCTCATCTGCCCTCATAGTTAATTGTTTTTCAAGAGCTATCCTTGATTATGACTTTTGACTAAATTTTATGTTTTGCATGTTGTGACTTGCCTTCATGAGCTTGACTCTGGTTTCTGAGAGGTCAAATCAGGGCTCCCACACTTGTGTTTTTTGTTTCTTTGTTTTTTTTTTTAAATACAAAGTAGTAGTGACAATCCTGGGATTATTTCTGAACTCACGCTTATACTAGAAATCCACATCTACGGAGAGTGGCTAGGTACAGCTACTGTCTCAGGAATCGAAGATTATGCCTGGATAGTGAGGGGGGGGGAGCGGTGTTAAATAAAATTTATTGATGTCTTCTGCTGGAAAGGACCTGATCCTGAATCCTTCTCTTCTTCACCCAAAGAATTATCTCATGTAACAGAATTATTCTCATTTTAGGAAAGGGAAAAACTGGGAAAATATTAGCAAAATTGAACAATACTTCAAAAGAATATGAAAATATAATTGATATTCCACAACCACAGACTACCCACCATTCTAAAACAGTTCAGATGGGAAGGGATAGGTATCTTCTCATATTTCTTCTTTGAGGTCATGGTGGCTCTTTGTAATTTTGGAACATGAATTTTCAATTGCTTTATGGTTGTTGTTCTCTTTTTATTTAATAGTCCTTGTGTATATTGTTCTCTTGGATCTTCTTAAGTACTTTCACCTTCAGTTCATGTAAGTCTTTCCATTCATCTGTATTCATCATATTCATCATTCCATAGAGCATGCTGATATTCCATTAAATTCACATGCCAAAATTTGCTTTGATTCCCCAATAAAAGGGCATCTACTTTGTTTCCTGTTCTTTGCTACCACAAAAATGCTGCTATGAATATTTTAGGGTATTTGATTAGGGTTTCTTTCGATACACTTGGCTTGTACCCTATTACTCTGCATTATCCCTGATTTCAATTACTCAGTGAAATTAAAAGCTCAGAAATATCAGTGATTGGGATAAACCAATTAACTAATTATTACTATCTCACCATTAACTAATTAACTAATTAATTTTTAGTTTGCAAGATTCAATTCCACAAAGCTTCTGAGTTCCACATTTTTTCTTCCTCCCTCCTCACCCCCCTCCCCAAGACAGTATGCAGTCTGATATAGGCTCTACATACATGTTCACATTAAATATATTCTCAAATTAGCCATGTTGCAAAAAAGAATTATAACTAATGCAATGAACCATGAGAAAAAACAAAACAAACAAAGTAAAAAAAGAGAGAGAACAAACAGTATGCTTTGAACTGCATTCAGACTCCATAATTCTTTCTCTGGATGTGGATAACATTTTCCATCATGAGCCTTTTGGAGTTCTCTTAAAACCTTGCATTGTTGAGAAGAGCCAAATCTATCAAAGTTAGTCATCACACAATATGGTTGTAACTGTGTACAGCGTTCTCCTGGTTCTGTTCCCTTCACTCAGCATCTGTTCATATAAGTCTTTCTAGGTTTTTCTGAAGTCTGCCTGCTCATCATTTCTTGTAATAGTATGCCATTACATTTATATACCATAACTTGTTCAGCCATTCCCCAATTGATGGGCATCACCTCAATTTCTAGTTCTTTGCCACCACAAAAAAGACCTGCTATAAATATTTTTGTATGTGTGGCTTCTTTTCCCATTTGTACAATCTTTTTAAGATATAGCCCTAGAAGTGGTATTGCTGGGTCAAAGGGTATACACATTTTTATAACCCTTTGGGCATAGTTCCAAAGTGCTGTCCCAAATGGTTGGATCAGGTCACAATTCCACCAACAACACATTAGTGTTCCAATTTCTCCACATCTTCTACAGCATTTATAATTTTCCTGTTTTGCCATATTTGCCAGTCTGACAGGTGTGATCCCAACATTATTTTAATCAGTTAATGTCAATTAGCTCTAACAAAGGGCTATTTGCTGAAATGATAACGCAAGAACAATAGAACCAGAATCGCTCCCTGAACTAAGCATCCACTTTTCCCTCTATCATCTCTACCACCTCTACCACTTCTGATGTGAATTATATCTATTGATAGTTATTGAATTAGACATAAAAATATCTTGGTATCTTTACAAAATAGTTTTGACCTCTTGAAGTACCTGAAAGGGTCTCAAGAACATGCTTTACAAACTACTCTCCATAACAATGAACTTATAAGTACAAATCTCAAGCCACTAAAATGAATATAACATCCCCACTCCCCCCCCCACACACACACTTTTTTTTTTCTTATTTACCATTGAAAACATTAAAGTTATCTGGGAAATAGACAACATCCCAAGTAATAGCAAGCCACTGCTCCCCTTCTCTCTAAGGTCAATGAGAGTAAAAGATACTATTTTTGGAAAGAGAACAATTTATTGTAATATATAGCATTTTGCTAGTTCTCCTTCCTGAAGTCAACCTGGCAGATATTATTTTTCTCAGAAATATTAAGTTAATTCATGACTATTTTACTTATGAAAAGGCAAACCGTTCTGAATCTCTGCTAACACAGAACTCTCCTGGATCACTCTGCTAGTTGACAAAGCCATCAAAGAAATTCATTCTGTATATCAGCAAGTCACATCCATGAAGACAATTATTTTGAATCTTTATTTGTTTTCCTCATCTTAGTAAGATGAAGCTCTTCCAACAATCACCAATAACTTAAGAAAATGTGCAATAGGCTACATAGTCCAAATATTTCATTTCACCAGTTTAGGGAGTTCCCAGTCTGAAATCTCCCTTTCCAAATGCAGATCAACAGCTCATTTTAACTTTTGGTCTTACAGAGCTGCAAGGGAGCACTGACAGGTTATCTTATTTGCCCATATTTGTGTGGATGTGAAAAAGGTAAAAAACTCATACCTAGACTTCCTTAACTCTAAGGCTAAACCTCTAACCTTAGACAACATTGTACCTACTCATAATTTCTCCTAAGCAAACATTTTTTCCCCTTCACTATCCTGTAATGGAACAAACACACATAGTTTTGTGGAAAATTCCAAAGGACAATGAGTGATCTATGAAATCTCATGAAATTAAGCTTATTCTCATGAAAGTCCCATGTTATACCAATAGACATATCCCACATAAAACTGACATGGATCTCAGTAACAGTTTCTTTTACTGATACCATATTTGCCCTGTGGCATCAGGCATGGATATCAGAACATGAAAACAAAATTTTAAATAGGCACAATAAATCCCAAACTACCTATCCATTCTATGCTGAGGTCCTTTAATTCTCTCTTTACAAGGGTAGAGTATGGAAGTGTAGGTTTCTTTTTAGGTACAAAGAACATTTGGGGAGCAAACAAGAGTAATATTGTTAGGGAGGAAGGGTCTGGAAGTAAGTTCGAGATGTATAAAACAAAGAGCAGAGGCCAGTGCTTTCTCACACAATTGTCATTATTATGTCAATATCCTATCTGTTTAGGAGAAGAGAAACAGAGCAGGAGTGTAAGGAAGGAGAAAATCCTTGTTCTCAAAGCCAGCCTCAAAGCCAGTTAGGAGAAAATGTAATTTCCAAACAATCTACAGCAAGCCATGTTGGTTAGATTAATTTTATTTAGAGGAAAATTGAGCTGAATAAAAACTCATCTGTTTACTTTAGAGGCAGTATGCCATTTGATGGTGTTTTGTACAAACAAGCTGGTAGTTCTCATCTTCATTGACTGTTAGTAAACAATTTATAGATCTGATCTATTACTATAGCAGTAGGAGAGCTTTAAATGGGCCTACCAAAAGTCATTATCAAATGAAATACTTTGCATATTAGTGACAATCTCCATGCCCTGTCTCTTCCCTAGAAAGGTGCTTACACACAGTGTCTGTCACGTGGAGGGACAAACTGCTTCGTAAAAACACTACTCCACCCGCTCTCTTCACAGAAAAGCTTTCATATCAGACGCTAGAGGCAAAGGTATTCTGGAAAGAACACTGAGCTCACACTCAGTCAGCGTACATGGTTGTCTTGGCTCTGCTACTAATTCCCAGTACGAGTTCAGTCAAGCCACCTCAACAAATCTGACCCTCAGTTTCCTCATCCGTAAAAGACAAATTTGTATGCTATGATCCTGTATAGCTAGGGTTATCCTTAAATATAGAGAGAATAGTCTGCCGTTGAAGTATTAGGATTCCAGGATTTTAGAAAGGCTCTGTATTCCCTCAAATATTCACATCTCAACTTTGGCCCCCCTGCTATTTGGTACCTGAAATTGATCCCTTTTAAAATAGAAACAACCCCAGAAACAGTAGCCTTAGGAGATGTGACTACCTCAGGATGAAGTGATTAACATCTTCTTTAAATACCCATAGTCTTCATTTTCCATGACATTTATTTTGCTATTAATGACAGGATCATAGGATTCGAAATTGGAAGGGACTTAGAGGTCATCTAGTCTCCCCACCATTTCCATTCCTGATGCAAACATATTCAAACTTCATAGAATCGTGGCATTTAGAATTGTAAAACAGGTTAGAGATCATCTGGTCCGACCCACCTGTTTTGAAAAAGAGAAACTGAGGCCTAAAGAGGGTAAGTGACATGACCAAGATTATAGCATTAAGGTGCACCGCTGAGACTAGAAGCCATGTCTTTTTATCTCAAATCTAGTCCATTTCCCCCCAAAATACTATCTTTTGTCATTTCTCTCATTGTTTTAATTTTTTAGAGAAAGTATTATAGAAAAAAACTAGAATAGTGTTAGTAAAGATAATTTGAAGTCAGGCAAACTGAGTTGAACTCCTAACTCTTCAAGTTTCTATCAGTTTGAACCTGGGCAAATTACTTAACTTTTCAGTTTCTCCATCTGTAAAGTAGACCAGATAAAGTTCCTTCTAGTTCTAAATCTCTGAATTCACGTGGTTCTAACCATGAAATATGTAATAGTCTCTTACTACTGTAATACGAAACACAAGGTTAGGTGGACCCTTGTGTAGGCAACTCATGGAAAGACACGTATGAGAGTCACTCAGGATAGGTAGGCATCATTAGATTGTAATCTACGTTGTTGGAGGGAATTATATTGATCAAAATAAAGATTGATGGGAGAATTGGAATATGCTATATTTACCCAAACGAAGTGTAAGCCTTTTGAAGGGAAAGGTTGTCTTTAGTATCTCTGTATAACCATAGTAGATAGGATAATGTCTTATCCATAACAAGCGCTTAGTAAACACCTATTAACTGGATTGATCAAGTGAACAAGGGCATATGAGTTGCTACATTTGATGCCCTCCCATTTAGAAGCAGTATTTGTTGTTCAGTCATTTCTTAGTCATGTCAGATTGTTCATGACACCAGTTGGGGCTTTCTTGGCAAAGACAGTCGAGTTGTTTGCCATATCCTTCTCCAGCTCCTTTTACAGATGAGAAAACTGAGGCAAACAGGGTTAAGTAACTTGCCCAGAATTATGCAGCTAGTAACTTTCTGAAGCTTATCAGAGTAATATCTGATTTGGTGTGACCGTAAACACATCAAAGTATTAGCCACTGCTCTGTTTCTACATTGACTTGGATTCTCTGTTCCTTTCTGAATGTTTTTGGCTTTTCTGCAACCCAGTTTTGCCTTCAGATTGCTGTGTGCTAGAATGGATCCATACTCCAAGACTCCCTCTCCAGTTTTCTCTTTTTATTGATATAGTGATCCCTCTCTTTCACCCTACTTTTTGATCCTTTTTCTTTTCAGCAGACCATTGATCACTATCACCATTGCTAATTCTCAAGAGTCAGTTCCTTCCACAGAGCAACAAACGGCTATTCTGAATTCTGGGAGCCCAGGTATTAATACCTTCTTAGCCATTACCAACTATATGCTCATGACAGAATATCTGAGAATTGGTTTATAAAGGGAGATTAGGAAGACCAGAGCATGAGGATTCTGAGTTCCTTGTCAGTGAAAGGAGAGGGACTCTACCAAAAGGAAAAAGAGAGAGAAAGGGAGGAAGGATGTCCCAGAACAGGCTTCATAATATTATCTAAGACTGATCTTCTTTGTTCAGTCACTGTCCAGTCATATTCCACTTTTAATGACCCCATGCGGGGTTTTGTTGGCAAAGATACTGGAGTGATTTGCCATTTCCTTCTCCAGATAAGGAAACTAAAGCAAACAAAGTTAAATTACTTGCCCAGGGTCACACAGCTAGTAAATCTCTGAGACCAGATTTGAACTCAAGAAGTTGAGTCTTTCTGACTCCAGACCAAGTACTCTATCCACTTCACCACCCAACTGCCCCTGCATATGTAGAATGACTCGATGTATAGGATCTTTGTTCCTGAACTTACTTGTATGTGAAAGCTTCCCACTGGTTCTATCAATGCTTTATTTCTGACTTTTCCCCATCCATTTATTTGCAAAGGACATGGGGGACTAGAATTAACTGTGATGCCTTAGACTTAAAAGGAAGTTTGGTGTTTTGACAATTAGAAACTAATTGAAGTGAAAGAGGACTTTCTAACCCTAAGTCACATGGTGGCTTCAGACTGGGTCATCCAGCCTGCCAGCAGGAGGTCATTAGTTTAAGAGAGACAGTATGTGCCTTCATACTCTAATTAGCTGACTATCCCCTCTAGGCTACAAAAGCATTTTGACCTTGATGCTAGGGCTAGGAGCTGACAGACATCTCTATAAAAAGAGAATGACACTTTTGCCTGACCTAGTGAATGTTTGTGTGAAGTCTTGCCTTTTTCTCTAACTCCCATACTTGCAGTAACCCACAAGACAACTCTCAAAGTTGCTACTACCCTAGAAAGGTTCTTTCTCTGCTAAATGGCAAGATTCTGGGGTCATACTGTCTAGGGAATTCCAAACCTCTCTCTTCTACATAGAAGGTTAGGGTTTAAGTAGTAATGTCCTTTAATTATTCTCTCAGGCTGCATGCAAGCTCATCACTTATGGCCAGGTGTCACTGCCACAAATCATCATAACACTTCTGGTTGGGAGAGAATATAGAATCTCTTCCCTTTGATGTACTCTGGAAGAGGCACAAGGGGAAAAAGTGATATGTAACGTCTCAAAGAGTCATGGACAAGTACAATAGAACCAGCTTGTCTTTCTGGGCAACAGGAGGCATGACTTATCTTCAGGAGTCCCTTATGTTCCATTAGCTGCCTTCATTCAGTGACCAATGCCCTATAATACTGTCAGGTTGATCAAGGGAGCTCTTTGATTTGATTGGCAAGTGACAATAATCCATACTGTATCATGTTATTAGGTTTTTCAAAAAACTCCCTGGACTTACCAGGGGTGATTTCCCACATTCTATGGCCTTTACCATAGGTTTTCAGAATTGACTTTTGGACAAAGCAATAATATCCTGAATACGCAACCTGAGGGTAAATATTCAGTGACTATGAACTCAAAACTGTATTCATTTCAGAGGGTCTGCCACTCAAGGATCTGAGGAAAATTTGAAGTCTAGGGAGCATCTCAGCCACAAAATACCTTCATAGGATGCTTTTATTTTATAGCCCTTTCTCAGGGTCCAGTTAATGGGATTTACTAACTAAGCAGAGAGTTCAAATTATGTACAATCTCAGGTGCTTCATGCACCATAGATTTGAGGTGTCCCTTAGGGGAAGATTTCTTTGCAAGAAAAGAATATATATTAAGATACACACACATTGATATTGGTTTTGGCATCCAAGCACCCTCTTGACTTGATTTTTGTCAGCCACGTTTCCTCTCTGAACAGAGGCTGCATACAGCAATTGGATGAACAATGCTACAAAAAACTCTCAGGGGGACATTCTTGAGGCTGAGCCGGTATGAGATCACATTATAAGCATGTGGCTTGGCCAGGCTTTTATTTCAGTATGTGATCTCATTCATTTAGAGCACTAATCATTTTAACAGGGAAAACAGCAACGCTTTCCAAAATTGCAGCCGAAGGGGAAAAAAATAAATAAATAAACAAATACATGATCTTGTAAAGGTCCCCATGTGTTTCTGCACTGGAAATTTCTATTTCTGTATCAGCAGATTGGATGTACATTCTGAGATTACTAGTGAGAGGTATGAAGAAAGTCAATTTAATGGAAACAAATCACATTCCAGAATGTAAAGCTTACTTACCTGTTTCTCTCTTTATTTCGCTTGATGTAGAGATAACTACCTTCTTTCTCTCAAAGTCCTTCCTTTAAGAGGCTCATAAAACCTGCATTGCCACAACTTCCTTATTAAAAAACCTGTGATAAACTACAGCAGGCATCATCCCACTGGCTTGGACAAGGGGATGCCCGAACTTCTAGATGAAGAATGAGCAATACACACTGAATCTGAATGACCCTGGAGATTTGTATGACTAGATAGACACAATTCATATCCGCATTTCTATAATATAGCCTCTTATGTAGTAGTCCCTTTGGGGATTCTCTCCATCTCCCAAAGAATTTTAGCTTAACTCTTTGAATACATGGAATATATCACAGTGTAACAGTAGCAGCAGAACAATGCTGCATTTTAAGGTTTACAAAGTGATTTACAAATCTTATGACTTTTTTGTCCTCACAACAACCCTGGGAGGTATTTTTCTATTATTACCCCAATTTTCCAGATGATGAAACTTGGTCAGACAGAGGTTAAGTGTTTTGCCCAGGGTCACACAGCTAAAAAGTCTCTGAGGCTAGATTTGAACTCCAGCTGTTCTATCCACTGAGCCTGTTCCACTTCAGAGACATCTTCTGAGTGAAGCCCTTCCTGATGCCTGAGAGGCAATGTGGATTAATGGCTAAAACAGTAGACACAGGGCTTGGAAGACCTGGATTCAAATTCTACATCAGAAACTTGCTAGATGTGTTACCTTAGACACATCACCTAATTTTTTTGTACCACCGTTTCTTAATCTGTAATAGCAGAGATTATCATAGAGGCTGCCACACAGAACTATTGTAAGGATCAAATGAAAGCGATACAGAGTACTTTGCAAAACCTAAATCACTAAATGAAAGTCACATTTTTAACTCTCTGACTGCTAATATTATTTTTGTGAGCCTAGACTTAAAATCCACAGAAACTTAACAAAGCTAAAATTTTAAATAAACAAATCAATCAAGCAGGAGTTTTCTTGGTCCTAGAGTTTCAAGGACACCTCACAGAGGTGTCAGGCTACCCCACTCACAGAGGTGTCAGGATGTCCCAAAGCCTTGCTTGAATACAGGAGAGTGTGTAGTCATTAGTGCTGGTTCTCCCTCTCCTCTACTTTCTTAGAGGTCAGTAGCTTTGTTCTTCATTTAGTTCTCTGATTTCTAGGCATGGCGGGAAGCCAGAAAAAAAAATACTTTTTGGAGACAGCTCTGGCTGAATCTGGGAATCCAGGGACTCATCTATTCTCTATCTTTTCTCTTCCAATGGGCCAAGCAAAGAGTGGAATGTAGTAACCACAACCCTCACTTAGACTAGAAGAATGGGTCTTAGAGAAAGTGACTAAATTTTCCTTTCAGAGTTCTGTGGTTAATCCTGAAGGATTAGGTTTTCTAATATAAGATTTAGGAGTCTCTATCATGGAGATATCATCAGCTTTGGTATTTATGCCACATCAAGACTCCCAGTAGCCACTTCTGATTGGAGGGCTATAAAGAAGAGCAAAAACCTTCTCCCAAAGGCCCCATTTAAAGAGGGCTCAGAAGCTCAACCAAATCTTCTATAGATATCTTTTTATACATGCTTGTATAGACAATCTATTTGAACACATAGATAATGTGAGAGAATTTTCTTTAACCTTATTTTCTCTCCCCCCACTGAGTGTATTCCTTTCTCTCTCTTTTTCTGTTCTTTGAAGATCATCAGGACTTTACAGAATGACTCCAAAGCCTTATGTTTAATTAGACTTTCTCTGTGATCCCAGTGATGACAGGGTTCAGAGGTGACACATATATCAACTTAGCAGCAAGCAGTTTTACCCATATCTTGTCCCTTATGATTGTTCATTTGTGTTTATCTTTTTTATGTTGCTCTCAATTACTGTGTTTGAACTTCAAAGATTCTATGCAGTTCTGATATCAGGTATACTTGGAAGGCCTCTATTCATTAAACATTTATTTTTCTACCTCTATGATTTACTTAGTTTTGTTGGCTAAGTTATTCTTGGTAACAAGCCTCTATCATTTACCTTTTGGAGTATTGTATTTCAGGCTGCCTACTTTAGGGTGGTCACTGCTAATTTCTCTGTGATTCTTACTATTTTCTTCAGTAGTTCTTTTCTTGCTGCTTGTAATATTTTGTTTTTTTTTTGATCTGGACACTCTAGATTTTGGCTATAATGTTCTTGGGAGTTCCTATCTTGGCATTTCTTTCAGGAGGTGATTAGGAGATTATTTCCATGTCTGCTTTGCTCTCTGGTTCTAAAAGATCTGGGCAATTTTCTTTTAAGTTTTCTTGAAGTAAGACATCTAGTTTCTTGAATCTAGAGAGAATTATCTTTCTACTACATCACTGTCACCTTCTCCTAACACTTTTCTCTAGTTATTTTGGCTGAACCATCTGTTATGACTTGAGTATGTGGACTGTGAATTCTTTGACCCTCTTTTACATTTCTCAAATTACAGCTAAAGGTATTAGGTTCATTAGCAGCCTATAGCCAACTTCTTTTTGTGTTCTTCATACTAGATGAAGCTACTGGTTTGTAAATTCATTCATTTATATTTCTCATTTATCAAGTGGCTAGTATATGAAAAAGCTTTGTTTTTAGCACCCAAGAAACAAAAGAACTATTAAAACATGATGATCCCCGCCACTGCAGAACTCACGAATATTAAGGGGTATAAAACACATACACACATATTACAAAATTATCTACTAACTATATTGAGATTAATACATGAAAAGAGAACAAAAAACAACAAAATACTTAATGGAGCCTGAGGAAGGTAAAAAAGCCACTTTTTCATGGTAAATGTGGCATTTTATTTGAGTTTTGGAACTTTGATCCTGTCTGTCCTGGACCACTACCTTAGGTCGGAGAGGAAATAAAAGTCAGCCTCAATTTTATAGTGGTAAAAAGACTATTGAACCTTATGTAGCTAGGACTTCTTTCTTTAGCAGGTTACTTATTTTTCTAAAACCTTACTAATTTTCACTCTTATTCCCCTCCAATGAAATAAGCCCTTGCCAGCCACTCAGGCTAAGCTCAATTCATAAAAATGAAACCAAGTAACAAATTGCACCATCACTCTTCCTGTGGCCTAAAAAGCCACAATCAGTTCTGAAATTTTTACACACTTCCCTTAAAACATCACAAAAGACAGTTGGAATGGAGGAAGTGAGGTGAAGCACAGAAGGCCATGTAGAATAGTAAAAAGAACAAAGTGATGGTAAAATTGGGCTTATTTTTAAAGAATTGTTCCATCAACTGGTGAAAAAGATTGAAAAGGAAAGTGGCATATGAAAACATTAAAAGGAGATGCATTGTTGCCATAGGGCTCTGGCATAGGGCATGGAATAGATCATTAAAAAAAATCTATCATCTGAGCATCTCCCCTGATAAAGCCTAGAAATTCAGCATTTGGAAATATTATCTACCCTCTGAAGGATTTCCCTCCATTATTTGCAGGTAATATTTTATCCCAAGAAATTGGTAAATAGCAGATGTTTGTGCTGTATTTTTGCCAGTGGGTTGATGCTCCCTGGCAAACTGCTTTCAGCCAAAGGAGTCTTAGGATTTCTTTTAAAATGCTACAGTAGGCTTTTTTTTTGGTTCACCTGGGACTGTAATTCAAGTTTGACTTGAGGTCCAAAGTCAAATCTATTTGCTGATTTCAGTGAGGTCCATAGCAGAAGGAAATCTACATGGAATTCAGTGTCAGCTCAAGAAAAACCTTTGCTAAAGTTTTCAGCATGAATGAAGTACAACAGTCTCAAGTCCCTCTGGGTCAAGCTGGAGGGTAGTACTTAGAGAAATGTATTTAGTGACAGATTGAATAGAGCAGCAGTACATGTTATCTTCAAGTGTATTGAGAAATAACCAGAGATGTGGGAATCAGCACAATATATCTCCTGACCTTGAGCTAGTTAAGGGTGAAAGGAGGCATTGAGTTGAATATTCATCAAAGCACACATCAAAATGGCACTGCTTTTATCAAACAAGAAGATCCTCATTATTGGAGACAAAGTACAAAAAATAAGACAGGCTAAGATCTGAGTGAGATTTAATTAAAAGTTGGTATAAATTAGATTTAAGAAATACAAAGTTTGTAAACCATCTTTCTTTGATACATCAGTGCTTTTAGGATCTCTTCAGCTTTGTTATTCCTTCTGCTGGTTTAGATAATAACCCACTCACATCTTCTTACATTTTGTAATTCTTTGTACTTTCCATAACTATTCCATGGAGGACCTATTCAGTGTGCAGTAGCCTTCTTCTCGTTCTTTTAATATTTCTTGGGGCCATCACTATCTATTATTCCTCAATCTTGCCAAATGACCAGCTCATCCCTTTGTCCAATACCTGCCTTTAATGTCGTCATTTATATCACTTACATGAAATTCACTCTTTGGGAGTATTCAGTAGTGACCATTAGTCACTCCATGGTCCTTTGAAAGGCCTGAAATTAGCAGTCTTCTGAAATTGTGGTCTCCCATAATTGTCAGACACGTGGCTAGAACATTATATACACATGTGTGTATGTATATGACACATATGTGTATATATACCAATATACATGTATGTGTGTAGGTATATATATATGTATGTCTATATGTATATATGTATACTGGTACAATAATTAACTACTCTGATCAGGCATTGCTCTAGGCTCTTATTGGCCCACTGGCACTATCATTGATGATATCACCTTGACAAGAGGCCTAGTTTATATTGCTATCCTAATCAAGCCATTTTTTTTTTCTGACACCAGATTTACTCACCAGGGGAGGTGAGGGAGGGAGGGAGAGAGGGAGACTGGAGGGTGGGGAATAGGAACAAAAGAATGAAGAAAGGTTTCAATAGCACTTGGATTCATTTCCCTGGAGGGAGGAGGCCTGTATGTTGACATAGAACCTCTGAGAAATCACATAGCCCAGAGATTGTAGGCAAAAGTTTTATTTAAATGCCAAATTCTAAATTTCAGTGGTATGGAGATGGGGAGGATAACCAAACTGCAAGAGATATATTTTGGAAATGGCTTCCATTTAGATTTTCTTCTAGAAACAAGAGAATTAGCCTCATGCCTAAGACATTACGACAAAATGAAAATATCCCTCAAGTATGACGTAAACACTAAGAATTTTTTTAAAAATTGAATATAGAACTAGGTTTTTGTTATCCCAACAAAAGCATAGCAAACTTTTGAAGGTCTTGCAGCATACTCCATTAAGTATGATATAGAAATCCCCTTGTCTTCCAACTCCCAGGGACCTATAGAGTATTCCAGACGGAAATGGAAAAGCATGAGTGCTTTTCCTCTAAGGAGTCAAATACAACCTTTCTTTTGTTGTGCAATTTAATTAAATTTAGCAGACATTGTGAATGAGTTTTATCCCATCAACCACATGTAAGCACTAGGAGTCTAGAAACTGTTTCCAATTTTATCTTTGTATCCCAGAGATCAGCACAGTGCCTTGCGCGTAGTAAAAGATTAATAAATAAATTTTGATGAATGAAGAAATAGTGCTGGATTTTGCATATACAACAACAATGATGAGGATGACAACAAATTGTCCCTGTCCTCAAGGTTCTTATTTTCTACTGAGATAACACAATGTATATACAAATAAGTAAATAACAAAGTATATACAAAGAGGTAGCTAGGTGACACAGTGGATAGACCATTGACCCAGGAGTCAAGACTTGAGTTCCAATCCAATCTAATCCCAGACACTTACTAGCTTTATGAGGATGGCTAAGTCATTTAACCTCTTTGTTCCTCAGTCTCTGCTTCTGTAAAATGGTAATAATAGAACCTACAACTCAGAGTTATTATGAGGGTCAAATGAGATAATGTATGTAAAGTGCTTTGAAAATATTATTATTATTATTGAATAAGTGATTTCAAAAGATAAAGAACACTAATAACTGGGGGAGCAAGTGTTGTCCACTTCTGACTCGATTCATTAATTAGTTGTTCTATTCTTGACCATTGCTTTTGCAATGCTTCTGGGTTGACTAAGGGTATCCTCTTTCACTTCTGCCTCTGTTTGGTGGCATCTCGGAAGGCTACGTGGTTTCTTGGAGGGGCCATATGAAAGTACTTCCCTCCTTCCTCCAGGAACTCAGTTCAAATGCTTTTGTGATCTCTCTGCTCTTGGATCACTTGCTTCTTACTTTAAGTCCACTTTAAAATGCCAAACTCAAATCTATGAAAATGAATTAATTACCATCGTTCTTCAGCCAAGGGTCATGGGCCTTAAAATATTCTGTAATATTTTTTTCGTGTCTCAGAAGGATACATCCTACTGTCTAAATAGCTTCTGGTCATCCTTAGTATTTTATCTTTGTTGTGCCTTACATGTCATTTAAAGGAGATTTTGGTCCTAGTATATTTCCCACCACAGAAAATTCAGTTGAATATAGTTTATCTGTCAACAAATATTACAAATAAGCTTATATATTTTTGTCATACAGAGATTTAAGGAATTTAGTAAATGACATGAGGTTTCATCTTTACATGTCAAAATATTCACGGCATAATGTATTTTATTTTTATTTTTCTACTTATCAATAACACTTTGATCCCTTAGCCAAAATTATTCTTTACACTCCTTAATTGCCTCCCCCCACCGCCCTCCATCAATATGAGGTCAGTGAGGTGACAATTACACAGGGCAATATGACTAGGAGATACATCCTCTAATGAAGGATCTATCTAACTACATACAGATACACATGCATATATGCACACATGCAATACATGAACACATATACACACATATGACATGTTTACATGTAACTATAACTATAGGTATATACATGTTTGCATATATTCATATGTATATAAACCTATACACATTTATATATACACATATATGCCCATGTATGTGTTTTTATATATCTAATACACATATTTCGATAGATAGATATCCTAGATAAGTGATTGATTCCTTGTCTTTCCCACCATGAATATCTCCAAGGTCCTTAGAAGGACTTGGAACTCTAATTCTTTAGATACTATGGTATACAATGCTTTGCAGATATACACATATATAAGTATAAATACACTTACATACACACATATATACATACATACAGTAGTGTTGACATTAGTGTAAAAAGATAAGCATTTGTTTCAGAAATAAGTTACAATCATTTTTAATATAATGCACAAATTTATGTCTCACACAACTTTCCAGATGCAATCTACCCCACGATCTTCTTCCTTCTCAATTCTGATACTACTTAATGGTCTGTAAGCAAAGTTTCTATAAGACTTATGATCTGATGAACAAGATCTATGGATTATTTGTTCTTCTGCACATCCTAGTCTGGGCAGCAGGCATTCTTTACCCATTTTTTTTTCCTATGTGAATATTTAGTCCAAATTCATTCAAGTGATTATGTATTTCACTATGAAGTTTTGAAATGTTACAGATCATCTTGTTATCATGACAATACATTTTTTTCTTGAAAAGAAACATTTGGAGTACTTTACCATATATAGTGAATCATTCTTCCGTTTGGACTCTAAACTCCACATATACTGTATGACAGTGGCAAACATTTTTAGTGGGCATATTTTTCTAACTGAACTCATTATCTTTGTCTCCAGATCTTCTCCCCCACTCCAAACTTTCCCATTACTGTAGAGGGCAGCATCATCCCCCCCCACCACCACTTACTCAGCCTAGAAACTTAAGAGTCATCCTGGACTCTTCACTATCTTTTATCCCTCATATCTCCTCTACCTTTCTTATCTGACTTTGCTACTTCTCTAACTTATTCACCATGCCATTGATTTATTTGCATATTATTCATATAAGTATTGTGTATAGAGTAAATCTGCAAGTTATTTATATTTTCTCGATTTTGTTTTTTCAGTCATTATACCCTGATCCCCCCCCCCAAGCTTCTGATACTCTCTCCTCTTTCAGATATCTCAAAAATTACCTGTCAACACTGTCCAAGTTGTACCATGTTCATTAAAGGCCTCTTTTGTGTATACTAAAACTAGTTCATTCTTCTGTTCTTTTTGTTTCCTCTAGAACCATCTGTAGTTTCTCATATTTGAATTTGGGATATATAGTCCAAATATAGTGACTATTCTGTCATTGATGGAGAAAATAGTTTATTATAATAATCTTAACAAATTTCTCCTCCTTTCTTTTATGTCTGACCAGTTATATCATTAAATTATGAGCAACTTAATTGTCTCTCCTGACAAGCTTTCTCTAAACTTCATTTTTCTTCTCCCACTTCCCATTACTTTGGGAAATTATAACATTCTAAATTCCTCTTTGGTAAGATTTTAGAAACATATTTATTCTCTAAATTTGTATTTACCGCAGTTGCCATACTTTTCTGTTTAGTAAGGGATTAAGTTTTTATTGTCTATAATCCTTCCTAGGCTCATTTGATTTCCTCATTGTGGTAATTGATTTTCATTGCTTAATATCTCTTTAAGTTATCAATAGTCAATGTTAATGTCTGTTCTTCTATCCATTCATTTTAAAGATGAAAAAATCTGACTTTTTGTGTGTGTTTATTCATATATGTGATTTAATTGCTGTGGGAGCTCTACGTACAGAAAAAAAAAAAACAACTCTCTCTACCAAATGCATCTCAAATGAATTCTCCTAGTATTATTGTTGTTTGTCCTTTGTTTTCAAAGAGGACCAGGACAACAGGAAGGTGACACCATGACTTGCAAATGAATTGAATTTAAGTGAATGAAAGCTGAACAAAGTCACCAGCCTCACTTTCTCCTCCAGAGGCATGAGTGCAATGGCAAGATGTAGATAAAGATGACTGGAGATGGCCCTGGATTCAGTGGGACATGACCTTTTCAAGAAAAGCTAAGGTCTTTCTGAGTTCTCCGTTTGAACATTTTTGAGTGACAGATCTAAGATGTGACCACCTCAAGGAAAGGCTGAAGTAAAATGAAGATGTAGGCCATGGGAACTGATAAATTTAATAAAATTAAAAGCCTGGATATTTGAAGGGACATTAATGTGAATACTGATGTCCCTAAATAGGAATTGTAAGGGAAGATTATTAGCAAGGAGATGAAAGCTGTGTGAACTATGCTTGAAGCAAGGACCATCCATGTTTGGAAAGAACTGATAATGAAACAACATAGCATGATAAAATCAATTCTTTAAACTCCTGACTTAGCCTCTCTAAAGATGACTTTTGGAATTTTCTTCTACTCAGTTACAAATTCCTTTTAATCCTAGTTTTTGATCCCATTTAGAATAGGAATTTCAACATTGATATCATACAGTAGTGTATGTCCACCTACTGATCACTAGGTAGGGATTCAACACTTAGATCATAGACATTTGGGATATTTCTGGGTTTTTTTTTGGCTAATACTTTAATTCTCTTTTTTTCAGACAGTCAACAAACATTTTAAATTCCTATCATATGAAGGGCACTGTGCTAAACACTAGGGATATGAAGAAAGACAACAAATACAAAATAAAGAAAAGGAGTCCCTATTCTAGAAGCTTATAGTCTAATGAGGGAGACAACAAACAAACACTTATGTATGTACAAGATGTATACAGGATAAACTGGAGATAATGAATAGAGTGAAAGCATTTGCTTTAAGGGGCATTGGGAAAGGCTTTTTGTGGAAGGTGAGGTTTTAGCTGTAATTTGAAGGAAGCTAGAGAAGCCAGGAGGCAGAGATGAGGGGGAAGAACATTCCAGGTATGGGGAGAGCTGGTAAAAATGACCAGATCTGAAAGATGGAATGTTTTATGACAGGAAAAGGAAGGAAACCAATGTCAGCGGATCAAAGGTCATAAAGGACTTTGAATGCCCAAAAGGATTTTATATTTGGTCCTGCTGGCATAAGGGAATCACTGGAGTTCATTGCACTTTGATATTCTATTCCTATTGCTGAAAAAGCAGAAGAAAGCTATATAGGACAAAATACTATTATGAGTTGCCATGGCCAAATAATTGATTCCTAGTGGTTAGCCACTCAATGATGTCATTCTATGTGTTTAAGCCAGCTTGACCCTCAAAAAGTAGATCATGTATTCAATAGATCTTCCTTAATTAATGAATGAATATAATTATTGAATATTTCTTGAATTGAAAGCTTGTTGAACTAGAGTAGTGAAGATGGCAATAGGATGGGGAAGGGGCAAAAGATCAATGGGGGTAGAATAAAAAATCTTCACAAATGATTAGATATGAGGTTTGAGGGAAACACAAGTCTCAGACTTTACGCCTAAGTGACTTCCAAAGGTCATAGCACAGGTCAATTATTCTA
Source organism: Phalanger gymnotis (assembly GCA_028646595.1). NCBI lineage: Eukaryota > Metazoa > Chordata > Mammalia > Diprotodontia > Phalangeridae > Phalanger > Phalanger gymnotis. Next base: position 170,455,948 of record CM053622.1, on the reverse strand, counting down.
TTGGTATCAATGGAAATCTAGAAGTCAGATGGTATTTAAACACAGGTCTTCCTTACACCAAGGCAAGTTCTCTCTCTACCATGCCGTGCCACCTCTTACAACAACAGCATAATTATCATCATTTATCAGTAGGAAACTGAGTCTCAGAAATGATGTCAAACATTTATGAAATGTCTATTACAAGTCAGGCACTCTCTTTTTTTTAGGTAGGTCATCTCCCTTTATAATATACTCAGTGTTACTCATAACTTTTTAGATTTAGCTTTTTCCAATTATTGAATGAGAAAGATGATTATCTGCCTATCCTAGGGTCATTAATTAAACTTTGATAAGTGTTTTAAGATATGACATGAAAGCAAACATCAGACATGCACATTTTTTCCCGTTGAGTACATTTTCAATAGTGATCTCCCTACTCATCATCAATTCCCTATATTATCTATACTTTTCACAGCTTCAAAAGTAGTATTTTCCAATTCATAGCTGAATAAATAATTTCCTTTCTCTCAAAATTTCAATGGTTTCCTATTGCCACTCAGATAAAATATAAATTCTTTAGTGTGTTAGGTAAGGCCTTCCATTCTCTCACCTATCTATTATTTCAACTTTCACAACACTTTTTTTCATATAATTTATGTTCCATCAAATGAAACTGCTCGCCTTTACCTTATTTTTTTCCTGGAGTAGATTGTCTGAATCTCCCTGATGACCACACCACATTCTATATTGTGTTATATTTACCTGTGTTCACATTGTATTTCTAGCTTAGCTAAGTTGATTGTAGATTCCTTGAGTACAGAGACTACTTTCATGACTATTCCTAGGACTCAATGTTTTCAACTTCTGTATCAAAAAGAAAACAATTATATGACTTAAGTCTTGTTTTGCATTTTTGTTTTTGCACATCTTAAAAGTTTGTCAAATGAGATCAAATCACTTTGAATCTAAAGAGTGGTTAACTTATTTACACTTCCTGAACTTTGGCTTCTGATTTTGTTACATATTACTGCTTTAACAATGGTTTTTTTTTATTATGTCATACGTTCAGGTTTTAGTGGGTTGTAGGTATCCAACAATGGGAAGTTAATTTCCCAGAAAAATGGCCACCATATTTCCAATAAGGTTTCTAGGGTTAGTCCAGAGGGGTTTGAAGTAGTTTTGTAAAGCTATGACCCTTTGTTTTTCTTCCTCTCCTCCCTCTATCACGATGATTGGTTGATATCAAATAATTTGCCAGACTTAATTGGCTTTCGGAAAGTAATGTTTACTAAGATGATATAGACACAAAAATTCATATAAATATTCTTCTGTTGCTTACTCCAGGAGAAAATAGGTCAAGCTTAGATAATATATATGGGAAAGGGGATAACTCTAAACTTTTGGTTGCTGGACGTCCAGTCCTTCCCTCCACAGAGTACTCATGAAGATCACTTTAGTTATTATGGTAGCTTTCTTTTTTTTTAAAGGAAATAAAAATGTTTTTTCTTAAATGGTATTCTTTTTTTTCTTTTTTTATTTTTAGTTTGCAACACATGGTTTTACATAATTTTGAGTTCCAGATTTTCTTCCCTCCTTCCCCCCCTCACTCTCCAAGATGGCATGGAATCCCATATAACTTCCATGTATAACTTGGCATTGAATTAATTTACACACTACTCAATTTGTGGAGAAGAATTATGAACAATGGAATGAATCATGAGAAAGAAGAAACAGAATGAAAAAAAAACACAACCCAACAACAAATACAAAAGAGAGAAAAAAAAGAGGGAGAAAAAGGCGAGCATGAAGTATGCCTCGATCTGCATTCATACTTCATAGTTCTTTCTCTGGATTGAGATAGCACTCTCCATCATGAGTCCCTTGGAGCTGTCTCTGCATATTGTGTTGCTGAGAAGAGCAAAGTCTGTCAGGGTCAGTCATCACTGAATCCATATATCTGTGGTTGTGTATAAGGTTCTCCTGGCTCTGCTCCGCTCACTCAGTACTTTGTCGTGTAGGTTCCTCTAGGTTGTTATGAAGTCCGTATCATCTCCATTTCTTAAAGAACAATAGTATTCCATTACTTTCACATACCACAACTTGTTCAGCCATTCCCCAATTGATGGGCATCCCTTCAATTTCCAATTCTTAGCTACTACAAAAAGAGCCACTATAAATATTTTTGTACATATGGGTCCTTTTCCCACTTGTGTGATCTCTTTGGGATACAACCCCAGGAGTGGTATTGCTGAGTCAAAGGGTATGAA
>CM053622.1:170437101-170453202 GCA_028646595.1 Phalanger gymnotis | reverse complement strand
AGATTCAATTTCCTTATCTCAAAAGTGAAAGGGCAGAATTAGATGAGAAGGACAAGGTGGCTAGAGGGAGTAGCCTTAGAACCCAGAAGACCAAGGCTGGTTTAAGTGTTAAATTAATAGACAAGTTCTTGCTCTGCCTCAGTGAAAGGAGTTTCCACACTAGGAGTTCCCTACCTTGTTGAAATAACAGTTCCAGACTAACTTCTCCTCCCACCATCCCACAAACAGGAACAAGACAGTGCCTAAGGTTCCCTCTAGTCCAGATAATCTAGAGTTCCAGGGTCCACACTCTAAATGCAGCTGAGAATGGACTTCCCACTGCTTTTACAAATTGAAATGCATCCTCTTTCTTAATACAGACACTGCCAAAGCAGCAAAGACAAATGACAAGATTCTTAAACAGCTCAAGGAGACCCTTTGCGTCAGAAACATACTTTAATAGGTAAAAAATATTAAGGCCAAGCCTCAAGACCCATTCACTTATTAAATAAATGCTGCTGAGAAATCTTTTCCCTTGCCACTATCCCATATCATTTATTTTTCAGAGATTTAGCTTAATAATGGAGCATACCAGGAAAATAATGAAGTAGAAAGTCATAGAAATGTTTCTTGGTAGGAAGGTTTAGATTGAATAATTGCTCACACTTTCAGCAAGCTCTCACTAACACTGCAGGCAAAGACTGATCCAAGGCAAACATTAAACAAATTAAGAATTGTTAATAAGGAAAGGATTTATTCAGGCCACCAGAATCTTTAATTAGTAAATCTTCCCAACAAAGAGATTTCTGTCCAACAAGGAGCTCTTAGAGGAAGTTCAATTGTTTCAGAATAAGAGTGACCTCATAGCTGACTTCTTTTTCCTGAAGTTCCTCTTAATACATTTTCCCTCCACCCCATTTCCACAGCTGGGTTCTTCTAAAAGTTTTAATGGTGGTGATTCAAACAACATGGCAAGCCTATCAAGTTGAGCTCTCTGCAGTAGAGTTTGAATGGCTGGCAGTTTGGTTCAAGAAAGGACCTCAATGGCTGATATTTTATCCTGCCAGGTGATCTTCAGAATCTTCCTAAGACAATTAAAATAGAAGTGATTCAATTTCCTTGCTATGAGCCTACTAAGAACCAAATATTGCTTTTTTCCAGGTCAAAGAGTTTAGTAATTGTTATTGTTTTCCCTCACATGCATTTATTTTTAATTTGTGGAATAAAACAAGCATTTCCATAGCATACTATAATTAAAAAGGGATGATTTCACATGAAACTGCAAATCTATTATGTGCAACATCGTATTCCTTTTGAATATTTGCTATTATGTAGATTTTTTCTTCTCCCCTCTCCCTAGAGATGGCTACCATTAGACAAAATAGGTATGTATTTATAAATTTATTCTATACGTATTTTTATTCATCGGTTCTTCCTCTGGATGCAGATAGTGTCTTTCTTTCTATGTCTTTTATAATTAACTTGGGTATGTATAATAGTCAAAATGACATTCTTTCAAATTCATTCTTAAAACAATACTGATGTTATTGTACATGATATTCTCTTGGTTCTGCTCATTTTGCACTTCATTACAGAAAGCATAGAATGAAACCCACGTGGTACTAATTTGGGACTGATATTTCATGATTCCCTTGGTACCTTCAAGAACAGGCAGTACATTCAAACTTATTGGGTGACCCCAGAAACTGAAATTAATCCGTGTAATCCCTTCCCTATCCTTCTAGGGGGTACCAAAAGTATGTACAGGGCAGGCAGGTGAATGGAGAGCAATCATAGACTAAGAACTGAGAGGGCCTACAATGAGTTGAGAAGGTAGGGAAGTTGTTTGGGAAAGCATCCTGTCTCCTATGTCAGCATCCTTATTATAACGTGGCAAACCAGGTGATCATCTAGGTTTAGTTGGAAATCTTTTCAGCAAAAGGAATTAATATTATTGTGTCTGTTGTTGTAAATATTTTACTCCAATCTATCTCCCTGTTATAGTTATAATGATGCTTGTTCAATCCCCCTACGATGAAACATATAAGAAGCCTTCAAATATTTGAAGACTGATCATTCTATCCCAAGTTTTTTTCACCTTAATTTTTTCATCCATTTCTCACATGATATGATACTTTCAGTATCCTCATCTATTTTTGGATCTGCTCCTAATTCTATTGTTTATTCAACAACTATATGCATATTCATATTCATGTATGCATGCATATATTTATACCTGTGTATGTATACATGTATACATGTATATATTGAACAAATTATCATGTGCAAATTAAATCGTGAAAGCCAAAACTGAGCCAGACTCCCCACATATAGCCTCACCAGGTAAAGTTCAATTGTTTCAGAAGAGGAGTGACAATCAAAGCTGACATCTTTTTACTGAAGTTCCTGTTAATAGAATTTCCCTCCACCCCATTTTGGTAGCTGTGGTCTTCTAAATGTTTTTATGGTATTAATTCAAAATTGTGGCAATTGTGTGGCCACACTGTGGCCAGCTCATTGGACTTGCCCTCTCTGAATGCTTGGCATTTTAGTACAAGAAAGCACTTCGGTGTCTGGTATCTTATCCTGCTAAGTGAGACTTTTTACCTTCAGAAATCTGGATCTTCACTCTACAGAGCCTAAGATTCTATTATTATTTTTTAGCAGCTTCATGATACTACTTGCTTATGAGATTGTGATCAGGAAAAGCCCCAATGCTTGTTTTATATGAGCTGCTATCAAGTCAGGGCTCCAACAGTCTAAGTGCAGAATTTCACATTTATCCCTCTAACATTTTGTCTTGTTGGTTTCATCATTAAATTCTAGACTGTCAAGATAATTTCACATCTTGACTCTCTCATGGATCATATTAGCTGTCTGCCACAGGTTTATGTCATTTTAAAAATTGATGAGCATGCCATTTGTCATTGATTTTAAAAGGTAGGCAGTAGAGGGCCAAAGTATAGCCCCGTGGCATAGCAACACATAACTTTCTCCATTCCTCCATTAAGCAAAATGCCTATTTATTCAGCTGTGAATTCAATGGATACTATTGTCCTCTGGAACACATTTCTCCATCTTATCTGTAGGAAATCACAAGTCACTTTGTTAAATGTCTTGGTAAAATCAAGAATTACTGTATCTGTGATATTATCTGACTATCAGTCACATAACCCTAATTTTAAAAAGGAAAAGTTACTTGCTAACCCTTGCTATTAGAGAAAACATGCTGGATCTGAGTGGTCACCACATTCCTTTTAAGTTTTTACAGATCTCTCAAATAATCAATTTTACCATTTGAATGGCAGGTTCCTACTCTTTTCGAAATTCGGTTAATAGATACTTCTGTTTTCACATTACTTTTGTATGTGTTCAGTTATCTATGATTTCTCAAAGATTATGAACCGTAATGACTTTCATATTGTTATTCTCTCTCTTCTCTCTCTCTCTCTCTCTCTCTCTCTCTCTCTCTCTCTCTCTCTCTTTCTCTCTCTTGCTCTCTCTCTCGCTCTTGCTCTCCCTCCCCCTCCCTCCTTCCCTCTCTCTTCTATTTTCTCTCTCTCTTTCTCATAATGTGAAATTTAATATATTTGTTTTTGGTAGCATAAACTTTTATAAAACATCGCTCATGAAAGATTTTCTCATTATTTTTGTCAAGGATCACACAGGGGACTATGACCTTTGCAGTAGTAGGTCTAAGAAAATGGGTCTCAGAAGGTACTGTTGAAGACACAGTATAGTCCCTGACTTTTGATGAATAACTTTACCTGAAGACATCTAGCAGCTCAAAATATAGCGTATTAGATAAAATTCTGTCTAGACACACACACACCAAGTAGAAATGGGAACTCAGACACCCAAAGCAGGGGAAGCCACCCAGGTAACCAGATCCTCTAGAGTTGCAAGATTTTATCACAAACAGATCTAAACTAGGTAGATGGTGTTTCAACAATTTAGCTAGCAGCTGCTGTGGCGGTGAAAAACCAACACGAGCCCAACAACAAGAACTCTGCAAGCTCAGGTTCTTTTGATCTGCTTTACTAAGAAAAGCAACTTTAAGGGGTTAAATATCATTCACTCAGCTCAGGGGAAAAGCCAGGACCCTGAGTTTCAGAGCAAATACAAACAGAGCAAATAAACACAAATCAGCAGATAGATTTCTGTCTGACAAAATCAAAATATACAGTTACCAGAGAAGCGTCAACATGTGGGTTTCTTCAAAGCCGGCGAGCTCTTAACAATGGCTTGCCTAAAGTCACGCGCAACTCCTGCTGTGGCTCAGAGCTCCAAAAGAGAAAGCCGGCCTCTGGGTTTATACATCTTGTTCAGGGTCAAACACCCACATGACTTAAAATTGTTAAAAATGCGACTTAAACCCACTTGGTCTAAAAGCCTCTGATGTCACAAATATGTCACACAAACCCATGTAAACTAGGCTTTCCCTTGAAGCAAAGTCATGGAGGACTCCTAATTTAATCAAGGAAACAAAGGGCTGCTAACAAAGGTTCTTTGATCTGCTTTTCTAAGGAAAGTAACTTTAAGAGGTTAACAATCTTACTTTGATTAAACATATGTATACCATTCACTTAATTCAGGGGGAAAAGATTGGGCCCCTGAACTTCAGAGCAAATAGCAACAGAAATTACAAACAGATCATATAAACAGATAGGCTTTCCTCTGATCAAGAAACCATATACATAGTTACTAAAAAGAGAAGCACCAATGTCTGGGTTTTTGAAGCTGGAGTGGGGCTGCTTTAATGGTTTACCCAGCACCCTTTCAATGAAGGTACCCGGAAAAGTCAAACACCAACCTTCCAGTACATATGTGCTGCTCAAGACCCTGAGGGCTGGGACCTACCATTTAGCATGTGGGAAAGTTGTTCAATCACAAGTACCACATAATATATATTGTTTCAAAGAAATGACTCTCTATTGCCTTAATGCTGAGAAAAACTCCAAAACAAAAAGGGGTCCATTTTACCTTCCCCATTCCAAAAAAGGCGAGACTCATTAAAGGCATTTGATAGACTTAGCATCCCAAAAGAGAACAGCAAAAAAAAGTCCTGCCCTGATTACCATCACAGCTTGTAAACACAGAAATATTCTCTGTGTCCTCATTTGTCAAAAGAAATAGTTGGATTGATGTTACTTCCTGATTTTTTAATCCTATGGTATTGATATTAGTTTATTTTCAGTCGTAATATCCCCAATAATCATCATCTTTGAGGAAGTATTTCAAAAGCCTAAAATCATGATTCATCCAAATAATAAATATGTTGTATTTTAGCAATTATAAATATTCATGTAACAACAAATGACCTTAATTGTACCGCTCTTTTTACTGTCAGTGGCCTGAGGCCATGCTAGTTTGAGGAGGTCTAGGAGCACTTGGGACTGTACTCCACGTAACAGTGGTAGCTACCCTTCCAGCCGGACCACAGCTGATATCCTCATCCAGAGGAAAGAAAACAGAAGGAGCAAGAGAGCAGGATATTCCTGCTATCTCTGTCTCTCTCTGTCTCTGTCTCTGTTTGATTCTCTGACTCTGTATCTCTGTGTGTGTGTCTCTCTCTCTCTGTCTCTCCATATGTCTCTCTGTCTCTGTATCTCTCTCTTGCTCTCTCTGTCACTCTCACTCTCTGTCTCACTCTGTCTTTGTTTCTCTCTGTGTCTGTCTCTCTGTCTCTGTCTTTGTCTGTGTCTATCTGTCTGTCTCTCTCTTTCTCTCTCTCTCTCTTATGTGTAGCATCTAGGGACAAAGCAAAGCTGCTTTCTTTCTTCATTAAATGCCACATTTAACCAGTTATTCCTTTCTTGCTTAAGGGAGAGGGAGTGATCCATTGAAAATATTATACTTTGCCAAATTCCAGATCAGTTTTAACTTAGTATTTTTTAAGCTAACTTCCTTCCTTCCTTCCTTCCTTCCTTCCTTCCTTCCTTCCTTCCTTCCTTCCTTCCTTCCTTCCTTCCTTCCTTCCTTCCTTCCTTTTCTTGTCTTATTTCTTTCTATGGGGAAACTACCTCTATTAGTGAAGAGCATCATTTGCTCTGCAGTGAGAAGTCAAGTAATTTGTTTGCAGTTATGAAACCAGTCACAGAGGTAGTACCCCAGGACTCTCTGCCTTTAAAGCTTAGTATATCAGCTATACACATTGACTATTAGGTCTGATTTTTTAAAGGTTAATAATTCTTCAAGGACAAGAAGTAGAACATGACTACCTCATATGAATATTGACCAGATAGTTTCCTATCATTTAAATAAGAAACACTCATTGCCTTTGTCCAAACATCTTTGGAGTGTCTTTAATATGAGCCTTTAGTCAGAAGGAAGAAGAGGCCCTCTAAACCTTACTTTGAGAAAGGATTACAAACAATGCAATCCATGAAATATGGTCAGATGTTACCTGTAGTTCACTCACTTTGGAATGTATAGATTTTAAAGTACACTTCTTAATGATATTTTCACTTATACAATTCAGCAAAGTTGTAATATCAACTGTCTCAAGTCATTCATTGCCCTTTTTTACTTCAACTTCTAAAGATTTTCGGTTTTCACCATGCTAACAGATCAAGAAAGGAATACATATTTAAATGATAAAATATTTTATTGGGACTTAATTGAATAGTAAATCATGACTAAACAAAACCACTCGTGTTCCTAAGTCTCAGAATGTTCCTTTCCCTCAAATATATAGCAAGCCATCATTTCTAGTACTCATGCTTTAATATGGAGAGGGGTTTATACTGATAATACCTGCCATTCTTCTTCATCTACTGCCATCCCCCTTCCTTGATGTACACACCTCCTGAGAATGAGAGACCTGAAAAATTTCTAAAAAGCAAAACTGAGTCCAGGGATATTAGAAAAGACCATTCCATTATCATTGGAGTTGCTTCTGTTACAATCTTCCCCTAATAACAATTTGTGATATTGGCTTGGCTGTATAATACAAGGTGGTGTCAGTGTCAGAAGGGAAAAGGGGACATGTACAAGAGATATTATGAAGGTAGAAGCAACAAAACTTGGAAAATTTTTGTATATAGGGTGTGAGAAAAAAGTAGGCAGTCAAAGATGACACATTTGTTGTGAGTCATGGTGCCTGGGAGGGTGATGATATTCTCAACAATAGTGGGAAAGTTAGGAAAAGGTTTTGGGTGAAAAATAAGTTCAGTTCTGGGCATGATAAGTTTCAGATGTTTGTAGGATATCCAGTTTTACATGTCTAATAGGTATTTGGAGTTGTGATACTGGAGGTCAAGTGAAAGGTTATAATTGGATACAGAGATATGTGAATCATCTTCATAGAAATGATAAATCTGTGGTGGCTGCTGTCTCCAAGTGGAACATTATAGAGGGATAGAGTCTTGAGGGACTCTCAAGATTGAGCCTTGGGGGATAATCATGGTTAGTAAATAAAATCTCAATGCAAAGTCAACAACGATCCTGGGAAGTTATAGTCAGACAGTCAAGAGAAGTGGGAAGGTACTTTCACAAAAGAGAGAAATTAGAGCATCAAGGGGGAGAGGGTAATGTAGAGTGCCAAAAACTGCAAAGAAGTCAAGTAGGAGAAAATTCCATTAGATTTGAAAATTAGGTAATTGGTAACTTTGGAGAAAGCAGTTTTAATTGAATTGTAAGGTTGGAAGTCACATAGAAAGTGGGTTCATTGATTTTTAGATAGCTTTTTAAAAGTTTAACCATGAAAGGCAGGAGAAATATATGATGATAGCTAGTGGGCATAGATCAGAGCTTCCTAAACTTATTTGGCGAAATCCATGAAGTCTCTATTGTAGCAAACTAGGAGTAGGGATATTATGGGTTCTGCCAGTTCCTCTAATGTCTTCCCAGAATCTTTTCCTTCAATAACGTCAAGTGGGATTGGCTTCTTCCATCTTCCTTTCTTCTTGAAACTGGAAGACAGAAGTGACCAAAGGAACGTAAGTTGGAAGAGTCCTAACAAAGACTGAAAAAGGCTCTTGCCTTACTCTAATCTCCACCAATGTGACAGGCAAGTGTCCCATACCAATGAACTTTGAGATGAAGGTTATCCTTAAAAATGCTTTCTAACTTCATTTCACTTGTTGTTGGGAAACTATGGCAAAATGTTCATAATGTCTAGAATTTAGCATCAGATGACAAAGAGAAAAAACTGTAAGAATTAGAAAATTATTCCTTCATATTATGCCCCAGTTTTCAATTTTAATAATTGATTTTCATATTTCTTTAAGCACATGTGGTCCTTTTGCACAGCTGCTGACCCTATCTTTATTTTTCCCTCTGATTGTATTATAGTAGCAGCCACAACAGGACTAGTTTATCCTTCCAAAGCATCTTGAAGTTTATTAAACACTTCCCATAAAACTCCTGGGAAATGAGTAATGCAAGTTATATTGTTCACTTCTTTCAGAGAACTGAGGCTTAGAAAAGGCCAGTGCTGTGTCCATGGTCCTATGGCTAACAGATATTGAAGTCAGAACTAGAATCCAGGTCTTCAGACTCAATGTCTGTGGATCTTTCCACTGTAACACACTACATTAAATTTTGGTAAGTATTCCACAGTCAGTCATTTAGCACGTTAATTCCCCATTGCCACAGTCAAGTAAAATGATTTCTACATAGGAGTTAATCTTAACAAAACAGGAGGAAACAATCCCAGACCTTTACAAACCATTCTTTTTCTTAAAGAGGAAGACAGATGGGAGCATCATTGGTGCTGGAATTTGCTCCTTTGATTACCCAGAATGGAATTATGGAAAAAGAGCACAAGATTTAGTGTCAGATAACCGTAGGCCTAGCCCTGGCTCTGGTACTTATTACCTGTGAGATTTAAGTGAGTCACTTCACCATTATGAGCCTCAGTTTCCTCTTCCACCAAATGAGATTGTTGGGCTTCGTGATCGCTAAGGTGCCTTCCATCTCTAAATCTGTAATCTTATGAACTATTTCCAAAGATTATCCACTACCGTATTAAATTTCTAGAATATTCTAAGATGCATCTCAGCCATGAAACTATGACTCAAAATTTAAAGCTCAAAGCCTCTTTAACTTTCCATCTTTCCTTCCTTCCCCTTCTCTTTAGAGAGATCTATCACATCATATGTTTGTAACCAGTGAATGATGAAAATGATAGGTAAATGACTTGGTTTTAAACTAGTGTCCCTTTCTAGAGCTAGATATGTAATATGCTCAGAGATATCAAATTCAATTTGCTGTATTAGGATATTAGAATGTCATTGTGTTTGTCTTTGACACAGATTTTAACAGCAACAAAAATATTACAACCAGTTTTGTCCATTTGTAGGCTGTCAGTCTTATGACAACACATTTTCCTTTAGATTCTGGCTCTGATGTTATTTTCATGTTGTTGCATGGGCAACACAGCATAACTATCCTGTCTAAGAACATTAGGGGGAATTTGGAAGGATAATGGTGCAAAGAGAGAGGGAAAAAATAGATGACTTAAACAGACAGGATCTGTAGAATTGCAGAATATAGCAGCTTTCTTGGTACCTCTGTTGTAAGTATAGACTCTCTTTTCATAGAGATATTTTTCAGACACAATATCATATATTGGGTTTGAAATTTCTTGGCGTACAACTTTGCGGTTCAAAAAGAGATACTTGATAAACTGTGACAACTCTGCATACTTTGGGCTTATTCCTATCCTAAACTCCAACCTAACTATATACAAAGTTATAGAATAGACAAAGGGACTTTGTATAATGCTGCTGTTAGCAGCACCTCTTTTTAAAAAAAATGTGGAAATTACCAGGTTTCCCATATTTTTTCAGATTATTTAGTTATACTTGGGATAGGGAAGTAGGAACTGGGGTAAGTAAATGTAAAATATAGGTGTATAAATAAAAATATATATGTATATATACATATGTATAAATATATACATCTATACATATATGTACATATACACACATATGTATGCATATATGTATATACATATACACATGTGCACATATATGTGTGTATACATATATATGTATGTGTGTGTGTGTATAAAAATGTAGAAATTACCAGGTTTCCCATACTTTTTTTCAGATTATTTAATTATACTTGGGGTAGGGAGGTAGGAACAGGGGTAAGTACATGTAAAATATAGATGCATAAATAAAAATATATATGTATATATATGTACATATATAAAAATATATACATCTACACATATATGTACATACGCATATGTATGCATATATGTATATATACATGTGCACATATATGTGTGTATGTATATGTATATATATATAAAATAAAAATGTGGAAATTACCAGGTTTCCCATACTTTTTTTCAGATTATTTAATTATACTTGGGATAGGGAGGTAGGAACTGGGGTAAGTAAATGTAAAATATAGATGTATAAATAAAAATATATATGTTTATATGTACAGATGTATAAATATATACATCTGTACATATATACATATACACACATATGGATGAATATATGTATATACATATACACATGTGCACATATATGTGTGTGTATATAAATAAAAATGTAGAAATTCCCAGGTTTCCCATACTTTTTTCTGATTATTTATTATACTTGGGAGAAGGAGGTATATACTGGGGTAATTAGTAAGAGAGGATGAAAATGGTGGATTGCAGATAAAACATCATAATGACATCTCAATATAATGACTCTTGTAAATTCAAAGGAGGATCTGCAGAGGATTCTCCTTTGTTTTCTTCTTCCCCAAACCCCCAGGAATGCTCCTTGCTCCTTGAAAGCATAGATATTTTTATCCTTGAAGGAAAACAAGGATATAATCCACTCTGTAGGATAGAGTTTGAACTTAAATCTGCTTCAGCATATGTATACGCAAAGTGAGAATGGTGCCCTCTTTCACACACACATACACTTATACAATATGCTTATATACATATGTTTGCATCTATGTCTGTATGTGTATATATGTATATGTATACATACATATATGTGTATGTACATGTGTATGTGTGTACATACATATATACATATATGTGTGTATATGTATAGACACTGATCCACACAGAGAAACGATAAATCTGTTTTAGAATATACACATCACAGGACCAATACTAGATAAAATTTATATGATATTGGTGTAGGAAGAACAATAAAGACACTAGGGCCAACTTTACACACAGAATAGGCAGTTATCTGTTAGATATGATTTTAGAATAACAGGAAAGCTCCTCTCCTCTTCAAACTCCCAATAACATCCAAAATTCTTTGAAAAGATCTAGCGTTTTATCTTAAGATCAAAAGATGAAAAGTTAGATTCATATAGTGCTTTGTGATCAAAAGTATACATTAATTTGTATTCTAAATTTTAAGTTTAGACCACAAGCTTAGGGCTTCTTACTATTTTAAATCCCATTCAAGCCATATATAGAGCTATGAAATAGAAAAAAGAACTTTGTACAGTCCTGTTACTAGCAGCACCTTTTTGTGAAAATGGAGAAATTACAAGGTTTCTCATTTCTCAGATTATTTGCTATACTTGAGATAAGGGGATATACACAGGAGTAAGTCTATTAAATGAATTTAAAACCTTATTGAAAGTATCATGAATAAGGAACTTTCCTGTCATTCTTCTCTGTGGGTGAGAAAGAGAGAGAGAGAGAGAGAGAGAGAGAGAGAGAGAGAGAGAGAGAGAGAGAGAGAGAGAGAGAGAGAGAGGAGAGGGTAGAGAAAGAAAGGGAACAGAGTAATCGATGCATACTTAAAGAATGAGTCTCGTAATGAGGAGGAGGCAATGGAGTTGTGTGACCGTTGCCCAGTGTCACACAGCCAGTAAGTGTCTGAGTCCAGCATTGAACTCAGGTCCTCCTGACTCTAGGGCTGGTGCTGTATCCACTTCACCATCTAGATGTCTCTCTAAGCAACTTTTTAATAGTATAAATTGCACAAAAATAAACAATGAAATCCCTCAGCTTTCAAGGAGCACAGAGCACTTCTGAGTAGGTAGGGTGGTGGTGGAAGAATTTGTAGGCCCTGGATACTATAAGTACCAAATAACATCGCAGAGATTGAAATTTTTAAAAAAATACATTTAACAGTCAGGAAAAGATGTATCTCACTCACTTGCTCACTCACATGGGAGTTAGTCAGATAATGAATGCATTAAGCTAAGATTATAGAATTTATAATAAACAATAACAATCATAATTTATAATAAACAATAAGAAAAAAGATAATTTTAAAATGGTATGGAATTAATAAAAATTAACCCTGAATTAGTTTAGACTATTTAAAAAATTAATGGTCAACAGACACTGGAAATGATGTCAACACAAACTAGAATAATTTCATCTAGAAGTTAAACCAATATACATTAATTAACAGGAAGACCAAAAGAACTTAGAATGTGTTAGCTAGCAAACATTTGATGAAAGAGAGAGAGAGACAGACAGACAGACAGACAGACACACACACACACACACATGAGAGAGGGAGACAGAGAGAGAGGGAGACAGAGAGAAAGAGAGAGAGAGGGAGAAAGAGAGAGAGAGAGAGAGAGAGAGAGAGAGAGAGAGAGAGAGAGAGAGAAGCAACACCACTTTATAATAGAAACTTATTTGCAAAAGCTTATACAGAAGGATGATGGAACATTATGAACACTGTTATCTCATAAATCAGAACATAATGGAAGCCTAAGCCATTATAAATAAAATTAAGCAAGATAATGAATTAATCAAAGTCATTTTAATGGCAGATGCGGTTAGGTGACATAGTGGATAGAGCAATGGGCCTGAAGTCAGGAAGACCTAGATTTAAATCCAAAAGACATTTATTAACTGTTTGACCTTAAACAAGCCAATTAACCTCTGTCTGACTTAGTTTCCACAACTTCAAAATGGGGTTAGTATCAACTACCTCCCAGGGTTGTTGTGAGGATCAAATGATATAATATTTTAAAGCACTTAGCACAGGGCCTGGCACATAGTAGACACTTAATAAATGATTGTTTCTGTCCTTCCTAAAGTCATTCAAGGATAAAAACAGAAATTATAAAAGATGGTAAGTAGAAAATACTTGGAAAATTATTAGAATACATTTTTCCATCAAGAAGAGTGGAATCAGCACACATGAACTTCAATATCAATTTCAGAGGTGCTTTTAGAAGAAGGAGAAAACGGCACTAAAGTGAAAAAAAATGGGAAAAGCAGTCAGATATTTTCTATGCTGCAGCCAATGCAATTGTCAGAAAATTTAATAACTATTTTAGCAGGTATGTAAAGGAGGCAAAGATATCAAAGACATGGAGAAAATAATTCTCGGATATTCCTTACTGATTAAAAAAGTGACCTAAAAATATTAACTATTACTTATCTATAAATGTAGTCTCTCATCTGCACAAAATGTTAGGATTATCTGTGGAACCAAATTGAGGGCATACTTGATGAAGACATTCATAGGGAACAAGCAGGCTTTCACAAATTATAGTCAAAATGTAACACACCTTTACAATATCACAATTGACTAAAGAATATGAGGAATATAAATTCCAACTATGTTTTTATTTGCTGATTACCAAAAAAACCTTCAGAAAACCAAAACATTACTTTATAAGCTCTTTCATTCCAAATATAAGTCAATATTATTCAAGATTCCGTGCAAAATTTAATAACAGTAATAATCTTCAATAACTTTCTGATAATAAATATCAAGTGAGGCAAAAACACAGAGATGAATACTAGCCTGAAGAACTTGTCAAAGAGAGATTCCCTGTGAACAATAAAGTTTTTCAAAAGCTCCTGTTTGTGTTGATTGCATCAAGCGCCAGGATAATTTGATGTGTACTAGAAATCACGCGGGATCAGTTAAAAAATTAGCCATCCACACAACAAAATCAAATGGATGAAGAATCTCTTTTGTTCGTATTTTAGCAGGCATCTGAATGAATGATTCAAAGAGCTTGTCTAACAGTGTGTATGAATGTATACATATATGTACATATATATGTATACACACATCTTGATATCTTAAACAGATTGTATGGATAGACAATGAGTTTAAAAGGAAGAGCAAAGAGGTCTGAATTGCTTTCAGAAAATTGCAAAATACTTTTTATTGGCCCCAAGTTTCCTACAACAATGAAAAAAAAATTATCCTATTGTTACTATATGGCAGGGAGACTTGAAACACCATAGCCTCTGAAGAACTAAAGCTGAGTATCACTGAGGGGACAACTGAAAGGTACATGATGAAGATGACAACATCTACCCAATAAGTTCAATAATATGAATAAAGGATGACATCACAGAACTGAAGGAAAAAAAGGGAAGATGGATTGGCCACATGGGAAGAATGAAGGGTGACAGGTTGATAACCAGAGTACTCTATTCAGTACACTGGCAAGGTGGGGACAAAGCAATGATGGGCTCCAGAATATTGAGTGGATATCCAGCAGTGAACTTATGGGAAAAAAAGGAAACATTTCATAAAGTTGATGGGCATGGATGGTTTATCATTTGTACTGCTGGATAGAACTCAAAATTTGATCAGATCACCTATCTATTTGAGTATTTGAAGATCATCATGGCAGTGTGGCATGGTAGGAAAAATGTTGCACTTAGAAATGGATTCAAACCTTTCTCTGAATCTGTTTGACCCTCTCTTTGTCTCTTTTACTCATAGAAGATTTGAATTAGTGTTAGGGGAGGGACTCCATTCCCTGAGTTCTTGAGACCTACAAAAGCACAGATCCTTCATATATCCATTATATTTTGCTTTAAGATTTACCAAAAAAAACAAAAAAAACCCCAAAACCCAAACCAAACCAAACCAAACCAAAAAAAAACCCTTTTCCTCAAAACTATAAAGTAATTAAAATCTACGTTATTTGATAAGAAAATCGAATGTCTTAGAGCTTATGTATTTTGCATAATGACAGATATAGTAATTGTTAAAGCTAGAGATTGGACTCTGGTCACGTGATCCTGAGTCCAATGCTAAATTATAATTATACTAAATCATGTCTCCTCTCCAAAAAAAGAAACAAATGCCCCAACGAGTAATCACAAAATGGCTTTCACTTGTTCAAACTGAAGATTTCCTTTTATTTCATCTGGGGCATCTAGGTGGAGCAATAGACAGACTCCTGGGCCCCTGGGGTCAGGAAGACCTGAGTTCAAATTAGACCTCAGACACTCACTAGTTATATGATCCTTGGCAAGTCAATTCACCTCCATTTCCTCCTCGGTAAAATGGAGATAATAAATGCACCTACCTCGCAGAGTTGTTGTGAGGATCAAATAAGCTAATACTTGTAAATTACTTTGCACAGTACCTGGCATATAGTACAATAAAATATTTTTATTTATTATTACTTACTGATAGACAAAACTTCCCTGAGAATGGATGTTCTAGGTGAGAGAAGAGAGAAAACATAAGATGCAAGAGTAAAGGGAAGAAGGAAGAAAGTGCAGAAGAGACAAGGAACATATACCATACATAGTAAGGGTTGGGAGAAGTACAGAAATGGGAGATTGGTCTAACAGAAATAATTTTTTTTCTAATTTTAAAACTTTTGCTCAAGGTCAGCTGTAGAGGAAGTCAAATAGAAAGGACATCAGACTCATTTCTTTTTCTCCCATACTTGAGTAGGCCTGAAATTTGAAATTCCTAGTCCCTTTCCCAAGCAATAGCAATAGTGGCTGGAGGAACCAAGGGAGGTCTTTATTTGCCTGGTTCCCTTTGCAACTGGGTATCAGATATAAGAATTCCCATACACATACTGCCATTATTCTAAGAGCCCTGTTCCTCATTAAGTCACCCCATTGCCTTTCCATTCTATAACTGGGCAGCTCTTTTTACTTTTAAAATTTGGATTTGTGAATTATGAGTCCATTAGAGAAATGACTAGTTCTAATTTTATAACTTATATAATTTTGGAATCTTTATTAAATAACCATGTAGAAACTGTGATTTAAGAAGAATATGGTCCCTAGCTTTTATAATTAGTAAGAAAGATTTTTAAAGAACAATTATTGATATGATAAATAAAATGAGATCTTTTTTGTGAGCCTTTTTATTTTTTTTAATTTATTTTTAATATGTTTAGTTTTCAGCATTGATTTTCACATGCGTTTGAATTACAGATTTTCTCCCCATTTCC
>CM053622.1:170401495-170436601 GCA_028646595.1 Phalanger gymnotis | reverse complement strand
CTGGAATGAGCTTAAATCTTCAGCAGGCTCTTCACTCCTGCTCTGATCAGCCACTTAACTCCTCCCACCAGTTGGGCCTGGGGCCAGAAGCAACTGCAGCTGTAGTTCTGTAGCTGCCCCACCTCCACTGCCCCAGGGGTGTTGGCCGAACCACAAACTCAGTCCCTGCAGCTTTTCCCACTAACCTGCTCTTTTGTCTTTGCTGTTTGTGGGTTGAGAGGTCTGGTAGATGCCACAGCTCAGTAATTCAGGGCACTAGGGCACACTCCGCTTGGCTCCTGGTCTGGTTGGTCCGCGGTCTGGTCGGTCCACGCTGCCCATGTTGGGCTCTGCTCGGCTCAGCTCTGCTCCCCTCAGCTGGGAGCTGGGAGCTCCGTGCTTGACAGACCTTACCCAGAGACCATCCAGGCTGTCCTGGGCTGGAGCCCTGCTCCCCTCTGCCACTTTGTGGGTTCTGCAGCTCTAGAATTGGTTCAGAGCCATTTTTTATAGGTTTTTGGAGGGATTTGGTGGGGAGCTCACACTAGTCCCTGCTTTCCAGCTGCCATTTTGGTCAGCTAGGGCTTCTTTTGATGACTTTTTGCTTGTTTGTTTGTTTTATTGGGCCTGCAATTCCAGGAGTGTATGAACTCTAGATGAGAAAACTCTACCATTGTAGATATGTACATTTTTTTTGAAACATAGCTTAAAAGTGTTGCATTGGGCACTGAGAACCTATAACTTGCCCAGAGTTACCCAACTAGTATGTGTCAGAGATGGACCTTGAGTAATCAATTAAATTACATTTAAAAATAAATGTTGATTATTTTCCTATCTTGGCTGTTCATTCTTAATTTTTTTTTATGCCAAAAGTAACTGCCTGTGTTTTTTTTTTTTGTAGCAGCATTGCAAAACTGAATTTTTACTGACAGTTCAACAACTTCTTCCTTCTCATACACTGATATATAGTGCTAAGGGACCATTTTGTCTGTCAAATCATTTTTTAATATTCCTTTCGTAAACTGAAAATTTAACAAATCCATCATTCCTGTTGGCCTGATTAGATTGATTTAATTCAAGTTTGTTGAGCTGTCATGGTTTGAACTGCTTTGTCTTTGTTATTCTACTCTGATTTCCATTTTCATCTCTTCATTAAGAGATGTTCAGCAATCAAATTGTGCATAGCCTTTGATTCAGCAATACCTGTATTAGATCTGCATCTCAGAAAGACCACAAAAAATGGGAAAGGACCCACATGTACAAAAATATTCAAAACAGATATTTTTGTTGTGGCCAAGAATTGGAAATTGAGGGACTGCCCATCAATTTCGGAATGGCTGAACGAGTTGTGGTATATGACTGTAATGGAATACTATTGTGCTATAAGAAACGATAAGCAGGCAGATTTCAGAAAAACCTGGAGAGACTTACATGAACTGATGCTGAGTAAAATGAGAAGAATCAAGAGGACATTATACACATTAATAGTAACATTGTGTAATGATCAACTAGAATTGACTTAGCTCTTCTCAGAAATACAAGGATCCAAGACAATTCCAAGACTCATGATCGAAAATGCTATCCACATCCAGAGAAAGAATGATGGATTCCATTCTTCAGTCTTGCTTGTCTATTTATTTACTCCACAGGCTTTTATTAAGCACTTATTTTGTCACTGAAAAAGGACAAAAGAAAAATGTCTCTACTTTCTATGAGCTTGCATTCTACTGAGAGATAATACCATAAATGCAATGATAAGTAAATGCAAAGTAATTTACAGGTAAAGAGGTAATATGATGACTGCCACCAATATTGCTTATGGTCTTAAATTACTTGGAAGGAACCTCTTTGAGAACTGCTCTAAAAGTCCATAAGCCTTTCAGAAAGGAAGACTTTGCCTATTGGAAAGTGTAGTAGGAAGGCCAAATTTATGATCTCAAATATAATCATATATATATATTTGGATGGTTCAAAATCGCAAGGTATGAGGGATTCTCTAAGTGGAAAGCATCAAAACATTTATTTAGGCCCCAGAGCAACAAATTAGTGAACCAGCCTCCCCATTCCGACATCTTGACCAAAAAACCCCAGGCCCAATAGGCCTGCCTCATAAGAGTAACCAGGAGGCCACAGAGAAACAAGATAGTATTTAGGCAAGTCATATTTACTGGCCTCAAGTCCTTGCTCGCACTCCTGGGTTCATACAGGTCTCCTGCTTCGGTTTTTTTTCGGCTTCAGCTGTAGTTGGTCTCTTAGCTCCTTGCCTCTCCTCGCAGCCAAGCCTCTGGCATTCTCAAGCCCCGCCTCAATGACCAGAGACCAGAGACCATTGGTTCCTGAGTTGGACCCTCTTAAGTCATTAATCCTCACCCACACAGGTTTCATACCTGATAGGGCTTTGGGCCTGGGGCTTAGCACTTAACAGCTGAAAGTACTTTCACTCAAAGTAAACAAAAGCCAACCTCCTGAAGTGCTAAGGAGCCCATTTTGGCTTAAGGACACAGAAAGTACCATGAATAAGAAATATATTATAAAGATATCTCCATGAGCACAGGATTAAAACAAAACAATGAAGCTAGAAAGCAAAAGATATTTTCCAGCCACTGTAGAGAAGAAAGATTGATTAGGGGAGTTCTGGATTCATTGGGTGAATGCCCCTAATGAACTTTTTGAGATTACAGGGCCAGGACTTTTTTCTGAAGATGACCCTCTCATGTAGACAGATTTATGCTCTAGCAACTTGCTGAGAGGACTCCAGGAACTCCTTAAATATTTCCCATTGACAAGGATTATCTCCAAGATGTTTGATAATGGATCAGGGGAAGCAAACTTGTCAGAAGAGCCAACCATTTCTTTTGGTCTATGAAAGTGAGTAATGAAGTGGCTCGGCCACTTTTATTCCTGTGCTTTCTCTGCCTTGGAATTCCAGACAAAAAGACAGCAAAGGGCATAGATGAAAGGTAGAAGGGGTAAGGAGGGGATTTTTCTCTTCTTCCTACCCCCCTCCCAGGTACAGAAAATGCCCACTTGTAAGAGAATCATGTGACAATCTGGAAGGGAAGTTCCTGGGTCCCTTTTTCATGTTGGCCATTTTTTGACTTTCTGTTTCATTTTCTGAGGATGGGTCAGCACTCACGACTCCTGAGAATGACTCTTGCTAGCCCTGGGAGTAATCTTGTAAGAAGTCATGGGTTCTACTGGTCTGAAGAGATTTAGAGTTTCTATTGAATTTTAGCCATTGAATTTGAGTCCCTAGTTGAGTTTCATTCTTAGTATGTTCCCTGGAGAAGGGAGAAGGGAGGGAAAAAAAAAGGTCACCAAAATGGTCTCTGAAGATGGAGGATCAGGGCCACACCACAGGCAAGGGAGAAAAGAAGAGAGCTCTCAAGTTGCTCAGACAAGGCAGGTCTGAGGTGAATGCCGGAGTATTTATAAACCAACTACTCCAAAGTCTCTTCTCTTTCAAAGTCTATTTGACAACTAATTTTAAGATATTGAGTTTTTGCATTTATATGGGCAGTTTTTAGCCCTTTGTATGACTCATTTTCTGTTATATTGAAATAAAGACTACTTCATTTCTAATATTGTACTTTGAGTGTCTATGAAGGTATTTGGGAATTCTATTGCCCACATTTGAGGAAAACGAGGCAATGAACAATGCCTATATTTTTATTTTAGAGATTTTCAGGGAGTAAGGCAGCATAAAGTAGGGGTTCACGCCAAAGAAAAAACTGATCATTTGGGGTCAAACACCTAGGAATGGATTTGATACTTATGGCCCTACCAGGAGAGGGCAGCATGTGGCCTTGAGGCCACGTATGGACCTCTAGGTCCTCAAGTTTGTCCCTTTGACTGAATCCAAATTTCACAAAACAAATCCCTTTAATGAAAGGATTTGTTCTGTAAAACTTGCATTCATTTAAAAGGCCATACCCAAGACCACAGATTCCCCACCTCTGCTACATTTATTGGAGATCAAGGTGGACTATAGGTGACAGAACCATTTCTCATCTGTGTAGGACCAAGGTTGTTGGCAGAAGTAGCAACAGCATTAATGATAGTATACAGATATGAACACCCAGGAAAAGGAGAGCAGCACAGCTAGAATCAATTATGGAGAGTAGCCAGAGTGCCCTTGATTGTTTGTAGTGCATGCTGGTTTGCCCAGCACACTCTCAGGGTTGTATCAAGGTTTTCTATCTCTTTATCACTTTACCAGTGCAGTGAAAGAGGCACTGCCAATCTCCCAAACTGATATTTAAGCATCTGTCCACCACTTAATGCTTCTATGTCTTCTCTACTCTTTTTTAAGACTTCTGCAGTTTGGCTTCTCATCTTGTTGAATTTAAACTACCCCCTCCAAACTGGCCCCTATCAGCAATCACTTAGTTGCTAAATCTCAGGGTCTTTTCTTAGCCCTAATGCTTCTTGATCTCTCCCCTCACTTTGCCATTGCTAATGATTTTTCCTCTTGGATATTCTCTTTTGAAAGTTTTAATGACACTTGTCTCACCTGGTTCTCTATCTTAGCTTTTCTTTGTTCTCCATTTCATTTGCTAGTTCTTCATCTTTGCCACTCCTAATAGTGGTGGGTGTTCCCCCAAGGATCCACCTCTCTAATTCCTCAACAGCAAAATAGATCTAAGAAGTACCTTGTGATGCACACACTGACAACTTTCATGTCCCAAAGTACAACCTTTCTACAACATGGTTCTTGGAGGAAGGAAGGAGCCATTCTAAGACAAGCCAGTTCTGAGTGTGTGCAAATAATATATTTTAATGATTTTACACTGTTTTCCCACATCAAGTAAATGACCAACTTTAACCATTACAATGCAAGTTTATATAACTTAAAAAATTTTGTCGTTGTTGCTATTGTTTTGTGTTTTGATAAGAAGATCCAAAAACCTTTGTAAGCATTCTAAATAGATTTTTTCCAAGTTAGGATTTTAAATGTTGTGAGCCACTAAGGGATGCTACACATGACTGATTAAGATACATGAAATATGATCTATTATTCTAGTTCACATATTTTAGTGATGGAGAGGGTGAAATCCAGAGAAAGTGGGCACAACTGCAGGAAAAGGAAAATGAACCAGCTAGCATTTGGCATCTCAGAATGTCAAATGAAATTGATATGCAACATACCAATCGAAATCCAAATCCAATCAAAAATCCATGCCAATCCAAATCCAGTCTTCTTCTTCTTCTTCTTCTTCTCTACCTCTCCTAAGTTATTTGAAGCCCCTGTGATGGCATCTCCTCTCTATAGGATACCTTATTACATCCTCAACAGTCCCTGACTGCTAGTGGTGCCAACAAACCCTGTGACATAAGTGTTGTTGCTATTCCCATTTGAAAGTTGAAATAATTGACTTGCCCAGAATCACAGTTAATTAAGTGTCTGAGGCAGGGCTTGAATTCAGGTATTCCTGATTCCAAGAGCAGTTCTACATCCATCATACTATGTTGCTGCCTAGCAGGGAAGTTTGTAAATCTGATGAGTTCCCTTGCAAAGGTAGCCAGCAGGGGAGAGGGCCCATGATAAAGTGATCTGCTTCAGACTCCACTCTCAGATATAGACCTGTTTCCAGTATCCAAGGAATTCTTTTTCTGAAATAGAAAATTTTAAGAATTGGAAGGGCAGTTAGGTGGAATAGTAGGTAGAACACTGGGCCTAGAATGACAAAGACTTATCTCCATGAGTTCAAATCCAGCTTCAGACACTAGTAGTGTGCTCCTGGGCAAGTCACTTAGTGTTGTTTGCCTCAGTTTCCTCTTCTGTAAAATGAGCTGGGGAAGAAACTGGCAAAGACTCTAGTATCTTTGCCAAGAAAACCCCAAAAGGGGTGAAAAAGAGTTGGACACAAGTAACAAATGACTAAATGAACAACAGCAACAGAGATCATCTCATATTTTGGATAAAGAAACTGAAGCTTATAAGGGTAAAGTGTTTTGCCTAAGGTCACACAGTTATTAAGTGGCAGAACTGGGATTGGGTTTCAGCTCTTCTGATTCCAAATTCATATCTCTTTGTCTAGTCCAACTTCAGTTGCTGGATTCTGTATGTACTTTGCTCTGTTGTCATCAATTCCCTTCCTTGGACTTGTATATCAAAGGAGATAGAGGAACTGGAGTGTCTCTCTGACACTCAGTCAATTGTCTAAGCAATGGAACAAATGTACTATGCTGAAAATGTTTGTTCATTAAAATTCTTGTTTAGTTAAATATTTGAATTTTGGATATGTGTAAAGCTATTCAGAGTTCTTTACAAAGAGAGAAAGAAGTAGGGTCACATAAAAAGTCCAGATCTGTGACTTCCTACAAATCAAATACTGAATAATGGAAAAATAAATATCTCAACATTAGAGTAATCTTAAAACCCTAAAACACTGGGGACCACTGGCATCCTCCATACTTTGACAGTTTATATCTCCAGACTGATATGATCATCTAGTGTCATCACTATTTTTGCAATTTGGGGAAGTCAAACAGTAGTGATACATATTATCCTTTGTGGCTCATAAAACAGGTTCTGAAGAGGAATTCTCAAAATATTTGGATTACTGGCAATATCATTGGACTAATTTATAGCCTTTTGAGGTGAGTACTTTGAAGGATGCGCTGCCTATTTGAATATTGGAACAAATTCATTAAGTCCAACTATCTCCCTACCTGGAGGGAAGCAATCTGTGATAAACTGAAAGAAGCACATTAAAATTTTCAGGTCGTGAGGATTCCATTTATTAAACAGACAGTCCAAGAGTCCACAAAATGACACCCTAGAAACCTGAGATCATTAATGTGTTTTCCAGTAGACCTGACACACTGTTAGAGTGACCTGCACACCTGTCAGGGTCCTATTGAAGATAATTAAACTGGGGGGTGAAGATGTTATCAAGGATCCTTAATAAACAAATTAAGTTACTAGGTCAATTTACCTAAAGGTACCCTAATGCAGGTCAATATTTCAGTAAGCTAGGAAATAAGAGCTTGAAGTGATGTGTCTGATAGGATGTACAATTCACTTACTGCTTTCATATCCATTTGAAGGCAAATTAAAATAAGAAATAAACACATTCATGGAGTGCAACTCTTCTCCCACCTGGAGAGAAGCAATCTGTGATAAATCTAAAGAGTGAACATGGTAGCTCTCCATTATCTCTTAGACGGTGAGTGTAAGGAATAGAGAGGAATATAAAATGATATTTGTAGAAACTTTTGGGTCTTATTGTGAAATTTATTTAACAAGGTTCTGTGAATAATCTAACATCCAACACATGTGTGAGAATAGCTATATTTGCAGCATGATATCCCTGGAAACATTACTACAAGGGACAAGATGTTATACAGTATGTTTTGGAACTTAGGAGCAGGAAGGGACATTTGAGATGTTGCTGATAGCACTGAAGATGGTCACCGCAAATTGAAAGATAAAGTATTCTTTTTTTCTGATACGAAAATCAAACCAGATAAACATATATCTATAATATTAATGAAAATTCATGATTTTACATAGGTGAGATATATAATATATGTGTGTGTGACTATTCTTACACATACTTTTAAAAATGTCTAAATTCAAGATTAAAGAGCAAGCCTATATTACATGTTTTAATGCTTTTTAAAAGTTTGAATTTTCCATATGTACTGAGGTTAAAACTAGTTAACTTGATACATTAAAAAGTAGGAATCAGTTTAATATCGCTGTAGGGCAAGAGAATTTACATTTTGGCATACCTCCATCTATTACACAGTTCTCCTATGCAACAAATCTGAAATATGAGTTGCTGTAAGTAGTTTAGTGGAGGCGAAAAAATGAATACAGGAATCAGATAACAATTTACTTAGGGCCTGTTACTTTGTGCAACATCAATAAGATTGCCTTTGTGACAATCCACAGCCTAACATTAGCATTTTTATGACCGAAATTCTCATTAACAAGTATCTTGCTTAGGGTATGCTTCCTCAGACAAATAAGTCAGGGAATAGAGCAATCAAGTATTCCCCAAAGAGTCAGGCTGGGACAACTGACTGGCACCAGACTACATGCACTTTTGATTGACAAGAAACTTGAAAGCATCACTCATGCCTGTTCATATCTGGAAGTCAATCTTCTGTGCCTTTATTTTTCAAATTGCCACAATCATCTACACAAACTATAAGCTATCATACCTTAAAGTCTCAGTTGTAAGAAGACTTATAAACCTAGGTTCCTTCTCTGTTTGCAGATGATTTGAAAGGCCAAGAATCTCTTAGAACTTAAATATCCAATAAGTACTGATGCTTATAAAGCAATCTCCTCGGGTTATTACACATTTAGTCTAATAATATTGACATTAATCAAATATTTTTGTAATTACTTTTCAAAGGACTTTTATGAACAACCAAATAAAATCAGTACCTTTACCATCTGTTTTTTGCCGACTTGCAATTACCCAGTTTGTTCATTACTTTATTTTCCTAGCCTAGTCCCAAATTCATCCTCAAAGGATAGAGGTTTTGCACTATTGTGCTATGCATATTCCAACTATATGCCTATCTTCCTCAACACCCCTTATCTACCCACATTCCACTCTAAAGCTATACACCTCTTTCATTATGCTCTGGGAATGTCTGATTTCATCTTATTTTTTATTATTTTGTCATTCTTGCTAACTTGTACTCACTGAAACATGGTTCCTTCCTGATGGCACAACTTCCATAGCCATCCTTTCTAGCATTTGTACTCTTGCTAATACTCCTAACTCACCTGGGTGGGAAGGGAGGTAAGGAAGGGGAAGTAGAATACTTCTTATTCCCCCTCTACCCCCTCTTCCCAGAGCCTCCATCTACCACCATTATGCAGATGTTCACTAAGTCCCTATCACCTAATTGAGATTTTTGTAGGAGCTGTCTACTGACCTTGGGACTCTCTCCTTCCTTTCACAAAGAGTTCAGTGTCTGACATGTGGTCTTTATCTCATCTTCACTTCCTGCCCTCATATGAGGGGACTTCAACATATATATTGATACTCTCTCCAAAACTATAAACTCCCAGATCATGATCTTATTCTTTTCACATGACATACTCCTCCACTTTCACTTACCTTCAGAAGACATGGTCATGACCTTATATTATCACCCATAAATATTTCACTTCAATGATCATGAGCTCTGAAATTCCATTATCAGATCAAAATCTGGCATTATTCCATCTCTCCCTTTGCTTTGCATTCCTTAACCTTATCCCTCATCTTCATCATGACCTCCAGTCTCTCAGTCATTCATATTCTTTCCCAGGCTATCTCTCCAACATTAGCTGCACTTTTCCAGCTTGATTCTTTCATGAACCAGTTCAGCTCCATAGTTTCTTCTCCTATTAAGTTCCTTGCCTCCTTTCTCCTATCTTTCTGGACTGAGTCTCAGCTCTGAATCACTCCCTACATGCAATGCCTTTACTTCTACTCATGTGCTGCTGAGCAAAGGTGATGAAAATTCTAAAATGGTACTGACTAGGTATACTACATATTAGTTACATAATCTCATATAAGCCTTCAATACAGCAAGGCAATCATTTTATATTAGGCTAATTGATTCATTATCTAAGTCTTCACAGTGGCTATTCCAAATCTTTTTATGCCTCTTCAAACCTCCGAAGGCTTGGCCTTCCTCACACTCTGAGTTAAGAAATTGGACCTATATTCCATTGGAAAAAAATCTTATTCTCCAAGAGTTCCCTCTTATTCTTCTCTCATCTCACATCACTCACATGCCTTTCTTTACTATGTCCTATTTCACTCCTTTCCCACATGGGAAGGCAGCCCTACCCCTT
Source organism: Phalanger gymnotis (assembly GCA_028646595.1). Classification (NCBI taxonomy): domain Eukaryota; kingdom Metazoa; phylum Chordata; class Mammalia; order Diprotodontia; family Phalangeridae; genus Phalanger; species Phalanger gymnotis. The sequence continues at coordinate 170,426,808 of CM053622.1, read as the reverse complement.
TCAAGGACAAACCCTTTTATATGCCTAGGTGACAACATTCTCTTCCATCTTTTCCAGGAGATTTCCTTCTCTATCAGCCCCATTCTCTTAATAATCTTCTATCTTTTCCTATTTACTGACTGTTTCTCTGCTGACTATATACCAGTACATTGATTCCTCATTTTCAAAAAGTGCTCATTTGATCCATCCATTCATGCTAGCAATTATATATTTCTTTTTCACTTTCATGGCTAATCTCCTTGAGAAAGCCATCAAAACAGTGCCTTCACTTCTTTTTTCTCACTCACATCTCAACCCTAAATTCTGACTTCCAAATTTTTCACTCCACGGAAACTGCTGTCTCCAAAATTACCAATGATTAGTTTATTGCCATATCTAATGGCCTATTCTCAAACCTCATCTTTTACTTTTGTACAGGGTTTAACCATTTCAATCATCCCTTCCCCCATATCCTCTTCACTTCAGGTTTTTGTGATACTGCCTTCACCTGGTTCTTCTTGTGCCTAACTATTTACTTTCATTCTCCTTTTCTAGACCTTCATTAGGTCATGACAATTAACTATGGGTGTCCCCCAAAAGTCTTTTCTAAGTCCTCTTCTATCCCTATACAATTTGGCTTGTTGAACTCATCAACTCCCATGGGTTCAATATCTATATGAATGTCTATAAAATGTTTGTGAAAATGATTGTCAGATCTATTTATTGAGCCTTAACCTCTCTCCTAACCACCAGTCTCACATCTCCAACTGCCTACTAGATAACTTGAACTAGATGTCTTGTAATCATCTTAAAATCAACATCTCCAAAACTGAACTCATTGTCATTCCCCCCAAATCACCCTCTATTCCTAATTCACCACCACCATTGACCTACTCACCCAGGCTCACAACCAAGATATCACACTTTTAATTATCTCTTTAATTTGACATTTCTACCTTTGTAACAACTTTTGCATACTCCTCCTTCCCTTCACTGACACTATCATTACCTTGGTGTAAGATTTAATCAGCACACACATGGACTATTACAATAGCATGTTGGGTTGCCTCGAATGTCTCCTTGTTACAGCCTATCCTCCACTCAACAGTCAAATATATTTTGCTAAAGTTTTTGTCCCATATCATGCCCCTATTCAAAAATAAACTCCAGTGGCAATTTCCTTCCTTTTTTGTGACAAATACAACATTCTGTTTGACTTAAATCCCATGATAAACTGGCTTCTTCCAACCTTTCAATCTTCTCATACCAAACAGTCTCCATTTACTCTCTGATACAGTTATACTGACATCCTTCTCATTCTTGACACAGAACTTTCATTTTCCCTACTCTGGGCATTTTTACTGGCTAACTCCCAAGCATGAAATTCTCTCCCTCCTCATCTCTCCCATACCTCATCATTACCCTGTGTCCCTGAGGACCCTTCCACTAATTGACAGATGGGGAGTTCTTCCCAGAACCTCTGTTTGAGGAGAGTGGACATGGCCAGCCATCTTTTCTACCTCCACTCAGCTGTACTCCACTAGAATTATCCGTTATTCTCCTGTGCTGGAGCACCTTCTCTCCCTCATTCTTGCTTTTCGGGAATTCTTTCTGTATACCTCCTCCTTGCATTACACTGTAAGGTACTTGAGGGCAGAGACTGTCTTTTCCATATTTGTATTCCCAGCAGTTAGCACAAAGTTTAGCAAATAATAGGAACTTTAACAATGTTTGCTGACTGACAGCTAAATTCTAGCTTCTAATATTTCCTGATTCCTTTTAATGCTATGGCCTTCCCTATAAGATTATCTCCAATTTGTTCTATCTAAGTCTTGTCTGTATAGAGTATATATTTGTTAAAAGAATTCAGTCACATTATCTTCTCATCTCATTGACATCTTTCAAAAGCATATTGGGTTTGTCAATAGAAGAATGATCAGGTAGAGAATTATCCAAATAATCTGGTCCTAAAGAAAACCTTGTCATTAAGATGGGAATAATAATAAAATCCCTTCTGACTCTAAGATTTTATGGTTGCATGAACACAAATAAAAGAGTATATTGTTCCTGATTTTTGCTAGTTGAAAAATTCAGATTGCCTGTGTTTAGTGATTGAATTCATTAGGCAATTGCTTAACTCTCCATGATACCTTTTTTTTATTTGTTGTTTGTTTTTAGAAACCTCCATTTTTTTCAGCCAAGGCAAATTAGAGTTGTTTTTCTAGGAGGTAAACCAAAGGTTGCTTCCCTGATCCCATTCCAATTTGCCCTTGCTATTACAACTTTGTCCTCTGAGTCTGTGAACAGGGGCTTGTGTGTAGGAAAGCAGAATTATTCCAATAAGATCAATTTGTTCTTCAACCTACTTATACAAATTCTCAAGAAGAAAGATAACTACCTAGGCTATTGCTGAACATGATAAACTTTCAGATTTGCCTCAACTGACATTTTTTAAACCCTTCAGGAGCAACATTTCCAGAGTAGTAATTCAGTCAGAAGCAGAAAAGAAAGGAAAAAAAAATAAAATAAAACAAAACAACAGCAAAAAAGACAGGCCTTCACTGATTTCATATTGTGCTTGAAATTCTCCACACACTCCTGGCTTTACTTTCTCTGCCTTGTTTTTTCAGTAAATGTGTCAGTATGTGAGAACAAAATGAGAAGACAGATGGAGCCCCAAATGAAGCATTGTTAAGTGCTTCCCCATCCCCCATTTCTTCCTCTAACTAATTAAGCTCATACAGCCTCTTGAGCCTGTCAAGTTCAGGAAAACTTTCTTTTGGTTTGTTTGGCTAGAAAGCTTTATTGAAATTTTTGTAATAATATGCATTACATATGCTAATTGATTGCAATATTTGGTCATTTATAAATGATTTTCATTATCAATCCTGGAAGTCTGGAAACACTGCAATTCTATCTGTGTTATGGCACAGAAATTCTGGACTCACCAGGCTAAAAATGAGAGAATTCTGCTTAGTAACCTTACCTGAGGGGCACCATCTTTGAAAGTCAAGAAAGTGTCTTGGGCCTTTTGCTACCACACAGAAAATTAATATTTTAACCTCTAAAAGGAACAAAATGAGGAGGGCACTTCAGAACTTCATGACTTGTTCAAGTGATTACATGAAATCTCTGGCATTTGAGTTTAAAAGCAGGAGGAGGGAAATTCTAAAGAATATCAACAAAAGAATTAATAAATTAATTAATTTGATTAATAAAGAATTAATGTAAAATAGAACAAGGGGGGCTCATTTTCCAGGAGATATTCAATTCTATGGTTGAATTAGCTTGAATAAAATACTTACTAATTGTGTACTATGTCCAAGGCACTGTCTAAGAGGCTTAGAGAGATATAAAGATTAATAATTTACAGTCCAATACCTTAAATGGATTTATAATCTGGGACAGAAAAATAAAATGTATATAATATAATGATATGAAGTAGAATCTGATTTTAACATAGGAGAATTAGAAAGTGTTACGAGAGATCTGAGGAGACATGGTATAACTAAGGCACATACCATTTAAGCCATATCTTGAAGCATGGCCAGGATTTCTTCAAGAAGATCATTCCACACAAGAGGGATCCTGTGAACAAGTCTCTAGAGGTAGCAAAGTGTGGGATAAAAAAAGTTTCCTAGTAGAGGAGATATTTTTCCCCAGGCCTTAGAATTCAATGGGTTAACATGGAAGGATCGTATCAAAGAAGTAAGCACATAGCACTTTCAATACTATATCCATTTTCTCAATTTAACAAATACGGCAGGTCAAGGACATTTACCATGCTGAAATTTTTAAGTAAATATGTAGTTCAAATCTATGGAACTTATTCTCTTGCAATTTTTACTTGCTCCATTTGAATCCAAATCTCAGTCCTTCTGGGTGTACTAATCGTTGTTGTCCTTCATTTCTGAAAAGGACCAAAGTTACATCACTATGTTAGAGCCAAGTTACAGTGTGTCTGACTGTGGCTGATTGGATGAAGATGAGCTCAAAAGGCTCTGCTACAGATAGGGCACAAATAGTCCATGTGAACATTTCGTGTGGATTCTCTAAATGTGTATATCTTGAATTTCTTTTGAGCTATTGTGATACCAATCAGTGATTAAAGTTCTTTCCTACCCATTCAACAGGCCTCAACTTTGGCTAGTTAAGGGAGGCTTGATTAGAAGCAGGCCTACACTCTTCACTTACTAAGTGCTAAACCCAAGGCCTACACCTTTTCACTTATTGGGTGCAAAGCCTTTGGGCCCTAAGGAGAGCATATGTATGTCATAGATCTCAGAATCTGCAGAGCACTTAGGTATAAGTGAGCTACAGAATTCAGAGAGCTGAAGAGAGAGTGGAGAGTGGAGAGTGGAGACCAGAGAGCTGTGTAGAACAGAGAACTGATAATCTACAGAATCCAGAGACTGGAGAATGGAGAGTCCACAGACTAGAGGATCCAGAAGACTGCAAGGACTCTGAGAACTGCAAGGAGAGAGGCAGGCAGACAGCTGGGATTAGTTAATGTTTATGGGAAAGCCACAGCTGGGCGAAAGGTTATAGGATGACCTGGTTCTTTGCTATAATACTGTGTTATAATTTCCTTGCTGTTACATTGAGGTGGACTTACTGGCTATGGAATGTGACTGTTGCTATGTTGGGTTGGAGTTATTGGTCTTGAGGTTTGATCCTCTGGTATCTAAATAAATGTTATACTTCCTGTGCCTTCTACCTAGAGAATTTCTTATACTTTGTGATTCTGAACTAAATGGTCATACTCATGGTCATCATCGAGATCTTGAATCTTGCCTTACTGATACAGCTATTTCAATTCTACTTTGCTCATAGGGCATAGTGGCCTCTTTGATGTGGGCATGCCATGCCGGGTGGTCCTTTACCAGTATCTTCCATGTCTCAAAATCAATTCAAAAGTTCTTTAGAGATGCTTTAAGAGTGTCCTTATATTGCTTCTTCTAACCAACATGTGAGCATCTTCCTTGCTTCTGAGTAGGGGGGGGAGGAAGGATATTCCTCCATGCTCTTTCTTCATGTCCTAGAGGAGAAGCACCTTCAATTTCCCCTCTACTACTCAATTATTCTTTCAATTTAGAAGACATTACAGCATGTCTTAAAACTTCCCCATAGGCAAAGTTGAGTTATATTTATTGCCCCAACCTTAATATAAATGCATATCCAAGATATAGTATGCTTTATTTCTTCCATTCTACAGAACATAAAGTATAATCTATAGTGATCAAACTCAGTGCCCTGAATTGATATGGTTGTACAATTAGGATACTGTAAGCCAAGGGCCCAGAGGCCCCATTGCACCAGTGTCAATCTCTTCAACATTAGGAAAGCTGCAGATATATAGGATGGACCAAGCATTTTAGCCATTCATCTTTTTATAACTACCTGAAAGTGTGACTGGAGAAGAGAATGTATAGAGTAGTAGGGAAGACATATTTAGAACAAGTAAAACCCATAGGTATGTAAAAGAAGAGAAAATAAAAGAAAAAGAAAAAAAGAGAGGTGCTAAATGACAAAAAGTCCTCAAAGAAAAGTGGTATAATGACAAAGGAGAGAAGTAAAATCACAGATTACCCTTCTTTGTCTGCTTAATCCAAGACCTCTTTGATTGACATACTTTCCATCTTCCAATTTTGAGGGGAACCTGGCTGTCTCAGAGCAGTGTCCTAGAGAGTATTTTAGATACTAGGATAAAGATTTTGTCATTTATCTTTTAGGCCAGGCTGTTTTTATTGAAATGATAGACAATATATTTTGATTTGCCATTTTAGTGAGAGCTCTGCAGTAACTTGGCTTCATTTACTAAAGAATGTATGTAAATTTCTATGCTTGTAGGCAGGCCACATAAATTGCACTGTGAACTGCATACAGCCCATGGGCCGCATTTTGGACAGCACTGCTTTAGGCAGTAAAGAAACAATGGCTTTGCTCAGGTCAGATTAAGATGAATATGAAAATGGTATGAAAAATTCATTAGAGAGGGGAGATAATAGAAATAGGGACCAATTAAGACAGGTTTCCAATATTCTAGATGAATAATGAGAGTCTGAGTCATTCTCTATAAATGGAAAAGATGAAATAGAAGTTAGGAAAAAGAAAAAACTATGAAGAAAATTACTGGGCACTGATTAGGTATGCAGAGACTGAGAGAGAGAGAGAGAAATTTTGAACTTGTATAAATGGTAGGACAGTTGGGACATAAACAGAAATAATGAAGTTGAAGGAAGAATAGTTTAATGTGCAAGATGATAAGTTGGATTTTAGACATGTTGAGTTTGAAGTTCTCTTGAGATACCTAGACAAATAAACAAGAAACATCAAGAGAGATATTGGGGCTAGATGCATAGATTTAGAAGTCATCTGCATAGATCTGATGATTGAAACCAAGGAGGTGGATGAGGTCACCAGGAGAGAGAGAACTATGAGAGACAGACATACTTCCAGTAACCAAGATGATGGAGTAAGCAGTAAAATACAGGAACTTTCCCATACTCATTTCCAAACAGCTATAAAATAGAACTCCAAAAGAAATGCTGTACTAGCAGAACCAGCAAAAAGATGAGATAAAACAAACTTTTAGCCCAGGAAACCTGGAGGATCAGGAAGAAAAGTCTGTTTCACTCAAGTGAAAGGAGAGGGCAACATGGGACAGGAAGTATACCAGCAAGCCAAAAGTGAGCCCCACTTTAGCAAATCAATGGGACATCCTGAGCCCAGGGTGGTGCAGCAGGCAAACACCAACATCAGGACCCTCACATGCCTTAGCATAGCCAGCAGAACCACCAGCCTCCATCTCTGAAAATCACAATATGCTTCAATGTAGTCCCATGCAAAAAGGCCTCCTCCATAGGTCTGACTGCCATGTGCTTCAGTGTAGCCATGAAGAAACACAGCAACATCCCTCTGGGCCTCAACGCATGCCAGACACTACCACTCTGACTTCAGCTCAGTACTAGGTAAGCTGCCAGAAACCCTACAGACTCCAGCAGCAACAGCTAACCACTACCCCAGGCCCTCAGTACAGCACCAGTCACAAGGATCCTCCGTGGGTTTCAGGGAAACATAAGTGTAGCACAAAGTAAACCACAAGGGCTTGCAGCCACTAGCACAAAAAGCCAGAGACAGTGCCCCTACCACCCTGGGAACACAGCTCAAATTTACAAAAAAAGGAAAAAGGAAAAAAAAAGTATGAGCAGAAAACAACAAAAACAACCAAAAAAATACAATTTGACCATAGTAAATCATTATGACAATAGGGAAGTGCTCTCAAGCCCAGAAAGAACCCATAGAAGAACTTACAAATCATTTAAAAGGGGTAGAAGAAAAAATGAGAAAAAAAGAGTGGTGCAAGAGAATTATTGGGGAAAAAACAATCAATGGCCTGGAAAACTACTTAAAAAGTAGAATTGGCTAAATGGAAAAGTAGATACAAAAATCCACTGAAGAAAAATACTTCTTAAAGAGTACAATTGGCTAAATCCAAAACAAACTATAAAAGCTAATTGAGGAAGACAATACCTTAAAAGTAAGAATTGGGCAAGTGAAAGCTAATGAATCTATGAGACATCATGAATCAATCAAATAAATTTAAAAGAATAGAAAAAATGAAGGAAGATATAAAATACCTCATGGAAAAAGAACTGACCTGGAAAATGGATCTATGAGAAACAATTTCAGAATCATTTTACTACCTGAAAGCCGTAATCAAAAGGAGAGCTTAAACAGCATCTTTCAAGAAATTATCAAGGAAAACTTCCCTGATGTCCTGGAACCAGAGGCCAAATAGGCATTGACACAATCTACTGATCATCTTAACAGAGAGATCCTAAAAGAAAAACTCCAAGGCATGTCATAGCCAAATTTCAGAACTATGAGGTTAAGGAAGAAATCTTACAAGTAGCCAGAAAGAAACAATTCAAATATTGGAGAGTCACAATCAAGATGACACAGGACCTAGCAGCTACAATATTAAAGGCTTGGAGCTCATGGAACATGATATTCTCCAGGGCAAAGGAGCTAAAGCTACAATCAAGAATCACAAAAACAGCAAAATCAAGCATAATACATCCAGGAAAAAATAGTCATTAAACAAAATAGAAGGATTTGAAGCCTTCATAAGGAGAAGACCAGAATTAAATCAAAAATTTAACCTCCAATATCAAGATCTTTGAAAAGCATAAACAGGTAAAAAGGGAAAAGAGAACATAAGGAGTTCAATAGAGCTAAACTTTGTATATCCCTATATGGGAAGATGATACTTGTAACTCTTAAAAATTGTATCACTAGCAGTACAGATAGAAGGAATATACATACACAGAGGGTACAGGTATAAGGTGAATTTGAGGGAATGACAAAAGTATTAAAGGATGAGAAAGAGGAGTAAAAAGGGTGCAGAAGGAAAAGAGAGGTAGAATTGGGGAAAATCTCTCTCATGAAGAAGAGAGAATGATCTTTTACAGCAGAGGGGAAGATAGGAAGGTGTGTGATGGTAATCATTTGAACATTACTGTCACTAGTATTGGATCAAAGAAGGGATAATACAATAAGTGGAAGGGATATACAATAAGTGGAATATAGAAGTCTATTTTTGTTTCAATAAGGTAAGATTCATAACCTTGAGGATGACCATGAACATGCCTGAATGGTTCAGAATCACAAAGTATGAAAAACTCTCTAGGTAGAAGGCAGAGGAAATATAACATTTATTTAGACACCAGAGCATCCAATCCCAGGACCAATTACTCCAATTCGATAAGCAATAATTATATTCCAAAACCAGTAAACCCACCTCAGGGTAGCAACAAGGAAATTATAACATAGTATTATAACAAGGAATCAAGTCTTCCTGCAACCTTTCCCTCTACTAGGGCCTTCCTATAAACAATCACTCATGAATCCTAACTCTCTGATCACCACTCTCTTCTGCAGCTCTGTCGACTCCCTCAATATCTACTCTTCAGCACCCTTTTGATATCTGCTGCTTCAATATCTTCTTGATGGCTGCTTCACAATTCTTCTTCCCTTAGGCTCTGCTTCTCTTCAATTCTGTTCCACTTCAATTCTGGTTCCCTCACACTCTGGGCTCTCTTTATACACAGTCCTAGCTGGCATCTGGTTGGCTAGAACTCAGGTCTCTGATGGTTGAATTCATGATTGACTAGAACTCAGTGCACATACCATTGGTTCTGATGTTAGCAACTCCCTTTAGGACCCTGAGGGCTTCACACCCAAATCAGCTTAGTACCTGGTAAGTAGAAGCTTTAGGCCTACTTATAAACAAAGGTATAATCAAGCTTTCCCACCTAGACCCACCTGAGGCCTATCGAATGGTTGGGGAAGATCTTTGATCACATTAATACTACAATCTTACCCAAAAGGGAAGAATGAAGGGAGGAGATTAAGTAAAGGGGGGGACTGACAGAGGGGAGCAGATCAGGGGAAGTGGTAGATAGAAGGAAAACACTGGTGAGAAGGGAAAGGGTGAAAGGAGAGGGAGGGCAAACAGGAGGAAGAATAGGATAGATGGTAATATACAGGTGGTAATCATAACTGTGAATGTGAAAGAGATTACTTCTCCCACAAAACAGAAACAGATACCAGAGATAAAACAAAACAAAACAGAATCCTACAATATGTTGCTTGCAAGAAACACACTTGTAGTCAAAAGACACAGAGTAAAGGTAAGTGACTGGAGCAGAATATTTTAGGTCTCAGTGGAAGTGAAAAAAAAAATCAAGAGGTAACAATTCTGATCTTAGACAAAGTAGAAACAAAAACAGGCTAATTAAAAGAGATAAGAATGAAACCACATCTTGCTAAAAGGAACCATCAACAAAGAAGCCATCAAATTAAAAGAGCAAGGATTAGCCTATCTGTCAGATCTATAGGGAGGGGAAGAATTCATGACTGAACAAGAGATAGAGAGCATTACAAAATGTAGAATAGATAATTTTGATCATATTAAATTGAAAAGCTTTTGTACAAACAAAACCAATGCAACCAAGATTAGAAGGAAAGCAGAATGCTGAGAAACAATCTTTACAGCAAGTGTCTATGGAACTAAGTCAAATTTATGAGGATACAAGCCATTCCCCAAATGCCAAATATTCAAAATATGTGAACAGGCAATTTTTAGATAAAGAAATCTAAGATATCTCTAGGCATATGAAGAAGTGACCTAAATCACTTTTGATTAGAGAAATGCAAATTAAAACAACTTTGAAAAAACACCTCACAAAAGTCAGATTTGTTAATATGACAAAAGAAGGAAAATGATAAATGTTGAAGAGGATGTGGGAAAATTGGAACACTAATGCATTTTAGGTAGATGGGTGAACTGATTCAAGCATTCTAGACAGCAATTTAGCACTATGACAAAGGAAAAGCAAACTGTCCATACCCTTTGATCCAGCAATACCACTACTATGTCCTATCCAAAATAGATCATAAAAAGGGGGAGAAAGTACCTACATGTGCAAAAATATTTATAGTAGCCCTTTCCATGGTGGAAAAATATTAGAAATTGAGGCAATGCCCATCAATTGGTAAATCGATGAACAAACTGTGGTATATGAATGTAATGAAATACTATTATGCAATAAGAAATGCTGTACAGGCACATTTTAGGAAAACCTAGAAATACTTGTACAAACTGATGTAAAGTGAAATGAGCAGAACCAGGAAAACATTGTACAAAGTATTAGCAACAGCATATGATGATTAACTGTGGATGACTCAGTTCTTCTCAGCAACACAGTGGTCCAACACAAGACAAGTACAAGGGACTCATGAAAGAAAATGTTATCTATATCCAGATAAAAAACTGATGGACTCAGAATGAAGATTGAAGCATATTTTTTTCACTTACTTTATTCTTTCTTGTGTTTTTTTTTTCCTTCTGATCTGTTTCTTCTGCCACAACTGTGGTAAATATGCAAATATGTTTTACATGATAGCACATGTATAAACTATATCAAACTGCCTACCACTTTTAGAAAAGGGGAGGGAAGGAGGAAGAAAAATGTGGAACTCAAAATCACGAAAAAATGAATGTTTAAAACATTTCCTTGGCATGCAATTGGGGAAAAATAAAATACTATTTAAATAAAAAATAAGAACTGTGAGAGAGGGAAAGAGGACTAAGGATAGTGTGTCTGGGGGATAGGAGGGACAGTTAGCTATGTATTGAAGAAATTAAACTAACAAAGAAGATGGAGAAGTAGTGACAATAGAATAGAGTGATCACCATAGAAGGTGAGCCAGAAGGCAGTAGTGTCATGGACATCAAGGGAGGACTAAATGTCAAGATGCAGGGACTGGTTATTCAACAGTGTCTAAAGCCAGCAGGATCAAGAGAAATTAGCACATGTTTGCAGCAGAAAGGTAGAAGCCATTACTGAGGGAGAGACTGAAAAAGAGGAAGACGCAGTGAATGTCCTCAAGAGGGTTGTAATTTACCAATTCCCTAACTCCGCTTACAAAATTGTTAGTTCTATCATTAAAAGAATTCAAGAGGAAAGTCAGCTTTGTAACTTGAAGACAAGAATAAGATAAAATTGCAAAGTATCCTTCCATAAGGCAATTTCTCACCTGAGAAGAGAATTTTTCTTTTTCTTTTTAAAAATAATTTTGGACCGTAATCCTTTTTTTGGGAAAATATGATATGAAATCTTAATAGACATTTTCTTACGGCCATAAAATCAAATAGATAAATAATCAGACATTGACAATGGGTTGGCATGTCATCCAAGGTGTTCGAAGAAATTCATGAAAAGGCAAGTACTTCTCTGTACCTTATACCTTTGTAAAGAAACTACATGTCCCTTTGAGACGAACCATTCAAATTTATTTCTTGTCAGAATCTAGATGTCTCTGAAAGAAAATGGGCATTCCAGGATTTGGTCTTCCTCCAGAAAAAAAAAAAAGAAATAAATAAAATCAGAGCCATATCAAGAAGGTCTCTTAAACTTGGAAAGAATGTATGAGCTCATACTGGTTAGAGCTCAGTGAATATTTCTCCTGCTCAGCGATTTGAGATGAGAGGAAAATTCTGTGTGTATATGTGTGCAGCAGGGGTGGAGAATGTCTTTGCTCTGCCTTTCCTTTCATTGGCTAATTCTTGAATGCATTTGACTATTATTGATATGTAATGCAGTTGTCCTCCCTCTTCTACTTGTGTGAAGTGCTCATTTCCAGCATTAGTCAATTTCTTTCCGGCTTCAACAAATGAGAAAAAATAAGTCATACTGCAAATGATTGGGCACTGAACTCAAAGTTGACTTTTGCTTTCTATATAGTGAAAGATTCTGTCTTCTGCCATGGATCATAACCTTGGCTCAGTTTCAACTAGCATAACCCAAGACTACCCAATCAGCTGATCATGATATGTATATAGAATTCAAACCTAGTTAATTGGGGGATCTCTAAGTCAGTTGCTATTGACACGGCCCCATGTCTGTATTTCTTAGAGATTCCCAACAGAAAGGGAGCATGAGAGGAAGCAATTCCAACCACCTTATCCTAATTTGTATTCTCAATATTCTCCTGTGAGACACCACTGTCCACCCCTGTCAGAACAAAAATTTAGCAAAAAAATGTAAAGTGGCTCTTCATTGAGCAAAGCTAGAAACCCCTGTCAACTCAAGAATCAAATCCCCCACCCCTTGCATTTAAAGGAATTGGCAGGAGGGATAACAAGGAGATGGAACACAGTAAAGCTAGTTTTACATCATCACATTGATAGTAACATAAGGTAGATGTGCCAAATATGTTTTACATTACCTTCATATGAGTCCTTGCTGATTACCTATCATTGTCCCTTTGTGCATCCATGCATATGCCAGTACTTTGCCAATTAAGAAACCATAATGAATACTAATTTGAGTAGGAGGGAAATACTATGAAAGCGTGTAGGCGATTGAGTTCCTCTTCATTTATATGGCTAATTCACATATTCAATGACTCCTTCATAATTAATATTCCTTAAAAAGGATAATTTTATTTTAAAAGTTTGTACTATTATTATTAATTGCAAAGCTCCTATATCCATAAGTTATTTTCCCTTTCATTACAGTTTGACCCATTGGAACTGATTAATTCCACTGCGATGGGAAGAAGAAAAGGAAAATGGAAACATCTGGCAAATTGCAATGTGATGCTTAGTACTTTCTTCCCTATAGGATTTTAACAAAAATTATTATACTTGATGGGTCCCTGTTTACTTGAAACACTAAAATATTTGGTGTGATATTTTAAAAAATTGCTCTTCTCCCTGTCTCTTTGCCTTGGTGTGTCCAATCTCTCAATGATTTTAAATGTGTCAGTCTGTCAGTTATCTCCTGTGTGGGCTCTGATAGATGGGGAGCTGTGCTTCTCTTACCTTTTATTGGTAGAAAAAATGGTTTTGTACATGGGGCTTAACATTCAAAACTCAACAACTCATAGACAAAATGGTTACCTAACAAATCCATCGCCTGTCACTGCAAAAAATTTATATCGAACATATATCCTATCAAAGCCAACATGCTTTCTCCTTTGAAATGTGATCCAGGTTTTTCCAAAACTACCTCCAGAATGCACATTTGTCTTGGAATGTCCAGAGAAAGATCTTTAAGTGATTAGACAACAGGATAAAATTTGCAGAGTCCATTAAATAATGGGGGGAAGAGAATGGAGTGAAGATATTGCAAATTTCATTTTCTTTCTTTGTGACTTGTTGTTTCCTCTTCCTTGATGTCCTCAAAAACCACTCCCACATCCAAAGTTTCTTCATCTTCTGCCACCAAAGCTCCCTTGGCCTCTCCCACTGCTTTTTAAGTTACTAAAGCTTCAACCACCATCACCACAACTGTTCCCCTGGCCTCCAAAGCCACTGTGCTTAGCCCAGTCTAGAATTACTTTTTTTCAATCAATCTCCCTGTTTTCCATGACTACTTTCACATGTTTAGCAATTTCTTCTGAGTTAAAGTTCCCTAAACCAAATCCTTCAGATCAGGGCTTCTTAAACTTTTTCCACTACTAACCCCTTTTTAACCTTTTGGCAGCATTTATTGGTATTACATGGCCTGATAGCATGCAAAGTGCAAAGTGGGTAGGCTTCGTGTTCAGAACCAAGGCTGCAGTGAAGTCTTGAGATGAAGCATAGGCAAAGGCTGCCAGAAAAACCTTGGATTCATTATGTGTTTGATTTTAATTAATTTTTGGCCATTGCACATTTGGAAACCTTTTACTGTGGCAAAGTTTTTTCAAAACCCCATATGGGGTCATGACCCACAGTTTAAGAAGCACTGCTTTAGATGACCTGGTTTCTCTGTGACTGTCCTAGCACCTACAGAGCCATGAAACAGATCTTTAAATGTTCCTTCTCTCATGTCTTTGGATAGACCACGCGAGCCCAAAGTTTCATAGAACCGGCTCCTTGGTGTGGCATTAGCTGTCTTGTGTCCCTTTAGCTCCAGCCATATGGCTCTGTCTTCAATTTCTATATTTTTATAAGAATTCAAAGCTTCCTTCCCATCTCCCACAAAGACATATTCAATGAATTCAGACCCTTTAGGTTGGCGTTGGTCATTCTGGGGCAAGAGGATAGATACTGTCTTCTCAAGCACTTCCTGCAGACTTTCTTCAGTAGGGTTGTAGCTAAGTTATTCAGCACCAGTGTCTTTGAGTCCATTGGCTTCTTCTCACTCTAAGAATTGTTCTTCCCTCCTTCCAAATTATCTTGTACTTTTCTTCTCTGTGTAGTACAGAATGAGTGCCTGACCATCAATGTTGGCTCTCTGTTTCTCTACCATGCCTGCTTCTGTCTTAAATTCAATGCAGGCAATTACTTTGAGCATCTCATCTTTGGTGCAGATTAGGCTTACCTTAATAGTGTCTTTCAAAACTTCTTCACACTCCACTTGAGTTACTTTATGCATTAGATTATTGGCAAAGAGTATCTTTGTGTCTTGATCTTGTTTGTTCTCTTTTGATTTTACCATCTTAGTTTCAGGTTTAAGTGCTTTGGAGCTCCTGAATTATAGAGCCTTTTCTATGTCTTCAGCTGATCCAAATTCCATGTGGCCAGACTTTCTGGTGGTGCCAATGAAGAGGTCCACAATACAACAAAAAGGTTCTTTTTTGCTTGATCCCAGTTTTTAGTTCAACAGCAGTTTTGTCAAAAATTTGTAGAAGCTTCAGCTTCCGGTTTTTGCTTCTTGGTGTTGGAGGCTTTCTGTTTGTGATTGTTGTTGTCGTTGAGACAATTCAGTTGTGTTTGGCTCTTCATGACCTCGTGGGCCATGCTGTCCATGAGGTTTTCTTGGGAAAGTTCCTGGAGTGACTTGCCATTTCCTTCTCCAGTGGATTAAGGCAAATGGAAGTTAAATGATACGCTCAGAGTCACACAGTCACTGTTTGAGGATGGGTTTGAATTTAGGTCTTCCTGACTTCAGGTCCAGCATTCCTATCCTCTAAGCCGTCTAGCTGACACTTTCTGTTTGTCGCCTTCCTTTTTCCTCTTTCCTGGTGCTTCTTTGACAGATAACTTCCTTCTCTTCATCTTGCTCCTCTTCATTTTAATCTTCCTCTTCCTCCTTGGAATCCTTGTGCTTCCCAGCTTTCCTAGGGGCAACTTCGACAGAAATAGCCTTCCTTTTGCCAGGTATGGTATCTATTCCTTCTTCAGAGTCCTTTTCATGTTCTTCATCCTCATCACTATTGACTTCTCCCCTTTCCTCTTCCTGTTCATCTTTAGAGTTTGGTTGACTGGAGAGGGTCCCATTTTTGTGGCTTCGAGTGGCTTTTTCATCTTCCTTATCTTAACTGTCCTCTTCTTCCTATTCACTGTCATCTTTCTTGACATTCATTCCACTATTTGCCCTTTTTGGTGGGAGAAAGGATTGTTGCTTTAACTGGAGTGGCTCCCTTCTTGCTTGTAATGATGACAGCTTTTGTTAGGGTGGCTACCTTTTTGACGGAGGCCATAGAAACCTTCTTGCCAGGGGCCATGATTACTTTCTTTGTATGTGTTGTGGCAACAACAGCCTTTTTGACTGATTGTACCTTCTTTGTTGGTATAGCTACAGCCTTTCTGCCCTTTTTTTCTGAGGGACCACAACTTCTTCCTCACTGCTTTCTTTTTCATCTTCTGACATTCCCCCATTTTCACTGTCTTCTATCTGCTTTGTCAGAGGAGTCATTTTCTTTGGCTCATCTTGATTTTTAGTAGCCTTCCTAAGCTTCACCATGGTGCTGGTCTGGCTAGGGAGTAAAAGGTACAGCTACTTTAATGCACTGTTGGTGAGATTGTGAGCTAGTCTGATCATTCTGGAAAAGCAAACAGATGTTTTTAGCATTACACATCTTCCTCTAGAGCAGAGGTGTCAAACACATGGCCTATAGGACATATTAAAAACCCAAATACTCCTGAGTAGGGCCCTGAACCAGATTAAAATGTAATTAGGTAAATTTAATAAAATAAATAGAGATATAATACAACATGGATGTTGCTCATTTGTAGTTTTCTAAGTCAGTATGTGCCTGCAGAGGACCTTATATACAGTTAAGTGGCCCTCTTGAAACACCTCTTTTGCCCTATCATTATGCAGTACTGGTGGTACTACAGTACTACATAGCATAGCCAATAAGTTCAAAAACCTTGTGGCATGATTCAAATTTCCCAAACGTAAAGCATTTTTACCTTGTCAATACAGAAAAGATAGAGTCTAAGCAAAGGCAGTAGGTGAACTGGGAATAACTTTTCCTTTTCATTAAAACATCTATTTCTCTCCAGGAGAGAAGACTATGGAATTAGTCTTTGAACCAGAACAGCGAAACGTAGAGCAAATTTAACCTTCTTCAATCCACAACCTTATCGTCATTATATATGATTGCAGCAATATTAGCCAATTCCATTACAACATGCACAAAGAATGAAAATTATCCCAAAGCCACTTCTCTTCACAGAAATGGTGACCAATAGCAAAGGGTACTGGTTTTAATTCCTTCTACTTTGATTCCCCTTATCAGCATGTAGTGGATGAACTAATGGACACATCAGTGGAGACCCTGTCTGCATAGATTTTTTTCCTTTTAATAGACTAGCCATTGGCCATTTGCAAGAACCCTCTCCCATACTCAGTTTGCACCTAAGTTGTTACCTACAGAATCCTGCCAAGTGATGTCTGGAGGAGAAAGGAGAAAGCAACTGTATGTTTGTGGGTGGCAACATCTTTTTTTTTTATGAGCTCATCACCAATTCAAGAAACTGTTTTCCAGCACTCATTTGTAATCCATTCCTGCTTTCCAAGTGTAAGCAACATTTCCTTCCCAATGTTTTTCCCATCTCAAATGGTGCTGTAATTTAGACAATAACATGCCGAGTGCATGATTAATGAAGCTGTGAGCTGAGGATGGGACAGCTGCTGGAGCACAAAGAGATGCTTTGTGTGCATGTTACTGCATGTACAAGAAATGACACAAATTGATAATTTGTTAAATTAATTGAACCTCTCTGTGAGTGTTATTGTAACCCCCAGTTAGGCAAGGGCACAACTATGGTGATGTACACCCAAACAGGGGTGGTTAAGAGCATCCTCTTGTCTACTCCACCATGATCTACTTAATTGGGAATATTATCTATTCCTGCAGAGCCGAACACAGGGAAAATGTTTAAGGAGACACAATTTGAATTTGGATTCCTGGAAAAGTCTAATGTCTTCATTCTTTCTCTCTTCACTGCTCCAGGATGTTCTTGCACCCACTGCTCACCTGAGCCTCCCTTAATACAATCATCCATTCTTTGGAATTCACCTCCTTCCTCTTCAAACCCAAAGTTGTACTTAATCTTCTTGGGGATTTGACTTCTGTCAAGGGTCCAATGAATTCATTGGCATTCCATGTGTTGGTAGCTGCTGTATGTCATCAACATGATTACTTCTACTATCTCCTAAGTGAGATATTTGTCTAATAATACCAAGGGCAATGGGGTATATTGGATAGAGACCCAACTTTGGAGCCAAGAATCCTGGGTTCAAGTCTTGCCTCTGATGCATACTAGCTATATGACTCTAACTCAGTCATTTCCTCTCTAAGTACTCAAGGCAATTCTCTTAATACTCTGTGTTGAAGAGAAAGTACTAACCTGCATTGGTGAAGGGAACTTGCCCATCTAGTAGTCCCCTAATGCAAATGAAATCACAGATCTATCCTTCATCTCTATCCTTTACCACTATTCATTACTACCTTTGCTGTTAGAATATTTGATTCCCAGGAAGAAAGGAAGTACAAAGACATATTTCCCCAAGGCCCTAGCCTGGGCCCTCTTCTCTTTTCTTTCTCAGATGTCAATCATATCAGTTCACAATTGATTCAACTACAACATCTCTATGCAGACAATGCTTATATATATATATATATACATATATATATATATATATATGTATATATGTCTTTCCTAAGGACCAGTCCTATATAACCAATGTCTACTGATCATTTCTCACTGGATATGTGTAGGCTTCTCAAAATCAACATATCCAACATGGAATTAATTTCCCCCATAAAATAAACCTCTCTTCTGGACTTCCTTATTAATATTCAGGCACCATTATACTTTTAGTTGCCCAGGTTTGCTATTTTAATTTCATTCTCAACTTTTACTCTCAGTCACTTATCCAATCAGCTGATAAAGCTTGTAATTTCTTTCGCTGTAACTTCTCTTGGACATGTTTTTTCCTCTCCACTCATACAACTGCTACCCTATTTCACTATCTCATGACCTCTTCACTAGACTACTGACATAGCCTGAGAGACTTGGAAGATTGACAGGAAAGTTTTATCTCAGATGGGTAAAAGGGGAGTGAAGTCCAGGAGGGGTAGCATTGCAGCAAGCCCCACGTCAACAAACCAATAGTAGATACTGAGTCCGAGTGTGGTGGAGCAAGCAAATGACAACACCATCACCCACCATGTTCTTCAGCACAGCCAGGAGAATGGCAGATTCCAGCTCTGAGAACCACCAGTGCTTCAGTGTAGCCCTGGGCAAACAGGCAACTTCTAGAGGCCAGACCTTCACTTGCTTCAATGTAGCACTGGGCAAATAGGAAGACACAGCCTAAGCAAACAGGCTGCCATAAGCACCAGATGCTTTAGTTTATCCCAGGGGAAATGCAGAAATACTCCATTGGCCTCAGCCCACACCAGATGCCAGCACTAGGGGCCCAGCTCAGCACGAGATAAGCTCACAGAAGGCAGAGCCTCCCGTAGTGCCTGCCAGCCACTACTTCAACCACTCAGAACAGCACCAGACACAAGGGTACCCTGTGGGCCTCAGGACAACATCAGTGCACTAGTAGGCAAATAGACAAAGCAGACAGCCCTTGACACAAGAAACCTGAAAGAGTGACCCTTACAGCCTGGGAGCACAACTCAAATTTAAAAGAAAGGATAAAAGGCCAGAAAGGATGAAAAAAATACACAAAAAAAATCTGACCATAGAAAGTTATTATGATGACAAGGAAGATCAAGACACAAATTCAGAAGTGGACAATAATGTCGAAACACTAGTGGGCAGAACCCCAAAGGAAGGTGAAAAGTGGTGTCAAGCCCAGGAAGAACTCATGGAAGAGCTCAAAAAAGAACTTAAACATCATTTAAGAGATATAGAAGAAAAATTTGGGAAAGAAATGAGAGTGATGCAAAAGAATTATGGGAAAATAATGAGTCAATAGCTTTAAAAAAGAAGACAGCTGCTTAAAAAGTAGAATTGGCCAAATGGAAAAGGAGATACAAAAACCCAAAGAAGGAAAAAAACTCTAAAAATTACAGTTGGATAAATGGAAAAGGAAACACAAAAGCTAACTGAGGAAAACAACTTCTTAAAAGTTAGAATTAAGTAAGAGGAAGTTAATGACTTAAACAAAAAAAATGGAAGAAATTATAAAATACCTCATGGAAAGAAAACAGCTGACCTGGAAAATAGATCCCTGAAAGACAATGTCAGAATCATTAGACTACATGAAAGCCATAGGGTAAAGGAAGACATAGACATTTTTCAAGAAGTTATCAAGGAAAACTGTCCTGATAGCCTGGAACAAGACAGTAAAATAGGCATTGAAATAATTCACCAATCATCTCCAGAAAGAGATCCCCAAATAAAAGCACCAAAGAATATTTAGTCAAATTTCAGAACTATCAGATCAAGGTAAAATACTGCAAGTAGCCAGAAAGGAATAATTCAAATATTTGAGAGCCATAATCAGGATTACACAGCCGAAACATTAGCAATTGAAACATTAAAAGATCAGAGGTTATAGAACATGATATTCAAGAAGACAAAGGGGCTAGGATTACAACCAAGAATCACTTTCCCTGCAAAATTAAGCATA
The DNA here is from genome assembly GCA_028646595.1 of Phalanger gymnotis. Classification (NCBI taxonomy): domain Eukaryota; kingdom Metazoa; phylum Chordata; class Mammalia; order Diprotodontia; family Phalangeridae; genus Phalanger; species Phalanger gymnotis. The sequence goes on along the minus strand of CM053622.1, from coordinate 170,406,448 downwards.
ATATATCAAGGAAGAAATGGTCATTTAATGAATAGAAGGATTTCAAGCATTTGTAAGAAGAAGACAAGAATTAAACAAAAAAAAATCTCCAATATCAAGACACGAGAGAAGCATAAACAGGAACAGGGGAAAAGAAATATAAGGGAGTAAAATGTTTAATCCATACATAGGAAGATGATACTTGTAATTCTTAAAAAAAATTATATCACTAATAGTACAGCCAGAAAGAATATGCTTACAGAGGGTACAGGCATAAGGTGAATTTGAGGGAATCATATAAAAACAATTAAGGGAAGAGAAAGAGGAGTATACTAGGTGCAGAAGGAAGAGAGAGGTAGAATGGGGTAAATTATTTCATATGAAGAGGGACAAGAGATCTATTCTAGTGGAGAGAAAGATGAGAGGGTGCATAATAGGTATCACTGGAACCTTACTCCTATCGATACTGCCTCAAAGAGGAAATAATATACAAAATCAACTGAATATAGAAATCCATCTTACCCAACAGGGAGTTATGAGTGGAGGAGATTAAGTAAAGGGGTGTGACAGAAGTGAGGTACAGATTGGGTAAGCTGATACACAGAAGCAAAACACTGGTGAAGAAGGAAAGGGTGAAAGAAGAGAGAGAACAGACAAAAGGAAAAAGAGGATGGAGGGAAATACAGAGTTAGTAATAATAACTGTGAATGTGAATGGGATGAACTCTCGCAATAAAATGGAATTCAATAGCAGAGTAGGTCAAACACCAGAATACTACAGTATGTTGTTTACAGAAATACACTTGAAGCAGAGAGATGCACAGAGAATAAAAGTATGGGGCTAGATCAGAATCTATTATGCTTCAGCTGAAGTAAAAAAAAATCAGGGATATCAATCCTGATCTCAGACAAAGTAAAAGCAAATCAGACCTAAATAAAAGGCATGAACAAGGAAACTACATCTTGCTAAAATACCTTAGACAATGAAGCAATATCATTATTAAACATATATGTACCAAGTGTTAGAACATCCAAATTTGTAAAAGATAGGTTAAGTGAGATACAGGAAGAAGTAAACAGGAAAACTATATTAGTGGAGGACCTTAACTGTTCCCTCTCAGAACTTGATTAATCCAACAAAAAATACACAAGAAAGAAACTTAGGAGGTAAATAGAATATTAGAAAATTTAGATGTGACAGATCTTTGGAGAAAGCTGAATGGGAATAGAAAGGGATATATACCTTTTTCTCAGCAGCACATGGCTCTTACACTAAAATTGACAATGTGTATGCGTAAAAATCTCAAAATCAAATGTAGAAAAGTAGAAAAAAATAAATGGATTCTTTTGGGTCATAACGCAATAAAAATTACACGGCCTTGGAAAGAGATTAAAAATTAATTGGAAACTAAATACTCTAATCTTAAAGAATAAGTGGGTCAAAGAACAAATCATAAAATCAATAGTTTCATTAAAGAGAATAACAATAATGAGATAACATATCAAAATTTATGGGATGTAACCAAAGGAGTACTTAAGAGAAGATTTGTTTCTCAACTTCTTGCATCTACAAAACAGAAAAACAACAGATCAATGAGTTGGGCATCCAACTAAAAAAAAAAAAAAACTAGAGAAAAGAAAAAAAAATTAAAAAACCCCAACTGAGCACCAACTTGGAAATACTGAAAATCAAAGGTGAAATTAATAAGATTGAAAGAAAACAAACAAACAAAAATTGAACTAATAAATAAATTTAGGCATAGGTTTTGCTAACAAAGTAGATAAGCCATTGTTTAATTTGATTTTAAAAGAACAAAGAAGAAAACCAAATATCTGGAAAAAAAACAAAAGGGGTAAACTTACCACCAATGAAGAAGAAATTCAAACAATCATTAGGAAATATTTTACCCAATTCTATACCAAAAATTTGATAACCAGAGCAAAATCTTTGAATACTTATGAAAATACAAATTACCCAGATTAACAGATCTCGAAATATGATACCAAAATAACATCATTTTAGAAACAGAAATTAAATATATAATTAATGAATAACATAATAAAAAATCCCTTGTCCCAGATGAGTTCACAAAGGAAATCTAAGGAGTCCTACTAAGCTCCTTTTATGACACAAATATGATACTGATACCAATAAGGGGAAGAGCTAAAAGAGAGAAAGAAAATTATAGACCAATTTCCCTAATGAATATCAATGCAAAAATTTGAGGAAAATACTAGCAAAGTGATTACAGTAATATACCATAAGGATTATACACCATGACCAAGTGGGATTTACACCAAGAATGCAGGGTTGGTCTGATATTAGGAAAGCTATAAACATAATTGACCATATCAATAATGAAACCAACAGAAATCATATGATTATCTCAATAGATGCTGAAAAAGCTTTTGACAAAATATAACACCCATTCCTATTAAAAACATTAGAAAGCATAAGACTAAAGGTAGTGTTTCTTAAAATGATAAGCAGTATTTGTCTAAAACTATCAGTAAACATTATCTGTAATAGAGATAAGCTAGAAGCCTTTCCAGTAAGATCGGGGTGAAGCAAGAATGCCGATTATCACCACTATTATTCAACATAGTACTAGAAATGTTATCTACAGCATAAGAGAAGTAAAAGAAATTGAAGGAATTAGAACAGGCAATGAGGAAACAAAATTATCACTCATTGAAGATTATATGATGGTATGCTTAGAGAACTCTAAAGCATCAACTAAAAATCAATTCAAATAATTAAAATTCAACTTTAGCAAAGCTGTGTGATACAAGATAAATCCACATAAATCATCAGCATTTCTTTACATGACCGACAAAGCATAGCACAAGAGATAGAAAGAGAAATTCCATTTATAATAACTTTAAACAATATAAAATATTTGGGAATCTACCTTCCAAGACAAAAGCAGGAACTATATGAATACAATCACAAAACACTTTTTCAAACAAATAAAGTCAGATCTAAACTATTGGAACAACATTAATTGTTCATGGGTAGGCTAGGACAAAATAATAAAAATGACAAATCTGCCAAAACTAATTTACTTATTCAGTGTCATACGATCAAACTATGTAAAAATTATTTGATAGGGCTAGAAAAAATAACAACAAAATTCATCTGGAAGAAAAAAAGGTCAAGTATATGAAGGGAATTAATGGGAAAAAATACAAAGGAAGGTGCCCTAGCCATATTAGATCTAAAACTATAATATAAAAGAGTATTCATCAAAACTAACAGATATTGGCTAAGAAATAGAGTGGTGGATCAGTGGAATAGATTACATACATAAGACACAGTAGTCAATGACCAGAGTAACCAGATGTTTGATAAACCCAAAGCCCCAGATATTGGGATAAGATCTCACTATTTGACAAAAATTGAGGGGAAAACTGGAAAACAAGAGAACACAAAGTAGGTAAAGATTAGCATCTCACACTTATACCAAGAAAAGGTCAAAATGAGTTCATGATTCAGACATACAGAGTGACACCACAAGCAAATTAGAAAATCAAAGAATATTCTACCTGTCACATCTATGGGGAAGGGAAGACTAGTTCTGATAGTTTGATTATAGAATATGGTTATCTGGTGTCTTATGAAATATTTTACCTCTTCTGCCTTCTATATAGAGAATCTCTCATACTTTGTGATACAGAACTACATAGGCATATTCACAATTATCATTGATGTTGTGTTTATCGCCTTGCTGTTACATTTACCCACTTACACTTAAGGTTAATGGACAGAATGAACAGAATTCATTTTTTCAAGGTGTTCCCTATAGAAAATAATTAAAATAATCCAATCCTTCAGATATCACAAATTTCTGTGACAGCATTATTGATGCTTCCTATAACAACGCAAATTATAATTTCGATGCACGAGAAGATTTCTCTTCAAGTTTCTGTGGAAAAAATAATCCTCATATGATGGTCAAGCTTTGATAAGGCTTCAGCACACATCTGGGCTGGCGCTCAGATTATAGATATTCATTGAGTCCATACTAGGAAGCTTTCTAATTTATGAGTCCCGACAAAGCTTGTACTCCACTAGAATAATTTATGAAAAGTTACTACAACATGAGGAGACATCAGAGGAGGGCTGTGGTGAAGGTAAACCATTAAAAATTACATAGAATAATTAAAGAGTACCTAGTACAGCAAAGATCTTCCCCTACCATACATAATATACAGTAAAAGTGACAATATTTTGACTAAGCTAATCTCTTAAGCTAAAGTTAAAAATTAAATCACTAAGCAGAAGAAACATATCAAAGAAGCAGCATGATAAAGTTGAAAAGAGCTCTGAATTTTAAGTGAGAAGAGCCTAGTTCAAATCTTATATCCAACACTTACTACCCATGTGACTTTTAATGCAATGTAGTGTATAGGATAGATGTCAGGAACTGAAGTCAGGAAGACCTTGGCTCAAATCCAACTTACTAGTTCCATGAGTAAATCATTTAACCTTTCTTTTTTTTAATTTTTTTTATTTTTAGATTGCAACAAACAGTTCTACATAATTTTGGGTTCCAGATTTTCTTCCCTCCCTCCCCCCCTCCCTCCCCAAGAAGGCATGAACTCCCATATAACTTCCAGGGATAACTAGGCATTGAATTAATTTATACATTTTCTCATGACTCATGAGAAAGATGAAACAGAACCCCCCAAAAAACACAACCCAACAACAAATACAAAAGAGAGAAGAAAAAAAAAAGTGGAGGGGAAAAAAGGCTAGAATGAAGTGTGCCTCGATTTGCATTCGTACTTAGTAGTTCTTTCTCTGGATGTAGACAGCCCTCTCCATCATGAGTCCTTTGGAGCTGTCTCTGCATATTGTGTTGCTGAGAAGAGCAAAGTCTGTCAGGGTTAGTCATCACAGAATCAATGTATCTGTGGTTGTGTATAATGTTCTTCTGGCTCTGTTCCGCTCACTCAGCATTATGTCGTGTAG
>CM053622.1:170378965-170400995 GCA_028646595.1 Phalanger gymnotis | reverse complement strand
GGACTGTGGCAGTACCTTGATGGTTGATCCCCCACCTGAAGTCTCTCTTCACTGTAGTCTTTTCTCCAATTAACTGGCAAATTGATCTTCTCAAAGTACAGATCTGACCATATCACCACTACCACATCATCCAATAAACTTTAGTGGTCCCTTCTACCTCCGGATCAAATATGAATCCTTCTCTTTGGAATTTAAAGGGCTTCATTACCTGGGCTTACTCACTCCTATATCTTCTGAGACCCCCAGTGACATGGACCTCCTTGTTTCTCCATCTACTGACTCACTTCATTATCATTGGCTGTCTCCATGCCTGGAATCCTATCCCTCCACACCTCTGCTTTCTAATTTCCCTGACCCTTTTGGCTTCCTTCAAATCTTTACTAAAATCCCACCTTCTGCAAGAAACCTTTCCCTAATCTTTTAATATTATTGACTTCCCACTATTGATTATCTTTAGTTGAAATATAAGAAGATATATATATATATATATTTGTACATATATATGTATCATATGAGAGAGAGAGAGATGGAGAGAGAGAGAGAGAGAGAGAGAGAGAGAGAGAGAGAGAGAGAGAACTTGTTTGTAATTGGTTGTTTGCATGTTGTCTTCCTTAATAGATTATGAGCTACTTGAGAACAGAGACTTTTTTCCATTTCTTTTTCTCTCCTAAGCTTTTCACAATGCTTGGAATATAGTCGATATTTAATAAACTCCTATTTACTGGTGGATTTTGTCTTAAATTCTTCATTCTGTTGTTAGACTTTTCTCTCCATATTTCTTTAATTAGTACAAGCACCATTATGTACTGGAAAGAGTTGGCTTCAGCATCACATAGACCTGAATTCACAGTTTCTTCCTCTGACAAATAATGGATGGATGGTCCTGGGAAAGTAATAACCTCTAAGTGAAAAATTCTCTAAGACCAAAAATTGTAGAAAGGATGCTCCCTTTTTCCCCTAGAAAGAGTTTCCTTAACTGGAGTTGAGAAGTGATACTGAATGGTGACATTTGGTGATATTTCAACATCCTCATGTCTTTAATATTTTAACTTTTTTTCTTTACTTTCTCAACAATTCTGGAGCATCTTGGAAGTTCTCCATTGTCATTCCAAGATGGCTTGCAGAATATATTGTGAAACTTTCACATTCCTCCAGGGATTTTGGTGCAATTTCATTTGTTGAAATTGAATGTTTTTTTTTGTTTTTGTTTTTGTTTTACCTTTCATCACTTGAATTGCATCTATCTTCAAGAGTCCTACCAATTTTTCTTAAATATCTTAGTTATACATATTTTTGTTATTACTAATTTTTCCCTTCTCTAAATGTTGTCATTATGTTCCTCAATCTGTTTTGGGGGGCTGACTTTTCTCCTCTCAGACCATCTCACTGGGAGAGATCTGCACCTTTTAGGGGTTGAGAAGCTTGCTTCATTTGAAACATGTTTCAGGAGAGACTGAGGTTCCATGATAAATGGACTTCTTCTCTGCCCTTCCTAGCCCAACTCTCCTGGGCTTCTCTCACCTCTCTTCAAATGACTTAGTTTGTTTCCTTACCTGACCCTGTATGGGATGAATCGGTAATGTCTGTACACTTCAGAGAAAAAAGGCCAAGATGTCTTTTCAATTGTATTTCTTTTTTTACTCTTTCTGCAGGCCAGCTGTTTTTTTTTTCCTGTGAAGAGGCCTAACCATAGCTCACAGTTTGGAGCCCTTCCCTCCTCTACAATACCACAGCCGCCCCCCCCCCCCAGAGCTCTGCAATCTTTCCTATCTGTCTATACCTTCTCAACCATCTTATAGCTGATTTGCCTAGGATTCCCTTCCCTAGGAGCCAGGATTCTTGCTCCCCATTTTTCTTCTCATATATACTGCCAAAGAGAACTCTAGAAGGCAAAATCTAAAAGTGGAGTCAGTATGAATGATGTTGGAACAGAATGAATTACTTTGGATTTGGTTTTGGGGTGTTGGGGAACTGGCTTTGATGAGAAGGCCATGAATAGTGTGCTGGTTAGGTGGTTCCGAATTTTTTTCTATAAAAATTATCTATGGTAGGTTCCCTCAATTTCCCTCTTTTTGCAATTGTTAGATTTATTATATTTTTGATGCTTACCTTTTTTTATCTTTTACAGTTGTGGAGAGTGAAATTAAAGGTATGTTCTTCTAGGTTATTTTCTACTCTATAATTTTTCCAGTATTCCTAATTGCATTTTACTTGATTCTATCGTTTTCCACTATATCTTTTACATGATTTGTAGCTGACTCTATGCATTTCAATATATCTACATGGCAATTTAGTATTATGCCTAACAACAGAAATTATGTTGCTAAATTATGAGGTTCTTATGTTATTTTGGAATGGAGTTGTGAACTGTTTCAGAACATTTATTTGGAGCTATCTTACTTTTTGATTGGAAAGCAATGTGGCTGAATTCTCTTTAAATAGTGAAAACTTACTTTTATGAAGCACTTTGTGTATATTATCTCAATGGATCCTTCTGTTAGGGAAGTATTTTTCAAGCAGAGAGCCTCTAATGGTCTCTTTCCAAGTGGTAGTGCTGGGGGAACTACTTCCTGCTTCTAAGAGAGCAAAAGGGATATAAAATGAAAGTTCTTTGAAGTGTATCAGGAGCATACACAGGCATTCTGGCACTGCTTCTGGCTGACAAATCACAAGGTAAAAAGGAGCCACTGTGATTGGATTTGGAGGCATTCACAAAGGTCTGTCAGCTTTGACCACTTGCTCTTTATGTCACCATGCTGGGGCATCTCAGTATCTTTTTTGGTCAGAGTGATTGATGAAGGGAGTGGAACTTAAAACCTTGTGAGTGCCAAAGGTACAGAGAGTTCCTTGGCTTGGTATTAATACAAGTTACTAAATATTAATGCGCAATGTGCTTATTACAGCACTGAAATCATCTTTTGAACTTCCAGAAATCTGTTCTCCTCTTAGGCAGAATAGAATTGTAGATGGGCATAGGTAATAGTCCTCTAAATCAACTAAGATGTGTTCATTAAAATTGACAAGTACAGTTGCTACTTTTATTGAATGTACCCCGACTCTGATTTGCCAAGAACATTTCCACGTATTAATACTCATGTGCACCTTCCTCTTTGACTTTAAGCTAACATCCTAACCATTACATGTACATTATCTTACAGGTAATTCCTTGCCTCTATCCCCCAGATTTAGCTTCCTTCAGCCTAGTACTCACCCTGTCTTTGGAAAGATCCCAAGTGTTCTCCTCCCATAGGCACTTGAATAGTAGAACTTAGGCATAAAACTTGCCAAAATGCTAATTGTATGTGTTGGGGAGGAGGGGATAACAAGATCCAGATGGGACAAAACTTGACATATTTCATTTATCCTGGGAATCTGTACAATACATCATTCTTGATACGCACTGCACCAAGCCTTACAGCTTTATAAACAAACAGTTCTGATGCCTTTATAGGCTAAGTTTAATCAGGGATGGCCACGGAGGTTGATAGTGTCTGAACCTGTTACATATACTACTGCAGCTTATTTGGGTCAATTTCCTTCAAGCTGGTTGGCATTGTTTCCTTGGCTGGTTGACAGTGAAGTTCCCTCACTTTTGTGGGTCTTATACTCAAGTTGTACTCACCCAAGGGAATCCAGGCCCTATTGGATCTATTCAATTAAGTTAAATAAAATAAACATTTATTGAAAGCCTACTATGTGCAAGTTACTGTACTAGGGCACTAGTTATAGAAATATTAATAATGCTCACAATTATAATGATAGCTAATATTTATAGAGCATTTTCATGGTTGCAAAGTACATTTATTACCTCATTTAATATTCAAAAAACCCCTCCAAGGCAGATTCCTTATTATCACCATTTTACAGATGAGAAAACTGAGGCAGATGTTAAATAACTTTTCTGGGCTAACACAATAAGTAACAGAGATGAGACCTGAACTCCCTACTCAAGTTAATTTATATCTATTATCTGTGTACCTATTGTATCTTTCCAGGAGAATATAAAATCCTTACAATCAGGAATTCTTTCATTTTTGACTTAGTATGCCCACTGCCTATTATAGCACATTGTATACAGTAGATATTTAATGTTTCCTGAATTGAATTCCCTGTCACAAACACTATAATGGAGAGATCATTCACTATAATTCTTTACTACTGCTGCAACTAGTTCATTTTCATGACTCATTCAGAACTGAACCAAGATAACTATTCCCCTTCCCTGTGTCCTCCACTTTTTGAAAGCAAGTCTTGTTGGCTATTTTACTTTGGGCTGAGAGAGACCTTCAGCAAATGCTCAAATATAGCATAGATGTAATGGATTGATAGAAGGTGTCCGAGTCAGGACTTACAGGATATAATAATAGCAACAATGATAATGTTAACTCTTACATAGGGCTTATTATATACAAGGCACGAAGATGAGGGCTTTACAATTGTTATCTCATTTGATTCTCATAACAATTTTAGGAAGTGGGTTGGTATCATGATCACTCTCACTTTACAGGTGAATAGATTAAGACAGAGGTTAAGTGACTTGCTTAAGGTCACACAACTAGTAAGTGGCTCAGATTGGTTTCGAAATCAGGACTTCCTGACTCCAGGCCCAGCCTAGCCCATGACACAAACTGACTACATACCCTTTGGGCAGTGCTCATAAACTCTCACTACCCCCAGGTATCACTAATGAGCCTTAGTAAAGGGAGTTCTTTCATTTGGAGTTCCCTGCTCCCGTTAAATCACAGGTCTGATCTAAAACTCCTCAAATGCTAGCAGTATTGTGTGATTGTGTCACATGGATTACATTTTTCATTCATACTTTCTTCTGAATTGCCATTTCTGTCTTCTATTTTTTTTCTTGTGTTGTACTTCCCATTCTCTATTACTCAAAAATTAACTTACCAGAAAGGGGCAGAAAGGAGGGAAGAGAATGAGCATTTATGTAGCACCTACTGTTTGAGATACTGTGCTAAGTTCTTTTTATAAATATCATCTTTTTATATCTATTATCTTTTTATAAATATTATCAAATATTTGATCCTTCCAATATCCCTATGGGGTAGATACTACAATTATTGCCATTTCACGGTTAAGGAAACTGAGGCAGATGTTAATTGACTTACCTAAGGTCACATAGCTAGTAAGGTCTGAAACTGAATTTGAAATCATCTTCTTGACACCAGGGCCTGTTTCCAGTAAGAACAGCTATTGGACCTAGGGACTGGACCAATCCCTCCCTCTCTTTCTCTCTCTCTCTCTCTCTTTCTCTCTCCCTCCCTCCCTCCTTCTCTGAATCTGTCTCTGCTTCTCTGTCTCTCTGTCTCTTTCTGTCTCTTTCTCATTCAACTGAGAGGTCCTTGTCAATGGACACGCACTTGGTGACTAGTCCAGCTTTAGTCCATTGAGTGCTTTGCTTCTAATTAGAAGGGGGTCATGTTTCTTTTCTTACAATCTTAGGCCTATTACATCCCACCCTAGCACCCGAGGAAATTCTTAATGAAAAGTTAGGCTTTTGCTCATGTCTAAGCATCTCCTCAAAGGGGAGATGGAGAAGATAAGCACTCAATTTGGAATATGTATCAGATATGAGGTAGATGTTTATTAACAACACAAAAGAAAATTATTTTAAAAATTGTAAAATATTTGTAGGGTAACATCCCCTACAAAACACTGTAGGTCTAAAAGTAGCCGTTGACAGAAAAAACAGCTTCAAATGAGATTCAGTAAACTTACTTAAAAGTAATTGTATACTCTTTTGAGAAACTAGGACTTGAAGCTCATCTGAACATAACATAAAGCTTTTGGAAAGACTGCTATTTACCTCAATTTCCTCATCTGTAAAATGGGGATAATAATAGCACCTACCTCCCAGGATTATTGTGATGATCACATGAAATAATAAGTGTAAAGCCCTTAGCACAGTGCTTGGCACATAGTAACCACTATATAAGTGTTTTAATTTCTATTACTCTCGGCTGATTCACTAGCTCTTCCTGCTTAATGGGCCAACAAGGTGATTACCTTGTCATCCCCAAAGAGCTGTCTCAACAGCTATGTTGATCCAGTGACAGAATGTTGGACCTAGAGTCAGGAAAACCTGAGTTCAAGTCTAGCCTTAGACACTCGCTAGCTGTGGGATCCTGGGTAAGTCAATTGATCTCTATCTGCCTCCCTTCTATCATAGTATGTTAAAGTACTATTATAAACTTTAAAATACTATTATTATCATTATTACTGTCAGCTGGAATGGGAAATAGTAGCTTTGTGCATACTCTGTTCAAAGCCCAGTTATTTTACTTGTAGGGAAATAGGAAGATATATGGTAGGTGCAAATTTTCTAAAATGCAACAAGTAAAGAACTGTGAAGGAGATCTCAACTAAGGGATATCAGGTACATGCAGAAGATGGGCTGGTCATGTGGCAAGATCAAGAAGTAAATGACATTATCCATGTGTTCCACTGGTGTAAAGAAAAATTGAAGGACATTACTAGGATACTGTGTGAACCCCCGTTGGGGAACTTCTAGGAGGCCATTGACTTGAGTCATTCAGGATGGGCAGGCAGAAATGGGTTGTGATCTGCATTACTGAAGAGGACAGCCACATTGATGAAATTATCCATTGATTAAAACATTTAAGTATACCAACGCTCACTTATTCTTCTTTCATAGCCCATATTTGCTAAATGAATTTTCACTTCTATCACCTATAGCCTTCATAATACTTTTGGGGTCTAATTTACCTCCCTATATTGGGATCTCCAGTTCACCCCATTTATTATCCATATTTTGTGGATTTGTATAAAATTTATTGCATTGACTATGTCATTATTGCTCTTTCTGTTCTTGAATATGTTCTCCTGAGAATTAATTTTACTGTCCTTTATTGTTTTTCCTCTTATTCTCTGTTCTATCTGGTTTGGCAGATTAACTCCTATGGTTGCTGGGTTGTTTTCTCCTTGCTTTTTGAGTACAAATCCTACTTAATCAAATTCTCAAGACTACAGGCACCAACGTACACATTATAGAGGAAGAGACATAAATGAAGGTTAAAAACTTGAAATTTTATAAATCCTTAAGCATGGGTCAAGGTTCATAATTTGATTTGGATATAATTGTTTTTCCCTTCTCTTAAATGAGTAAAACCCCATTTCAGAAAGTCATGCTGCCTGAAATGTTATGTAGGCTTGATGATAGGTGTGAGAAAAAGCACAGATCTCACTTTTGTTTTGGAAATCTTAAAATTTGAAAATACATAAATGTTCAGTTGCCATGTCTTGCTAAAGACCAGACTCAGTTGCTAATCAGGAGCATCTGTGCTTAGCTCAAATTAAGGTCTAGGTTGTGGTCTCCTAATTCATTTGGAGACCAGAACATCCAGAATTTGTACTTGTTCCGTAAAACATCTTGCCCTTTTTGTGTAATTTTTTCCACATAGCTGATAATTAGGATTGCCATGTGTCCTTTCTTTCCCCTTCCCATCACTAAACCATATTACCATGTTGCTCAATGCCCTCAGGTCATGAACTCTGAAATTTTCAGAACTGGTTTGATGATTTCCCTTAAGAAGAAGACAATTAGGATGGGTGTACAAAATAATAGGGTAACAGACCTTAGAGTGTGTGTGTGTGTGTGTGTGTGTGTGTATGTGAGAGAGAGAGAGAGAGGGAGAGAGAGAGAGAGAGAGAGAGAGAGAGAGAGAGAGAGAGAGATTTTGTGTATATGTTAAGTTGAACAGGGAGAGGAAATCAGCTTTGAATGCTGGCGATATATTTGATTGTTAGCAATTATTTACTATTTTTGAGAATCATCACAATTTTTGATAACCTTCTCCAGATCCTGGTGGCACAGTTCGGTGCCTAGCTCACAATCGCTGATCTTATATTATGGGCCTTCAATTGTCGTGTTGGTATTGACCTAAATACTCCAGGATCCAAGTTCACCAACCTTTTTGACCTATTAGGCTGTTAGTTCCTTGGGGTCAGGGATTGTCTTTTACCTCTTTTTGTATCTCCAGTACTTAGCATGGGGCCTGGCATACAGTAGGTACTTAATAAATGTTTATTGATTGAACTCCCAAAATTTACTAAATACTCTACCTCAGCCATAAACAAAAATGATTATATCCTTCCTTTTACCAGCTGTCATAATTGTTCCACTTTCAAGTCAAGAATGGCAAAATTATTCTAACAATAGTCACCTATCACCTCATCTCTCCCTTTGCATCACATTTCTTAAACTTGTTCTTACACCACATCTTCTACATTTTCTATCACCCATTGTTTTAGTGTTCTCACTCCTATTGTGGCTTCATTTCTCTCCCCCTTCTGACTCTTATCTCTGCAGTTAATTATACCTTCTCTCTCTCTCTCTCTCTCTCTCTCTCTCTCTCTTTCTCTCTCTCTCTTTCTCTCTCTCTCTTCTCTCTCCTCCTCTATTTCTGTCTTTCTCTCTTTCATGACTATATAAATATGCACCCATGTAAGTATTCATGTATTGACACATATACATATGTGTGTATTAGATAAATAGGTTTTGAAGACAGGATCTATCTCATCCAGACTGGAATTTGTAGGAAGCAGTCCCTCTACTGATCATCATGAGAGTTTTGAGTTGCCTCATTGTCATCTTGGATCAGTTTGCCATATCATATGCCACCTAGTGGGCCCCTATTTCCTGGGACTTATCATCTTAATGTGGATATCCATGTCTCACAATAGCTGTGGGCTCCCTAGCTCAAGAGATTCTGTAAGCTTCAGGCTTCTCAGTAGCTAAAATGACAGGTATGCTATTGCAGTCAGTCTGTCCACCATTCTGGAATAGGGAATGCTATTGTGTGCTTACTGTTCATAACTTGCCAACCATTAGATTACTCTCAACATCTCCCTCTTACACTCCTACATTCATGCTAATGAATAGTTTTAGAAGAAGCCATGCAAATGTATTAATCGTGTCCTCTAGTGTTTAGGTAATGTAATTGCTCATAGAACCTCTTTGATATGAGGAAATTTGGAAAGGATCAAGGATGTCATCTAGCCCAACCTGATTTTATTCTTCCCTAATTGAATCTTTTAAATTCTCCAGAACAACTATTCCAAACTTCCTTTTTCTCCAAACTATTTCTGTTTCTCTCTTGGTAGAGGGGTTTGCCTCATACTTTACTAGGAAGATAAAGGCCATATGCTATTTACTTCTTCCTTATGGTGTACCTCAAAACCCCTTGTTATCAACTTCCATTCTCTCTTCCTTTACTCAACTCTGTTTATCTTTTTTTTTCCTTGCCAAGGCCAATGCTTCTCTTTGTACCTTTCGTCCCATCCCTTTCTGTCTTCTCTGGAAAATTGCCCTAGAAATCCTCCTCCTCTCCTCTAAAAGTCAATCTTTCCTTATCTACTTCATACCTCCTCATTGCCTAAATATATATCCAAACTTCCTTTAACCTTAAGAAAAATACCTTCCCTCCTGGTTAGTCAAGCTTTTAATTATATATCTCACCTCCTTCTTGCATGCAAACTCTGAAGAAAAAAAAAACTATCTGCATTCCTTTATTCTACAATTCATTTCTTCACTAACCTTTGAAGTTTCCCTTCCTTTCGCATCAATTAATTGAAACTGTTCTCTCCAAAGTTACTATTGACATGTCATGGGGGCCACCCTCCCCTCCTGCACTTCCTGTATTGCCTGCCTCTTCCAAACACCATGGGGCAGCTACTAGAAAAGACAATATGACTGTTTACATTTCTTGAATGAATCACCAATTCTACCCTTCCAGCAAGATGGAAGACCACCAGGCCTTACCATCTACCCTGCCACTGTATCCTAAAGTCATCTATTCTATGCCTTACCTTTTGGCTTTGTCCTAAGGCTCCTTAGTATTGTCATCTACAAACTGGGTCCTTCTCTCTTCATGCACATTACTCTCCTTATTTATCTTTATACACATTATTCATATTATTGAACTTTATGGTCCAGTCTTGTTATTATTCCTCACAACTGGGCCATCTTCAGTCATGCTTATCTATATCTAGCCACTGGACCCAGATGGCTCTGGAGGAGAAGGTGAAGCTGGTGACTTTGCACAGCCATCCTTCACGCAAATCCAATTCAATGCAAGTCATGTCATCACCTCTTTGATATAATAGTCCTCTTTGATAATGAAAGCCAAATAACTATGACCATGTTCCTCACACATCATGTTCTATATCCCAACTCCATGTCTTTTGTTCTAGCTCTTCCCCATATATAGAATGTCCTTCCTTCTATTTACAGCAACATAACTCTCATTCAAATACCTAAATTAACCCAGTCTATTCTTGCTGGGGTATAAAAGAATCTTGTCCCTAGCATCTTTGTCCCTCATTTAAGTGTCTTTTAAATCCAACCCAGCAAATTCCTGCTAATTTTAATTGCTTCAAAGGAAATAGAACCTTACTTTTGAAGATTTTTTGAGGGTGGTACCCATCTGGCTCTGCTCCTAAGACACACAGTGTCATTTTGGACCATGCAGCGAATTAATTCCTGTCCTGGAGTCAGATAAGAAAGAGATCAAAGATTCATGAGTGTTCTGACTAAGTTGCCTAGATCCTTCTTCCACCACTTTTTTCCTTCTGAGGTTTTTTTCATTTCAGGGTTAGCCAGGGTTGCTGACCTTGATGCTTCCTTCTAGATTATGTCACTTTATTATTTTCTGTATTAGAGAGAATAGCCCTTTACCTTGTCTCATTCACTGACCCTGGGTTTTCATGCCCGGAGTTTCAAGTATCTCTTTAATTGCATACATTCCAATCCCTAACTTTCTGCTGTCTCCTGGTGGTACTACTTAACCTGGAAATAGGTTAACTCCTGGTATACTGAGCAGCAGTTGCTCAGAGCAGACAGTGAAATTCTCTGAAGAGGAAATACTTATTGATTCTCCTGCCTAAAAGACAAGAAAAATTTAGTCATTTCCTTGAATGATTCCAAATTGTTTTCAAAATGGTTGAACCAATTCAAAGGCCTACTAGAAATGAATTAATGTATGTCTTTTTGTACAATCTCTTCAACACCAATTTATTTCAACATAATGAAAAATCTTTGCCAGTTAATTACTGTATGGGTGTGAAATGATACCTCAGGTTGTTTTAATTTGCATTTCCTTGATTAGTACTGATTATGGCTTTTTCCAGATGATTTGTATTCTTGGGGGAAAAAAGACTTATTTTCTAACCTGTGTCATTTGAGGTTTGACTCTTAATCATATATATTGTTATAGTTTTTTTTAACTTTACCAATACTGTCAAAGATATTTAATGAAAAGATCTTGCTCTGATTTAGCTACATTGATTTTAGTTGTGCATAAGTCTTTATATTGTGTAAATCACAAAATGATAAACTAGGTAGTCTCTTTGATTTAAAATGTAAAAGCTTTTACACAAATAAAATTAAATCTGCACAGTTGAGCAGAGGAAGTGAAGCCTTTGAACTAGAAATAATTATGCAAGGAATAAATTTCCTTTCTCTTTCATTTTTAGTGAAATGACATTTTATATTGAGATACTTTATCAAAACTAAACTTATTGTGATGTAACTTTTTTTTTACATTTTACTTCTTAATTTTCCCAAGAGCTATTGTGAAATACAGTCTTTATTTCTGGTTATAATCAGTACTAGGTTTCATTGTGTATTTTTTTGTCTTGTGTATCTTGATTGTGCTGATCAACTTTTTTATTTTTCGTCTGGTAGCGGTTAATTGTGATAGCTATTCTTTTGCAGCATCCTTTGAGGTTGGGTAGCAACAAGTTCCCCTCCTTCATAATTTTTAAAAATGACATCTCACTTTTTATCTTGTATTCTTCCAAATTAATGTCGTTATTATTTTCTTTAATTCTACAAAGTGTGCCTTTATAAAACTATATGTGATTGAAATATCACTAAATTTGTAATTTGGGTAGCATAATTTTTACTATATTGACATAGTTCTTATCAGTATCAAAGAATTTTCAAATTATTAAGGCTATATTTTACAACTTAAAATGTATTTAGAAGATTGTGTTTGTAAATAATTTATCAGATATTTATATGATTGCTATCTTACATAGAATTCCTTTTTATTATCTCTGTCTTCAGTCTTAAATAGCACCTATCTCCCAGGATTGTTGTAAGGATCAAATAAGACAATATTTGCACAACGTGTAACATAATTCATGGTATAGAGTAAATACTTAATAACTACTTATTCACTTCCTTTATTTTCCCTCTCCAGATTTTTAAATAACATACAGAAGTCTCTTGGTTTTTAAAATGTTTTGTGTTCTGCTACTTCACGGCAAAATTTATTATCTTGAGTGATTGAAGAACTGAAGGTTAGAGTAACAAACTCCTCCCAATGTCTTCCTTTAGAGAGAGCAGAAAATGAATTCTTTGCTTTGATTCTCTGCCTGGTTTCCACTCCCTGGAACAAGATGCCCTCCCAGGATAAGCTCGTCACATCTAAATTCAGCACTACGATGCTAACACAAGCCTTGATTGACACTACCTCCCTTAGTTTCCTTTCCCCTCTTGTTGGGGAACTGGAGGATGAAATATCAAACTCCTGCCAGTGCCTTCCTTTATGGAGGACGGAAACTGGAGCTCTAAGTCCTTTGCAGCTTTACATCTGCTGCTCTGCCTGGTTTCAATTCCACAAAAATAGATATCTCTATACTGTGTATTCCCCTTATTTCTCCCCCTTATCCTAATTTCCTCTTTTCTTTTGCATATTATCTCCCCACATTAGATTGTAAGCTCCTTGAGGGCAGGTACTGTCTTTTTATTAATTGTATCCAAAGTTCTTAGCATAGTGCATGAGGTGCTTAATAAATGCTTACTTGATTGATTGATTTACTAAATGTTTCATGGATTCTTTAAATAAATTACTATATAGTCTGCAAATAGGGATAACTTTTTCTTTTCTTCTTCATTATGACCTCGGTTTATTTTTCTTATCATTATGCCATCTCTTGCAGAAAGTCTATCATGATGTCCCCATAAGTAGTTTCTTGTTCCTTCAAATTTCTGTGTTTTGTATATGTATACTTCATTATCACAGCCCTTCTATAGAATGCACATTTTCACCTTCATATTTTTATCAACATGCACAATGTCTGACACAGGGCAGGCACTTAATATTTCTTCAAAACTGAGAAGCTATTATGAGAATGAGAAGCTAGCATTATGTCCTATAATAGTGTAGTCAATGTGCATTCTTTCTAAACTGATCTGATTTGGAAATTTTCCCGTCTTCCTTAATTTTAAAAATGATCTCTCTTTAATTTATATAGCTACTTATTATCATTTTAAGGAAAGATCTGTTTATTCCTGTGCTTTGAAGCATGCTTTTGCTATTGGGATTTTTGTCTGTTTGTTTATGTTTTAAATAAATGAGGGCTGTATTTGTTAAAGATCTTTTTGCTTGTATCAATATGCTAAATTTTTTTGTGATTTTTGTTATTTATATGATTTTTATCATTATAGTTTTCTTAAATTTGAGCCACCATAAATCAAGTGCATATTTGGGAGAGACAGAAAAGCAAGAAATTAGTGTGAGGTCATAGGATCATAGATTTAGGACTTGAAAGGACCTTGGAGGCAAAAAACTCCATCATTTTATCCATAAAGAAACTAAGAGAAATTAAATGCCTTTTCAACAGTTATATAACTAGTCAATGTCTGAGGCAAGACTCAAACTTAAGTCTTTCTGACTTCAGTTCTAGTATGTTATCCAGTATGCTTCTATGACATTTATATCATGTAGAACCTTTCTTTTTCAGCCCTAATCATATCACTGCTTCTTATCTCCCACCTATTTTTTTTTTTTTTGGAAATCACACCTATAAAAAGTATAATGCATTATCTTGAAGCAATCCTCTTCCCAAATCTTTCATCTGCCTCAAACATGACTTCTACCCATTTCTACCTCACCTTACTTTATTTTATTTCCATTAAACTTTTAAATTTCCCTAGCTTAAATTAGAAAAAAAATCTAGTCAATGAATCAATTAATAAACATGTATTAGTCACCTACTATGTGCCAGGCTCTGTGCTAAGTGTTGGAGATATAAAAAGATGCAAAAGACAGTCCTGTCCTCAAGGAGCTCACCATCCTTGAGAAGCTAATTTACTTCTATATCTAAATAGTCTTTTCCTCCAGTGCCCAATTTCTAAGAAATATCATTTTTTAAAATTCTTCTTTGTCTCTCCTCTCATGTACCTTTTTTCCCTTTTAAATAAGACCCAGGATTTCCCTCTCATTTTTTCAATGACTTTTTATAAGGTAAACTAGTATTTTCTGTTTTCTCCATGGAGGGATGGGTCATCACCTATTCCCTTCCAGCTATTCAGACTGCAACTTTTCTAAAATTTCTTTTGTGAATTCCGTTTGCACACCAAAGGTTGTGAAATTTTGTTTTCCCTAAGAAACAATGTGTTTAAGTCATCAATTTCATTAAAAGTTTATTCTCTTGACACCTGTAAGATTATGGTTAACTTTGTAGAATAATTTCTCAGGTGCCAATCATTTTCTTTCCTTTTCTGTATCTTTTTCTGTATCTGTATCTTTTCCTTCATCTGAGTTCTAGGAAATTCTCAATGGATTACCTTACGACTAGTCCTTTCTTGTACGAGGCAATAATTTCTCTCTCATCTGTAATCTCTAGAAATTTTCATACAGATATCTAGGTGAGTGAAACCTATGGTGACTTTCTGTTAGAGTTCTCTGGGTTCTATTGATTTTTGCCTCTGGTTTCAATTTTCCAGATAAATCTTTTCATAATTTCTGGAAATATTGTATTTAGGCTTTTACTTCAATATGCTTCTCTAGGAGGCCAGGTGCTTAGATTATGTGTTCAAATTGTGTTTTCTAAGTCTATTCTTAAATTCTGTATGTAGAAATTAATATTAAATTGCAGATTTTACATGTCTTTTAAAAAACTGTTAACTCCCAATTATGTCATAATTATCAATCTATTGAGAGATTGAATTCTGATACATCTATTTTTTCTAGGCATCCATAATTTCTAGTTTTTTATAAGCCATCATTTGTATTTTTGAGTTTCTCAACAAGATATCAATATTAATTTCATAGCTCTTCCTTTGTGTCTTCTTTTATTAAGGTTTCAAAATATTTCTGGATTTTTTTTGCTATTTTTAGCTTTAGTTATTATGGAATTATTCTATTCTTCTATTATTTTATCCTAGGATTCTTTTAACCCATAATATTTCTCTATTTTAGTAGAAACTTTTTTTGCTAAATTATGTTCAGTATTTTCTTCAGAGAAAATTTCCTTGTTGGGTTTTCCTTCCTTTACTCTTTTACTTATCATTCTTTTACATTATACTGTATGTTTTAAGATTTTTGGAAGTATCAGGAGGATCTGGTTTCATTTAAATCCTCTCATATAGACAGATTTCCCAAAGTTTCAATAGCCAGAATACTCAATAAAAATCTGAGGAATTGGCATAATTGGGAGAAAATTTTACTTTAATAATAAGAGCCTTTTCTTAAGAATATGTCAAGAGAATCAACAGATAACAATGTCTATCCTCTTTTTAACCTGGTTCTTGTTTCCTAATTTTCCCTGGCTATAAATAACAGAATAATAACAGAGTTACTAAATCTGAAACTCTTATTTTGCCATTTATCCTGAGGACATAGCAGAATTCCTTTTATACAGTAGTCAACTATTGATAAAATTCAATTGAATAAACTCACTCCTAAGGGAATTTGATCATAATTTTGCCTTCTTCTTCACCCTTTTGAGGACCTGATTGTATTTGTACATACTCTTCTCAACAGTGATATGGGAATGTAAGACTTGGAATGAGGTTGTTACTTTTATCAAATTATAGAATCCTAGATTTAGACAGCCTCTCAGAAGTTTCACCATAAAATGAATTTATACAATAACTCAAATAAGATTTCTGGCATTTAAAGTTGTATTGACTTCTTTAGAAATTTTTAGCTCCTGTTCTCTTTTTCAATTGATTCATAAAATATAGTGTTGTATAATGGGAAAAATAAATTATGTGTATTTAAATTATTTGTGTTCCTATTCTGGCTTTGCATTTATTCCAGTTTGGCTTTAGGGAAATTATTTAACTTATCTGACCTCAATATTCCTCATTTCAAAAGTGGGAATAATAATACCTGTACTTCATACCTCAAAATATTATTGCTAGGATCTAATAAAATATGTTTATGTGTGTATCTGTGTATGTGTATACACCATATATATATACATGCATTGTACATATACATGCATAATATTATATAAATATGAGCTAATATTATAATATTATAAATATGAGTTCGTTGTTGTCCTTCATACTCAAAGAAGACCAAAATGAAATCACTATTTTGGAATCAATGTAAAGTGTGTCTGACTGTGGCTGATTAGACCAATACAAAGTCTGGAAGGCTCCACCACAGGTCAAGCAAAAATAGTTTGTATGAGCATTTGAAAATGTGATGTCTCTAAATTCGTACAACTCCCACTTCTTTTGAGGTATTGAAATTCCATCATGGTCATAGAGCACAATGCCTTCCTTGATGCATGTATGTCATGCTGAATGGCCCTGTGCCAGTATCTTTCACATCTCACAATCAATTCCAAAGTTCTTCAGACAAACCTTGAGAGTGTTCTTTCTGAGGACCAGTTGATTCTATTGACCTCCATGTGAGCTCTTGCCTTGTGAGAATTCTCCATAAAAAAAACCAAACAAACAAACAAACAAAACTTTTATGCAAAGATACTTTTGGCATTCAAACAACATGGTCAGCCCATCAGGGCTGTTCTTCTGGCAGTAGAGTTTGAATGCTTGTCAGTTCAGCTTGAGAAAGGACCTCAATGTCTGGTAATCTTATCTTGCCAAGTGGTCTTCAGAAAATTTCTGAGATATTTCAAATGGAAGTGATTCAGTTTCCTGACATGGTGCTGGTATATTGTCTATGTTTCACAGGCATACAAGAATGAAGTCAGCACAACAGCTCCATAGACCTTTTGTTTAGTAGGCAGTCCAATAACTCTTTTCTCCCACACTTTACTTCAGGGGCCCACAAACACTCAGCTAACTCCTGCAATGAATTCATCAATGTCATCATTTATGTGTACATGCTTGGAAGGTATATTGACAAAATAAGTGAACTTATCCAAAGCATTCAAAATTTCTCCATTTGTTATAACTGATGAACTAATATTACTATTAGTACATACACATATATCAAAAGCACTATATAAACATAAACTCATATTACTATTAATAGGTAGCTAGTGGATAGAGTGCTCAACCTGGAGTCAAGAAGTCCTGAGTTGAAATATGACTCAAACGCTCAACTATCTGTGTGACTCTGGGAAAGTTAACTTCTCTGAGCCTCTTTTCCCTCATCTATGAATATACACTTATGCAGATTTGCATATATGTGTATATGAGCGTATATACATATGCATATATGTGTGCATAATGTATGTTCATGTTCATAAGTATGACTCTATGTATATGGACATATGTGCATATGCATGCACTCACATATACACACAGTGTATATCTTAGATACCAAACCCTTATCAAAGGAATGTCATGCAAATATTTTCTCCCATTCAACTGCTTCCTATGTTATCCTAAGCACATTAATTTTGCTTGTTCATAAGTGTTACAGTTACATCTACTCAAGTTATCCATTCTACTTTCTATTATAGACTCTGTCCCTTGGTTGTTTGAAAAATATATATCTCCTATTCATATCTCTGAAAGGTATATAATCTCCTTCTCTTCTAATGATTTTAATGTATAGTCTTTAATAAACATGTTAATCATTAAAAGTAACATATTCAGTTAGATTATGGTTTGGGATAGACCAAACCTAATTCCTAAAAGACTCGTTTCTAGGTTTCTCTGGAGGTTTTTTTTTTTAATAGGGAATCCTTTCCTATATAATTTATTCTTCCACTTTATTGAATATTGAGTTATTGAATTTCATTTTTCCTAATTTTCCTTTGTCTACTCTGTTTCATTGATTTACCTCTATTTTTAACCAATGCCACAGATTTTTGATGACTGGTGCATTATAATAATTTCCAAAGTCTGCAAATGTTATTTCACCTTTATGCTTCTCGCCACTTTTTTCCTCGATATTTTAGCTATTATATTTTTCAAAGCAAATTTTGCTATTATTTTGATGATTTGATTGGCAAGCATTGAAATTGTATATTAGTATTGGTAGTATGTAATTTTGTTATATTGATAGAGTCCAACAAAGAGTGCTAAACAGTATGCCAGGTATTTTTCTTTCTTTATTCCTTTGTAATTGAATCTATACAATTAATTTCTGTGCTTTGGTAGATTGATAAGTGGATAATTTATATATTTTGTAGTTATTTGAAATTAGATTTCCATTTCCTTTATATCCTTTCAGATTTTGTTACAATATAGAAATATTATTAATTTTTTAAAGATTTATTTTTTAGCCTACAGTTTTCTGAAGGTATTGATTATCTCAATTGGTATCTTTGTTTTTCTATGATTTTCATCAATAAAAAGGAATACTTTTATATCTTGGAAAGGTTCTATAAAAATTTTTTAAGTCTAAATTCTAATTCTATATGTCATTTTGCTTTAGATCTATTAATTCTATACAAAACGGAGGGAGGGACATTAAAATTTCTTGCCACTATTATGTTTTTGTCTACAACTTTTCAGTCAATTCAGTTTTTTTCCTTTATATATTTAGAAGCTAAAGCTTTTGGGGCATATAAGCTTAACATAGATAGTGGTTGTTATTGATGGATTTTTGTTGTTATTGTTCCTTCCAGCATAATATGGTTTCATATTTATCTCGTCTTTCATGAGTAATTTCATTTTTTTGGCTTTCTTTCATAGCATCATTTCAACTCCTGCTTTTTGAGATTCGACTAATTCAAGGCAATTTTTCCCTTAGACTCTCACTTTTAGCTTGTGTCCTTTTTTATTTAGGCATGTTTCTCAGGAACAGGGGGTTTTGTTTTCTTGTTGAATCTATCCATCTTTTTCATTTTATTGGATTGTTTAATATATTCACATTTGAAGGTATGAGAGTTAGATTTATATTTTGGCGGGGCCAGAGCCAAGATGGCAGAGTGAAAACAGGGACTCGCTTGAGTTTTCTCCCAAATTCCTCCAAATACCTGTAAAAAACAACTTTAATCAAATTCTGTAGCTACAGAACCCACAAAACTAAAGTGTGAAATAAGTCTCCAGCCCAAGAGAGCCTGGATGGTCACTGGGAAAGGTCTATCATGCTGTGTTGGAAGTGGAGCCCAGCCCAGCCTGGGCTGTGCCAGGACAGACCAGGCCAGTGCAGACTAGGTGGAGCAGGCCTCATGGCCCTTAATCACTGACCTGTGGTGGTTTCCAGACTTCTCAACCTACAAACTCTAAAAACAACATAACAGGTCAGTGGGAAGACTGCTGGACCTGGGTAAGAGAAATACATCATCTGGCCCCAGCCCCAGGGAGGTGGAGGTGGCTGCTGCTGCTTCTTCCTGAGCTCCAGGCCCACAGATGGTAGGGGCAATCAAGTGACTGATCAGATAGGGAGTACAGGGATCACTTTGCTGCTGCTAAAGCAGGTTTCTCTTGCTTTGCCCTGTTTGGATCTAGGTCACAGTCCTAGTTGGCAGTGGTTGGGGAAGGAGGAGCACTGGAGTGGCAGAGCTTATGGTGGCTGTGGAGAGGGAGTCTTCCTGGTAGTTACATAGCAGAAAGGAGTGCCTGAGATCACTCACAGACCAGAGTATAGGCCAGGAGAGGAGTTAACACCTCTCATTGGATGATACCACCTCAAAAGAACCGAAAATTTGCAGGTGCCTAGAATTAGCTCTGAAAACAACAGATCAAAACCCCTGAAGCATGGGACAGAGCACTCTCTGCTCTGGAAGCAGTCATACTCTGACAAAGAGCTAAAAAGTCAAGTAATTGGCTGGGAAAATGAGCATATGATACATGTGTGACCTATAGTGAATTGCCTGCCTTCTCAAGAATGGTGGATGGGGAGATTAGAAAGGAGAGAATTTGGAACTCAAAGTCCTAAAAACAAATGTTAAAAATTGATTTTACATGCAACTGGAAAATAAGATACACAGGCAATGGGGTATAGAAATCTATCTGGCCCTACAAGAAAGTAAGGTGGAAGAAGATAAGGGGGGAGTGGGGTGATAGAAGGGAGGGTAGATTGAGGAAAGGGGGAATCAGAATGCATGCTATCTTGGGGTAGGGGAGGACAGAGATGGGGAGAAAATTTGTAACTCAAAATCTTGTGGAAATGAATGTTGAAAGCTAAAATAAATTAAAACAAGATTTATATTTTTTTCCAATTATGTCTTACATTGTTAGATTTTCCCCGACAAATTAATATTTCTCTCTTCTTTCTCTAAGACAATGCTTTGTTCCTACCATTTTACTGATTTAAACTATTTTATGGATGTCCTAATCCTACTGAATTTTTCCATTTGCCCCCAAATATGTCTCTCTCTCATTTGTCAACCTTCCCCCATAATACTGGAATTTTACTTTTTCTTAGATTCTTTTTAAAAAATTAAATCTAATTCTTCCCCTTTTTCCCTCTTAATTAAGTGGTCAAGTAAAGCCTCATTTTCTTTTCCCTTAACTTGTTTTGTTTGTATTTATTCTATTTATTCATGACCTTTGTAGTCATTCCATTTTTACTTTTATTTATATTTACATGTATTTGTTTCTTCCAAAGGCACCATACACCTTGTGGAGGAAAAATTTTGTGTACATATATTTAGTTCTCTCTTTTAAAGTGTTTCTATGTTATTTCCTTATAGATCTTGGCCCCTTGTCTGCTTTTCCTGTTTTGACTACTCTTAGAAAAAAAATGTTGCAGGTGATTAAAGTATTGCCCCAGGAATTTTCTGATGTCCATATTCTTCTGTTCATTACTTCCATTTGTTCTCACCTAAGATCATTGTCTCCTTTTCTCTGCTTCCTTGCCCTGTTACTCTTCTGGGTGTCATTTGTATCTAGGAGCACTGACCTCCCTTCTCCTGAAGCAGGATGAATAGTCTCTCTAAGTCTCAAACCCTTGCAAATTGTTGCCATTTTAAGGTACACATTCTCTCTTTATAGAATATCTATCATTCTCCGTGAAAATGTTCTTCAGTGAGACCTCCTCACACCACAGGCATAAGATTCATATCTTTCTTCCCCTTATTTCTCTCCCTTTCCTTGCTCTTTCCTATATGCCTTCTCCTTCCTGAAAGGCTAGTTATTTTCCCTTTATTTCTAACCTTTGACTGATTTGGGTTTGTCATATGCTCTCTTCTGTCTTTTTCATCTCTCCCATCTTCTGTGCCTTCTAGTTTTATAATTTAGCCTCCCGTCTATATCTCACCCCAAACAACAATAGCAAGCATTGATGCAACTGTAGGTAGGATGAAGCTCAGCACATGATGTTTCAAGAGTGTTTCTTCATCATCTCTTCCTTTATTTGAC
Source organism: Phalanger gymnotis (assembly GCA_028646595.1). Classification (NCBI taxonomy): domain Eukaryota; kingdom Metazoa; phylum Chordata; class Mammalia; order Diprotodontia; family Phalangeridae; genus Phalanger; species Phalanger gymnotis. Next base: position 170,379,493 of record CM053622.1, on the reverse strand, counting down.
TTCTATTTTCTCCTTTCTTTTCTTATGAAAGAAGTACTTTTAGAGTGTCCATGTTGTTATTAATCTTATGGGGTTCTTTCAGTTTTATTTCCTTTTTTTTGGAGAGGGGATTATTTTATTATCTCTGCCTTCCTTGGTTGCTGTGTTTGTTTATTTTTCTTGAATTTCTTTTCTCAGGCATGTTTGAAAAGCAAATAATTTAGTCTAGGTATGTAGGAATACTTTAAATATTCTCAGTTGAGCTTTCATCTTTGTTTTTTTTTCCAGTTCTGTATAGTCCTATACTTGCAGAATATATCCACTTGGACTAGATCTTCAGGTCCTTTGCTCTTTGGAAAACATTACTCCATTTCCTCTTGCAGTTTCTTATGGGAGCAGTACAGTCTTATGTTATCTAAATTTCTCATCCTGTTCTATTTAAAGATGTTCCTCCTGGTCGTTTACATTATTTTTTTTTATTTTTCCTTGGAATCCTTGAATTTAAGCACTCTGGAATTTTGAGTATGTTCCATGCCCATCCCTAGCCTC
>CM053622.1:170342100-170378465 GCA_028646595.1 Phalanger gymnotis | reverse complement strand
TGAGCTCAGATATGAATTCAGATCTGCCAGACTCCATTATATCTGCTGCAGCACCAACTTACTGCCTAGGTAAATATATGCATAAATGAATGAATGAGTAACTCATCGCTCGGTAGTCAACCTTCTGTTCATAAACTTCTCTATATTTAGGCAATAACATTTTTGAAGACCTCCACTCAAATTCCCCCTAAATTGAGGACCTCGTAGTCCTCAGTAATAGCCCTTCAGATCCAAGAACCATCTCTATGACACAATGGAGGCACCTAAGTAGGACTTCATTGAAGCAAAATAGATCTTTCATGAAATGTAATATACAAAATCAGGCAGCTTGGGTAGCTGTCTGTCTTGCCTACGCTTAGTACTCCTGTTCCGCCTGAGAATAGTCAGCTTAAATTTCTGCATTTGAGAAAAGTAGAATTAAAGTAGAGCAGCCAATCGAATCACCTCCTTCCCCTCTCCCCCCACCAGGATACCAAATAAGGCCATGCTCGTACATCCTAGCCTCCTAATACTAATACCGGGGTTTCAAGTTACAGTACCGTAATAGGTTCCGCAAGAATGTCCTATTAAAACTTGACTTATTGTCAGATATTTCACCTGCTGACACAGTAAAAGTCTTAACTAGTTGCATTCACATTGCAATGTCGGATTTAAAAACAAAATAAAGCACTTGTTTATAAATATCTCATGTATGTGGTAGTTTATTTGGGCTTCTTCTTGCTAACTCATTATTTATGTTGTATCCCACAGGCCATCAACATGTCCCACTGGGAAATTAGTTTGCAATTTAGCATCATTTCAAAGTGCAAGTGATTTTCAAGTCATTTTGGTGAAGTTAAATGAGAACTTATATTGCTTTTTGTGGGTTAAGAGGGGATATTCACTCTCTGCATGGCCTTGAATTTTCTTTCTTAAGTGCTTTCTGATGTTATACTTTCGTTGTCTGAAAGCTAGTTGCTGCTGCTCTTTGTGTCTATCTCATTTTTTATTATTGCATTTCTTTCTGAGAGCTTTCTCCATTCTTTGTGCTCTATAGACTGGAACTGCATTGATGTCATGTCTATCTTTTGGAAGACCAGGTGACAAAATAGTCCACACAGAACGGTGAATCAGAGTGGTCATTCAAGGTCCATGATTTGGAAGTGTTGGGAGAGTCACTGGGGACTTTTATAACCATAAAATCTTAAAGCTGGAAATAGAAATCTTAAAGTTTATCTATTCCGAATCTTAACTTTATAAGTGAGTAAATGGTGACCCAGAATACTGAAATGAAAGGTCCAAAGTTGATGGCAAGTTAGTGGCAAAGTCAGGACTAGAAGCCAAGTGTTCTGATTTCTAGTGCAAAGCTTTCTCAGAGAAATGAAGATGCCATATTATCTTCTTTCTCTTCTAGCAACTAACTCCCACCAACAATACCACAAGAAGACAGAGTATAAGAAGAAGAAAGTGACTCAGTCAAGAAAACAGATCTATAACCAAGGCAGGGAAACTGAGGCTTTGCCTTGGGATACTAAATTTAGAGGGTGCTAAACAAAGGTGCTGCATTTAGGGGGCACTGTTGGCACTTGCTGCCCTTTAGCAACATAGAAAATAACAGGAAGTACCTTGTTAACTTTTATTAGCTAAGAAATGTACACAAATATGTATGATATAAGGCTGAATATGATAAATGACTGAACTTGCTTGTTTTCCTTACCACACGAGGATTTTTTTTCTGTAGGAGATGGATACATGTAACTTATAGTTCTTAGTTCTTTACATGTAACAAACAGAAGCAATAATTCATATTTTGTGCTTTTGATGTCTTTAATTCCTAGGCAATGAAGTGAGGGGAAAAAGAGATCATGCCAGTCTTTTTGAAATGCTAAATCTTAGTTCTTGCCATTTAGGACATTGTTTGCTGTTAGTTTCTTTGGGAGACAGTAAATATAAAGGGGTCATCTATTTGGGGTCCCCTAAACAGTCCGAGCTATTTAGAAGAGAGTGAAATCTTAGAAGAAAGTGCCCATTCTAGATGCCTGAAAGGGTGCCTAGGATCTGCCAAAGTCTGAGACTATTAGTCTCTCACTGGTGAAGGGTTGAGCAATGAGCTGATCAGAGGGATTCACTTCCTTCAGCTGGCACTCAAGAGCTTGTTCATGTCCCCATCTCAGCCACAAGGCAGACACAACATCAACCACAAGCTGACCTCATTGTTCCCTTTAAAGCTTGTTACTGTGTTGTACACTGTTCAGTATTTTTTGGTGCTGCTTTTGATTTCCTTTATAAATGGGGGCAGAGGGTACTACTTTTTTCCCAAGGGCAGGCACAGCACCAACTGGGCCATTTTAAAAATTTCTTGGACATTGAAAAACCTGGTGGCCCCAGGTGGAGAAATGGGATCCTGTCACATTTCTGCCCAGGTTCCTGAAAAACTGAAAAGGAAAACTAGAAGAGGAATGTTTGTGTGGCATCCCTCCAGAGTGAGCCTAAAGAAAAGTTGCTAATTTTGGACTCATTTCTCTCTACTACAGCCATGCAGAAATTATGTGCACAAGTCAGAGGCTTTTCTCAGCTCAAAAAACTCATCTGCATTCAATTAGAATTAAGTTTGAGTGTTGTGTTAATTCTGCAGAACCAAACAAAGTCATTTTTGTTTAAACTTTTCCAGTCCTATGAGGACAAGACGAAAGGGGGAGGGAAGGGCTTAGGGAAGATAACTGAAGGGTGATCCCCATGGAAAAGGGCTGAAAAAGACAATGAGAACCTCTTCCTGGAAGTGTAAGATGGCACAATTCTATTGCCCAAAGCTTCATTTTGAGAAAAAAAATCAGCTCTCTCATGAAGCTTTTAAGAAATTTACCCATTTTATCCACAGTAGGTTTGGCCAAGTCCTTTAGCTCTTGGGGATCCCAATAAAGACACTGCATTTTAAGCTTCATAAGCATCTATCCATAGCAAAACTATGGTTATCACACTTTTGATATAGGCTACAGTAGTATTGTCAAATTTGGTTGGAGTTTTGACTCCCAAATCCAATGTTGGGAATTCAACCTCTTATATTGCTTCATTTTACATCAGCACACAGAGCTTTACTTTTTTTGTGTCTCATCAACTGAAAAATCATTAACTTGATGTACTCCTTAATACCTTTTTCCTTTCCACCGAAGTTAGGAAGTTTCCCTGGCAAGCTAGATATCACATTGGTTTGCCTGGTGAGGTTCATGCACTTATCTCCAAATCTCACATGAAGTCTGACACACAAAGAAGTGTTGAATGTTACAAGTTATCCACCCTCTTTCCCTTAGTGAAAAGACCTTCTCCACCTGAGAAAAAGGAAATATTACAGTTTGAGTTTGTTTTGCCAAGTTTTTAAACCTTATTTTTGTGTGTGCAGAATCCAAAGGGAAAGTGACTCATCAAAGGGAATGGTGAAAACTTGGAAGGTCTTAAGTACCCTCCAAGGAAATTCTCATAGATGATTTACAGATGAGTTGGTGAGCTTCATTAGAGGAGTGTATTTTCAAGCCAGGAGTTCCATATACTGATGCTATCACAAGTCTTGATCAAAAAAAAAGAAAATACTTGGTCTTAAGAAAGGAAGAAAATAGCAGAACCAAATAGTCATCAAAAATATGAACTGCAATGAAAAGGGAAAAGGAGATGATGACCAGCTTTTGTCTCTTTCCCCTTAAGGGAAGAACAAGATGAAATATGCTCAAAGGACAATAGTAAATAGGAGATTTGGGTTAGACTAGTAATTGGAAAGAAAATATATATTGGTTACCATGATTCTTTAAAAAAAAAAGTTCTGTATTATTGTAGATCTCTCCAAGTAGGATGATTTAGATGCAGTTTTACCTCAAGGCAGGGTGATGGACTAAGTGATCTTCTGAAGCCCTCCAGAGCCTAGCATTCCATACCACATACAACAGATGGGAAAACATCCTTGCTAGCTATTTCACATAAGGGCCTATTCAGCCCTTTTTTTGCCACTATTTTTATAAGCCAGGTAATGAACATTGTAGCATAATAATGCCTCCTGGAATTTCATCTAGTATTTTTCTTTCCAAAGAGTCAACAAAGCACTTCTGCACGCAGTTAATTCTCACTTATCCCCAGGTGTGTTTTACTTTTTGTGGGTTATATGCAGCTAATTATTAATCCCAGATCAATGTCTTTCCTGCTACCCAGGATGTGTCTGAGTCACCTTAACTTACTCTAATACTACTTGGTATGTGCTCAGAGAAGGCAAAATCATTTTAACTTTGGCCTCAACAAAAGCAATTATGAAGTTATGAGGAAAGATGAAAAGGATTACAATTACTTGGCCTTAAAAAGAGGGAATAAAAGCATAACTAAATAATAGTCATTGAAAATATAAACTGCTATTACAAAAGGGGGCAGATGACCAGCGGTGTTCTATTACAAAAATAAACTATGATGAAGTGCTTACACAAAAATAAAAATTGAGGTTAGACCAGTAATTGGAGGAGAGGCAGCATCATAGTGGATAGAAAGCTAGCCTCAAAGTCAGGAAGCCCTGTGTTCAGGCCCTGACTACCATACCCTGGCTGTGAACAACTGGGAAAATGACCTCATCTTTCACTGTCTGAGGTAACTCACAAAGACTAAATTGTAAAAGAGATGCTGACCTGAATTCATCAAGGGCGTTCCTACACTGGGAGTTCCTTATGCCAAAGAAATCCTATTTCCTGTCCAAAATGATGATAGTGATAAACATTTTATTTCTGCGGTTTTTAAAAATCCCCAGCATTGTAAATGTTACTTCAAAAACAACCCCATGATTGCAAATATTCCAAAATCACATAGAAATTATTTCTCGATCCTCAGCTAGATTTTTACTAACTCTGCTCTGCTCCAGTATCATAGATAACTGAGAATTGTATGCTGTTTTCCTAACCATATCCTCATGTAAGAGCACAGTACCATCTTTTGGCCAATGGCAGAGGGGGGGGGAACTCAAGAAGAACCAAAGAAATCGAAATGATATATTTTATCTTCAGAGGCCATTGTTTCAATGATCAATCATTCAATCATGTAATCTTCTCCATACAGACAACTAACAAATCTTAGCACCAGTCTCTCTCCAGTCTTGCTTCACCAACTATTTATTGGACATTTTTAACTGTATGCCTACCTCACAGACATTTCAAATTCACCTTGTAAAAAATAGTGTTATATTCTTGATCCTCTGAAATCTAACCATCTTCTAAATATCTCTATTTTAGTTAAGGACATTGTTATCATTCCAAGTTGCCAACTTTACAATCATCCTAAACTCCTCACTTGGTCAATATGACATATCCACTTACTAATATTTTGCCATTCTACCTACTCTACACTTGTATTAGTCCACTGCTCTTTATTCACAAGATCACCATCTTAGTTCAGGCTCTCATCAAATCTCACTTGAACTATCACACCCTTCGAATTGATCTCTAAGCCATACTTCTCAAAACTACCAAAGTGTTAATACACACACACACACACACACACACACACACACACATATGCACACAGAGTGTGCCTTCTTAATCTCCCACCCCAATTTTCTACCACCTGGCTGCAGTTGAGAACATGAGAAAAAATAATGCCCACTACAAACATATATGATCAATTTCCATATTGACCATGTCAAAAAAAATTTCATTCTGCATTCTGAGTTACTCACCTCTCTATCAGGATCAAGGTGGTATGTTTCATTATTAGTCATTAGGAATTTAGCTTGGTCATTATGCTGATAAGAATTTAACAAAATAATATTCTAATCTCATGTATATACCATAATTTGTTCATCCATCCCCAAATTTATGGGCACCCCCTCAAATTCCCATTCTGGGTGATGTCAAAAAGAGCTATAAATATTTTTGCACATCATTAGAATCTGTTTTGCTTAGACTAACTCTCCCTTAATCTGTCTTCCCTCTAATTGCCTCTCCTCCTTTCTCTCTTTCCCCTTTTTTTGTTGGAAATGTACTTGTGTACTCAACTCTATGTGCATAATCTTCATTCTTTTGACCAGTTCAGATGAGAGTGAGGTTCAAGTTTTAGCCACTCCCACACACCCCCTGCTTATTTGTTTAGATGTCTACTTGCATATCTTCATTATGTGAGATGTTTCCCTAACATTTCTTTCCCTTCTCCCTCTTCACTGCAGTATATTCCTCTGCCCTCCTCTTTCCATTCTTTTAAGATTATCAAGACATAACAGAACCACTCTCCTGCTTTGTCTAAGTCAACCATTTTAAGAACTCCGATCACGATAACGTTAAAAAAGGACACATGTATCATCTCCCCATATTTGAATGCAACCAATTAATCTTTGTTTAATCCTGTTTAATACTTTGTTTAATCCATTGTTTATTCATGTTTGCCTTTTAGAATTTACTTCACACCAGTGTTTAAACTTCAGATTCTCTGTGCAGGATAGTTTTTTGTTTTGTTGTTGTTGTTGTTGTTTTTGTTGTAATCAGGAATGTTTGGAAGTCCTCTACATCATTAAAGTTTTGCTTTTTTTCTCCTGTAGTATTATACTGAGTTTTTCTGGGTAAACTATTCTTGGATCTAAGCCCATTTTTTTTTTTTTGTTTTCTAAGATCACTGCTGCTTCATAGTGGTTGGTAAGTTGTATGTGATCCAGACTTTGGATTTTCAGTGCTTGAATTATTTCTTTCTGGCTGCCTGCAGCATTTTTTCTCTTTGACCTGGAAGCTCTGGATTTTGTCTATGACATTCCTAGGAGTTTTCATTTCAGAATTTCTGTCAAGAGGTGACTGGAGAATTCTTTCTATTTCTTCCTTGCCCTCTGGTTCTAAGAAATCTGGGAAGTTTTCTTTGAAGATTTCTTGAAGGAGGATGACTTTTTTTCGATCATGGTGTTCAGTGAATTGTGTCTTAATTTTTTTATCTCCTTTTCAGGTCAGTTTTTACTGTGAGATATTTAACATTTCCTTTCATTTCCCAGCTTTTCAAACTTTGTTTTAATATTTCTTGTTGCTTCATGAAGTCATTGGCTTCTATTCAGAGCATTTGAATTTTTAGGGCGGGGTTTTTGTTTGTTTGTTTGTTGTTATGCTTGGGCAATGTTTTGTAACACTTGTGCCAAGATGTTAATTTTCTTTGCAATAGCTCTAATGTCTTTTCCATTTTTTTCCCTTCAAGACCTCTCATTACACTTAAAAAAGGATTTTAACTTTTTTTTTTAATCTTCCTTTATATCTTCCAGGAATTCTGAGTTCGTGCCCAAGTTATGTTTTTTTTTTTTTTTTTTACTGTGAGGCATTGCATGTAGATGTTTTAAAAATTATTCTCTTCTTCATTTTTGTCTTTGGCATCCATACATCCATAATAGCTCATTATAGAATGTTTCTTTCTTCCTTTTTTGTCTGATCATTCTTACAGCCTACTCCCTGAAATTCAGATCTGATGCAAGAGTTAGGTGCTGTTATACTTCTGGAGAGAAAGTCTGAGCTGGTCCTGTTGCAATTTTCTTGGGGTATTGATCGTTATGTTATTCTAGGATCTTTGAGACAGTTTGGAAACTTGAAAGCTTTCATTGCTCCCAAAGAGTCTGATCCAGGGCAAAGTCTGATTGCTTCTCCCATGGCCTGAGCTTTGTAAGTTCCTGATCTGGTTTTGGTTTTGTATAAGGGTAGATTGTTGCTGAACTTCATCTCTATCAGCCAACTGGAAAATTCTGCTAGTTCAAAGTGACTGAATGGTAGCTTGCCCTTTGGTCTGGGCTTCCTGCCTTGGTTATTTCTTTGCAGACTGAGCTCGATGCTGAAAGTTAGACTCTTCTCTGAGTTTGGGCTCCAACCCACACCACGGCTGTTACCACAGGCTTCTGAACTTCCTCCTTTTTTGATACAAAACCCAGGGCTTATTCATCTGGGAAAGGCAACTTCACCACCACTGTGCAAGGTCCCCTTCTCATTTCAGTCTGGGTTGAAGATCCATGATTGCGTAGTTGGGAAAAAGCTGCCTGTTGGTGCATATCCCCATTGCTATACCCTGGTATGGATGTAGAGGTTCCTCAGTATTGGTCTGGGATCTCCTTTTGTGCTGATATACTGCATCTCCCTGGATGATGGAGTGCTATTTGCTTTTGTCACTGGTGTCTATAGACTTATCTATTCCCCTGCCTCTGCCTGACCTTAAGAAAAGACTCATGACATTTTTTCTGGATTTCTCCACAAAGATTTGGTCTTCAGCATTTTGTAGATATGTTTGGAGGAGTTGTGGATGGGAAATCAGGGTTATTACTTTCTTCTACCCCACCATCTTGACTCCTCTTTTCTCAAGGTTACATTCCTAAACCACGTGTCATTTTCTTGCCCAAGAAGATACAGTGACATATTAGAATCAAATGCTTTGCTGGTATTTAAAGAAAAGTACTTCATAAATTTTTTTTGACTTTTAATCTTATTATACCTCATTTCACTTCATTCATTTTTGGTCCAGTCAGACAAGTTTTCTTTACGTCCTCCACATACACTAATCTCCATTGTTCATCTCTATGCTCTTGACTAGGCTTTCTTTTCTGCCCCTGCATGAGATTCACTCCATCCTTCTCCTCCATCCCTCTTGGGGCTTGTGGCTCCTTAATTTCCTTAAGTTTTCCCTCCTTCATGATCCCATTCCTGATCACCCAAGGTGATAGTGCCACCCCAAAAAATTATTTGGTGTCTCTTTTTATATGTTATATATATGCATGTGTATGTATATGTATATGTATACATATGCATATGTATACTGATATATGTGTGTTTTATTTATATTATATATGCTGATTTCCCCTTGTAGAACTCTTGTAAATTCTTTGAGTTAAGATCCTATCTCATTATTTCATTTTTGTCTTTTTATCCCCAGGACCTAACAGATGTTTGCCATATAATATGCCTACAGTATATGCTGCTTGATTAATTGATCGATTAGTCATTTTTCTGTTTGTCCTCATCAAGGCCAAAATTTGAACTCAAGTGTCTTGATTCCTAATCCAATATCTTTTTCATTTACCTATTTCTCTTTGAATCACTACATAAAGAAATATAGTGAAGTGAACTTTAACAACAAAAGTGAGGGGAAAAAATATGGAAGGCTAAAACTGAAATTATTATTTTCTCCATTATGTAAATCTATAAAACTATACAAATATATTAAATAGATATATACCTGTGTGTATATATATACATATATATAAAATGTATGTACATATATACATGTGTGGATGCACATGTGCATGTACAAACTTATATACACACACACACACACACACACACACACACACACACACACACACACACACATATTGGGAGCTCCCAGGGAAGGACTTTTACCAATGTAGGACATCATCTTTTCTGTAACTTAGAGCCTTATAGTGCTGTTGGGGCATCACAAACTCAAATGGAGGGGCAGAGCCAAGATGGCAGGCCAAAAGCAGGGATGTACTGGAGCTCTCTCACAAATTATTTCAGATACCTCCAAAAATGGATCTGAACAAATTTGAGAGAGATAGAATCCACTAAGACACAGAATGTGGCAGATTTTCAGCCCAGAAGAGTCCAGGAGGTGAATAGGAAGGATCTGTTGCACCGGGTTGGGAGAGCTCTGAGTGAGTGGGACTACACCTGTTAATACCAGAGCGGCAGAAGGCCAAGCAGTCTGAATCACTGACAGCAGTGGCAAATATCAAGTCTCTCAGCACGGGATGGAAGTGTGTCAGAGATAGGTGAGTCAGAAGCACAGAGCCTGTGGGCAGCAGCAGCAACTACTCCTGAGACTATCAGCCCACAGACTAAATGTTTGAAAGTCACTTTCTTCTACTTTTAGGGTCCATGATGACAGAGTAAACTGTACTTGCCCTCATCTCTCCCTTGTTGAATAACCCAAAGAATACTGCCCTAGGAAAAACCCTTGAATACTGGAGCCAGAAGTAGTGGCAGAGCAGTCTTCTAGCTCAGGAAGCTAGGGAGAAGAGTCCTTCTTGCTGTGGTGAAAGTGGACCAGTGCAGGAAGGGAGGCATCCGAGCAAGCCCCATCTCAGAAGACCAGTAGTAGTTCCTGAACCCCAGGGGGATGGAGCCAGCAAACGCCAACACCAGGACTCCAAGCATGCCTTCAACACCAGCACAGACAATGGCTGAGGGCACCCATGCTTTAGGCAGCCCTAGGGAAAGAGGAGACTTCCAGCAGCCAGATCACCCTCCTCCACACTTCATGCTATACACTTCAGTGTAACCCTGGGGAAACTCAGAACAGATACACTGGGTCTCAATCCTTGGCACAAAACAGCCAGCTCCATCTCAGCACCAGATGACTTGCAGGATTATATAGTTTCTCATTGACAAAACCAGAGACTGCAGCCCACAAAGCCAGTAAGCAGGCCCCTAGTTCCCAGCACAAGAAGCTTGATACAGAGCCCTCCGTGCCCAGAAGCAGAGATCTACTTTTAAAGCCAGGAAAAAAGCAATCACTATGAAGAATCAAACTAGAAAAGGAAAAAAGACCATAGAATCTTACTATGGAGAAAGTAAAGATCAAAATATGAATTGAGAAGAGAACAGCATTGACACTATATGCACATCTGAAACCTCAAAAGGGAATATTAACTGGTTTCAAGCTCAAAAAGCACTCCTGGAAGAACTCAAGGACAATTTTAAAAGTCAAATTAGAGAGGTAAAAGAAAAAAAAATGGAAGAAAAATAACAGATGAATACAAATCTTTAAAAAGCAAAATGGATAAGGAGGTAGACCTGGAAAATAGATACAGGAGAGATAATCTAAGAATTATTGGTCTACCAGATAGCCATGATGAAAACAAGAGCCGGGACCATATCTTCCAAGAAATCATCAAGAAAAACGGTCCCAAGGTCCTAGAACCAAAGTACTCATCAAAAGAACCCACCAATCACATCCTGAAAAAGATCCCAAATTGAAAACTCAAAGAAATATTATAGTCAAATTTCAGAATTATCAGGTCAAGGAGAAAATATTTCAAGCAGCCAGAAAGAAAAAAAAAATCAAAAATCAAGGAACTACAGTCAGGGTCATGCAGGACCTTGCAGCTCCTACATGAAAAGACCAAGGGAGGGGGGAGGCAGAGCCAAGATGGTGGCTGAAAAGTGGGGATTTACCTAGGGCTCTTTCTCAGGACCCTCCAAACACTGAAAAAAATGGCTCTGAACACATTCTAGAACTGCAGAACCCACAAAATAGCGGAGGGAAGCAGGGCTCCAGCCCAAGACTGCCTGGATGGTCACTGGGTAAGGTCTATCCCACAGAACCGGGAGTGGAGTGGAGCAGAGCCCAACGTGGGCTGTGCCCAGACCAACCTGAGCCAGGAGCCTGGTGGAACAGGCCCTAGCTCCCCGAATCAGTGAGCTGTGGCAGTTACCAGACTTCTCAACCCACAAACACCAAAGACAACAGAGAAGGTTAGTGGGAAAAGCTTCAGAGACAGATTAAAAGGAGTTTGCATTTGGCCACCTCCCCAGGGCCACAATGGTGGTGCCTCTACAGAACTACATCTGCAGTTGCTTCTGCCCTAGGCCCACCTGGTGGGAGGAATTAAGTGGAGGATCAGAACAAGAGTGCAGAGCCAGCTTAGGATTTGAGTCTAGTCCAGGTTGGCAGTTCTTGGGGGAGGAGGAGTGCTGGTGTGGCAAAGCTTGCTGTAAACAAATAGCTCTGAAAACAACTGCACATCCCCTCAAGCTTGGAATAAAGTGCTCTCTACTCTACAAGCAGTCATACCCAGACAAAAAACTCAAAGGTTGAGTAGTTGGCTGGGAGCAAGGCCAGGCAGTGCAAACAGACTCAGATTTAGATTCAGACTTTAGAATCTTTCTTTGGTGTCGAAGAAGAGCAAAACATACAGCCAGAAGAAGTCAACAAAATCAAAGAGCCTACATCAAAAGCCTCCAAGAAAAACATGAACTAGTCTCAGGCCATGGAAGAGCTCAAAAAGGATTTGGAAAAGCAAGTTACAGAAGTAGAGGAAAAATTGGGAAGAGAGATGAGAGTGATTCAAACAAACCATGAAAAACAAGTCAATGACTTACTAAAGGAGACCCAAAAATAATGAAGAAAATAACATGTTAAAAAATATACTAACTCAAATGGTGAAAGAGCTCCAAAAAGCCAATGAGGAGAAGAATCCTTGAAAGGCAGAATTAGCCAAATGGAAAAGGAGATCCAAAAGACCACTGAAAAAAATACTACCTTAAAAATTAGATTGGAGCAAGTGGAAGCTAGTGAGTCTATGAGAAATCAAGATATTCTAAAACAGAGCCAAAGGAATGAAAAAGTGGAAGACAATGTCTCATATATCTCAATATCTCATTGGAAAAAACCACTGACCTAGAAAAATAGATCCAGGAGAGATAATTTAAAAATTATTGGACTACCTGAAAGCCATGATAAAAAAAATAGAGCCTAGATATTGTCTTTCAAGAAATTATCAGATAGAACTGCTCTGATATTCTAGAGCCAGAGGGCAAAATAGACATTGAAAGAATCCACAGATTGCCTCCTCAAAAAGATCCCAAAAAGAAAACTCCTAGTAATATTGTCACCAAATTCCAGAGCTCCCAGATCAAGGAGAAAATACTGCAAGCAACCAGAAAGAAACAATTTGAGTATTGTGGAAACACAATCAGAATAACACAGGATCTACATTAAGGGATCAAAGGGCTTGGAATATGATATACTGGAGGTCAATGGAGCTAGGATTAAAACCAAGAATCACCTACCCAGAAAAACTGAACGTGATGCTCCAAGGCAAAATATGGATTTTCAATAAAACAGAGGACTTTCAAGCTTTCTCAGTGAAAAGACCAGAGCTGAATAGAAAATTCAACTTTCAAACACAAGAATCAAGAGATGCATGAAAAGGTAAACAAGAAAGAGAAATCATAAGGAATTTACTAAAGTTGAACTGTTTTGTTTACATTTGTATGTGGAAAGATGATGTGTATAATTCATGAGACCTCAGTATAAGGGTAGCTGAAGGGACTATACATGTACATACATACATACATACATACATACATACATATATATACATATATGTATGTATACATATATATGTACATATATGTGTGTATTTGAATATGAAGGGATGATATCTAAAATAAGAAAATCAAATTAAGGGATGAGAGAAATATGTTGAGAGAGGTAGAAAGGGAGAGATAGAATGGGGTAAATTATCTCACATAAAAGTGGCAAGAAAAATCAATTCTGTTGGGATGGAAGAGGGGGCAGGTGAGGGAGAATGAGTCAATCTTGCTCTCATCAGATTTGAGCTGAGGAAAGAATAACATACACACTCAATAGGATATCTTATCCCACAGGAAAGAAGGATGAAGGAGATAAAAAGGGGGGATGATAGAAGAGAAGGCAGATGGGGAAGGCAATCAAAAGCAAACACTTTCCAAGAGGGACAGGGTCAAGGGAGAAAATTGAATAAAGGGGATAGGATAGAAAGGAGCAAAATATAGTTAGTCTTTCACAACACAAGTATTGTTGAAAGGTTTTATATAATGATACACATGTGGCCTATGTAGAATTGCTTGCCTTTTTAGGGAAGGTGGGTGGGGAGGTGAGACGGGAGAGAATTTGAAACTCAGAGTTTTAAAAGGAGATGTTCAAAAAAGAAGTTTTTCATGCAACTAGGAAATAAGACATACAGGGAAAGGGGCTTAGAAATCTATCTTGCCCTACAAGAAAGTAAGGGAAAAGGGGATGGGGGGGTAGTGGGGTGACAGAAGGGAGGGCTGACTGGGCAATAGAACAATCAGAATATATGACAACTTGGAGTGGGGGGGCAGGGTAGAAATGGGGAGAAAATTTGTAATTCAACCTCTTGTGAAAATTAATGCTGAAAACTAAAAATAGTAAATAAATATATAAATAATGATTTAAAAAAATAATTTGAAACATAAGATTACAGAGATTGGAATATGATATTCTAAAAGGCAAAGGAGAATGGGCTATAACCAAGGATCAACAATCCAGGAAAACTGAGCATAATCTTTCAGGCAAGGAGATGGATATTGAATGCAATATGGGAATTCCAGACCTTCCTGATGAAAAGGTCAGAGGTCAAGAGAAAATTTGGTTTTCAAATACGAGACTCAAGAGAGTCATAAAAAGGTAAGCAGGAAAAAAAAACAAGAAAAAAAACTTTGTTATTCAATAAGTGCAAGTTGTAAATTGTTAATTTTGAAAATGGTATAGTTATTATGAAATTTAAAAGGGATATACATAAACAGAGGGTGTGAGTATAAATTAACTGATGTGAGGATGAAAAGGTTAATTAAGGGCTGCAGAGGAATTATAATGGGAGAAAAGAAAAGGAGGAGATAGTAAAAGGTAAATTATATCACACGAAGAGGCACAAATACATATCATACCAGAGAGAAAGAAAGGAGGGAGAAGAGCAGTGTTTCGGCTTTACTCTCATTGGATTTGGTTCAAGGGGAGAATAACATATTCTATTAAGTATACAATCAAACTTGCCCTACAGGCAGTAGAAGAGGAAAGGGGAAAGACAATGTGGTGGAGGGTGGTGAAGAGGAAGGGAAGAAGTAGTAAAGGAAAAAGGTAAAATAAGGGAGATGCCCTGAAAGGGAGGGGATATGGAGGGAGGCAGTAGTTAAAAACAAAACTCTTTTTGTGGAAGGGAAGGGAGAAGAGAGAAATAAAAGCTTAAACAGGGAGGGGGCACAGGGAATAGAATGGAGAAAAAGACACAGATAGTAATCATAACTGTGAATGTGAATGACATGAACTCTCCCATATAACAGAGGCAGACAGTACAAAGGATTGAAAACCATAATCCTATAATATATTGTTTATAAGAAACACATTTTAAACAGGTGGATACACACAGGGTAAAGGTAAAAGGCTGGAGTAGAACATATGGTGCTTCAGCTGATATAAAAAGAAAAGCAGTGGTAGCAATGCTAATCTCAGACAAAGGAAAAGCAAAGACAGATGTAATTAAAAGAGATCAGGAGGGAAACTATATACTGCTAAAAGGCACCACAGACAATGAAGTGATATTATTACTTAAAATATCTATCTATCTAGCTATCTATATGCACCAAGTGGTAGGTATAGCATCCAATTTCTTAGTGGAGAAGTTATGGAAGTTACAAGAAGGAATAGATAGCAAAACTATACTAGTGGGGGTACCTCAACCTTCCCCTTTCTGAAATTAATAAATCTAACCTCAAAATAAACAAGAAAGAAGTTAAGGAGGCGAATAGAATTTGAGAAAATATATATATGATAAATATGACAGACCTCTTGGGAAAACTGAATGGGGATAGAAAGGAATATACTTTTTCTTAGTGGTACATGACACACACACAAAATTTGACAATGTACTAGGCAAAAACACCTCAGAATCCATTGAAGAGAGGCAGAAATTGTCAAGGCATCCTTTTCAGATCATGATGCAATAAAAAATTATTTATGATAAAGGACCATGGAAAGATAGACCAAAAATTAATTGGAAATTAAATAATCTAATCCTAAAGAATCAGTGGTTCAAACAACAAATCATAGAAACAATCAATAATTTCATTTAAGAGAATGACAATAATGAGACAACATACTAAAAGTTATGGGATGCAATGAAAGCAGTTCTTAGGGGAAGTTTTATATCTCCGAAGCTTACATGAATAAAATAGAGAAAGAGATTAATGAATTGGGCATGCAACTGGAAAAGCTAGAAAAAGAACAAATTGAAAATATCAAATTAGAAATACTGAAAACAAAAGGAGAGATTAATAAAATGGAAATTAAGAAAACTATTGAGCTAATAAATAAAACTAAGCTGGTTTTATGAAAAAAAAACAATATAATCGATAAACCTTTGGTCAATTTGATCTAAAAAAGAAGGAAACCAAATTACCAATATGAAGAATTAAAAGGGTGAAATCATCTCCAATGAAGAGGAAATTATAAAAAATAATAATTAGGAATTATTTTACCCAATTGTATTCCCATAAATTTGACAATCTTAGGGAAATGGATGGATATTTACAAAAATATAAGTTGCCTAGATTAACATAAAAGGAACTAAAATACTTAAATAACCTCATCTCTGAAAAATAAATTGAACAAGCCATCATGAACTCCCTAGGAAAAAATCTCCAGGGCCAGATAGATTTACAAGAGAATTCTATCAAACATTTAAAGAACAATTCCAATACTTTATAGACTATTTTGGGAAAAAAGGAAAAGAAAGAGTCCTACCAAATTCTTTTTATGACACAAATATGGTACTAATACCTAAAACAGGAAGAGTCAAAACCAAGAAAGAAAATTATAGACCAACTTCCCTAATGAATATAGATGCAAAAAAAATTAAATAAAATATTAGCAAAAAAGATTATGACCACCTATCTTGAGAATAATACACTATGACCAGGTAGGATTTATTCCAGAAATGAAAGGCTGGTTCAATATTAGGAAAACTATCAGCATAACTGATCATATCAACAACAAAGCTAGCAGAAACCATATGATTATCTAAATAGATGCAGAAAAAGCTCTTGAGTTTCTTCTTTCTCATTGGTTATAATTCATCTTTACAACTTAACTATTATGTAAATAAGTTTAATGTGAAGGTACATGTAAAACCTATATCAGATTACATGCTGTCTTTTAGTGGGGAGGGGAGCTAGAGGGAGGGAGTGAAAATTTGGAACTCAAAAACTAGTGGAACTGAGAGTTGTAAACTAAAAATAAAAAATTAAATTTAAAAAAAACTTCTGACAAAATACAACACCCATTCCTATTAAAAACACTAGAAATCATAGGAATAAATGGCGTCTTCCTTAAAATTATAAGTAGCATTCACCTAAAACCATCAGCGTGCATTATACGTGATGGGGATAAGCTAGATCCATTCCCAGTAAGATGAGAGGTGAAACAAGGATGTCCATCATCACCCTTATTATTTAATTTGGTACTAGATATGTTAGCTTTAGCAATAAGAGAAGAAAAAGAAATTGAAAGAACTGGAATAGGCAAAGAAGAAATGAAGTTATCACTTTGCAGATGATATGATGATTTACTTAGAGAATCCTAGAGAATCAAGTAAAAAACTACTTGAAATAAAAAAAAAATTCAGCAAAGTTGCAAGATACAAAATCAACCCACATAAATCCTTGGCGTTCCTATGTATTACTAACAAAGTCCAACAGCAAAAGATAGGAAGAGAAATTCCATTTAAAGTTACTGTAGACACTATAAAATATCTGGAAGTCTGCCTGCCAACACAAACCCAGGGCCTATATGAAGATAATGTGAAACACTTTTAACATAAATAAAGTCAGATCTAAAATGGAAAAACATCAGTTGGTCGTGGTTAGGCTGAGCTAATACAATAAAAATGACAATTTTACCCAAATTAATTTACTTATTCAGTGCCATACCAATCAAATTACCAAAAATTTGTTTTACAGAGCTGGATAAAATAATAACAAAATTTATCTGGAAGAACAAAAGGTCCATAATATCAAGGAAATTAATGAAAAGAAACACTAGGGAAGGTGGCCTGCTCATACCAGATATTAAATTGTACCATAAAGCAGCAGTCATCAAAACTACTTGGTACTGGCTAAGAAACAGTACTGGATCAGTGGAATAGGATAGGTACACAAGATGCAGTAGTCAATGACTATAGAAATCTGCTCTTTGATAAACCCAAATAATCCCAAATAATCAAAGAACTTCTGAGCTAAGAATTCAGTATTTCACAAAAAAATAGTGGGAAAATTAGAAAATGGTATGGCAGAATCTGGGCATAGACCAATATCTTACACCAAATACCAAGATAAAGTCAAAATGAGTTCATGATTTAGGCCGATACTATAAGCAATTTGAGAGAGCAACGCATAGTTTACCTGTCAGATTCATAGAAAAGGGAAGAATTCGTGACCCAAGGAGAGATAGAGAGCATTAAAAATGCAAAATGGATAATTTTGATTATGTTCAACTGAAAAGTTTTTGTAGAAACAAAGCCATACAACAAAGCAGAAAATTGGGAGAAAATCTTTACAACAAGTAGTTCTGATAAATTTTAGATATATCATATCTAAAATATACAGCGAACTGAACCCAATTTATAGGAATACAAGTCATTCCCCAATTGAGAAATGGTCAAAGGATATGAACAGCAGTTTTTAGAGGAAGAAATTAAAGGTATCTATAGTCATGAAAAATGTTCTAAATCACTATTGATTAGAGAAATGCAAATCAAAACAACTCTTAGGAAGCACATCTCTCCTGTCAGATTGGCTAACATGATGAAACAGAAAAATCAGAAATGCTGGTGAGAATGTGTGAAAATTGGAACACTGTTACATTGTTGGTGGAGCTGTGAACAGATCCAGACATTCTGGAGAGCAATTTGGAACTATGCCCAAAGGGCTATAAAAATGTGCATACCCTTTGACCCAGCAATACCACTTCTAAGGCTGTATTCCAAAGAGATTACACAGGTGGGAAATGGACCAGTATGTACAAAAATATTTATAGCAGCTCTTTTTTTGTGGTAGCAAAGAATTGGAAATCAAGGGGATGTCCATCAATTGGGCATGGCTAAACAAGTTGTAGTATATGCATATAATGGGATGCTATTATGCTGTAAGAAATGGGGAAAATACAGACTTCATAATAACCTGGAAAGACCTACATGATTTGATTTTTAATGAGGGTAACAGAACCAAGAGAATATTGTACACAACCACAGTCATATTGCTTCTGTGATGACTAACTTCAATAGATTCGGCTCTTCTCAGCAATACCAGGTTGAAAGACAGCTCCAAAGGATTCATGATGAAAAGATTTATCTACATCCAGAGAAAGAACTGTGGAGTCTGAATGCAGATTGAGGCAAACTATTTGCTCTCTTTTTTTCTCTTCTTTTTTGGTTTTGTTTCTTCTTTCTCATGATGCATTCCATTGTTCATAATTCTTTACAACCTGAGTTTAATGTGAAGGTATATGTAGAACACATATCAGATTCCATACTGTCTTGGTGGGGACGGGGTAGGTGAGGGAGAGGAAGAAAATTTGGAACTCAAAAACTTATGTAAATAAGTGTTGTAAACTAAAAATAAAAATCTATTTTTTAAAAAAAGAAAAACAGAAGAGTGTGCAGTGGCAAGCCTATATTTTTCACAGGCAGCAGGAAATCCTTTGGTGGACAGCAAGTGGCTGTGGGCTAGATGCTGAAACCAAACCCAATCTGTTTTGAGTTGGTTTTCAGACCCTGAGAATGGTTAGTTTAATAATCATAATCATAGCTAACATTTATATAGCAGTTATTATGTGCCAGGCACTGTGCTAAGTTCTTTACAATTGTTATCTCATTTAATTTTTAATATGAGAATGTTTAGTTTAACAAATTTAAATGTTTTTTTTTTCCCACTTCCCCCAACTCCTTTCACTTTAGGTCAGAAGTTCACTCTATTCTATTTGCATTTTTTTACTTCAGTTTAAGCACTATTAGTACTTCAGATAAACTAGCACCAGTTTTGATGATATTTCATAAAGAATCAGTTTGTATTGAGTTAGATCCCAACTGCATTTTTTCCTCATAGAGGGAGAAATAGTGAGCAATGTGATTGCCTTCCATTCATTTTCTTCCTCCTCACTCCCTGGCAACTTTCATCTCCTTCCAACCAACTGCCAGTTTCTAAAGTGTTGAAGAGACAGAGACTGTGTCATTTCATTCAGAATTTTTTAAAAATTCTTTTTACAATTAACTTAAGTGTTAAGGAGAAAGGAATACACATTTACATAGCAGCAACTATGTGCCAGGCATTGTGATAATTAATTTTACAAATATTATCTCATTTGATTCCTCAGTACAACTCTGCAAGATAGGGGCCATTATTCCCATTTTGCAGTTGAGAAAACTGAGGCCAATGGAAGTTAAGTGACTTGTCCAAGATCGCACAGCAAGTATGTGAGGTCAGAATTGAACTCAGATCTTCCTGAATCCTGTTCAGTGCTCTTTCCATTTCACCACCAGCTACCTCCAATAATTAGAGCACTGAAAAGTTCTGTTCTTCAATCTAGAATCGGGTTATCATAAATGGAATTTTAAATGCCTTCTTTTAACTTCTGTGACTTTAAGCTTTTTTTCCTCTACACAATAACCAAAATCAAGTCTTTTGTTAAAATTGAATTCTCACACTGATTTTTTGTGCATTATTTGTGAATCAAATCTAAGATTTTTTCATGAAGCCATGCTATATTACACTCCTAAGTCATAAATAAGTGACTTTTTAAAGATACTCAGCAAGTATTTATTTGGAAACCTGCCTTAGACATAAAGAAGAACTTACTAACAGTACCTCTTATTGAAGAATAGATTAAAAAAAGTAAGACATGATATCTCCTTCCCTGGAAGGCTTTTAAAATAAAACAGTCAACCTTAGGTTTAAAAGGAAACAGATGGCATTAAATTATTTTCTTTAAATGGCCAGTTGGGTCTGCGTATTTATTTATCCGATACGAGCTAGTATTATGACTCTGCCAATGATACCCAATAATGATTTGTGTGTGAAATGCACTAGTTACTGTCCATAACCTTAAAAAAGGTTAGAAATATTACATAAATCTACATTTTACCCAACCATCTCTAATTATCCTTGAAGAGTTCACAATGGATTAATTATGAAAGAATATATTTCATGAAATTTTAAATTGGGAAAAGCCCTTAGCCATCATCTACTACCACTACACTTGAAGAACCAAAGGCTCAGGCAGTCAAATTGGCTTGCCTACAGACTCATAATGGTACATCTGAGGCTAGAACCAATGTTGGCTCTTTCCATCATACCCCATTGCCTCTAATATTTTAAACCCATTGATATATTTAGCTGGCACATTTTTAGGTTATCTAGTTCTGTAAGCATACATCTTGGGGCCAGCTAAGTGGCACAGTGAGTAGAGCACCGGCCCTGGAGTCAAGAGGACCTGAGTTCAAATCTGACCTCAGACACTTGACACATATACTAGCTGTGTGACCTTGGGCAAGTCACTTAACTCCAATTGCCCTGCCAACAAACAAAAAAACAGCATACTTATTATGTGTTGAGCAATATCTCCTAAATGTATCATAGAATTAGTGCAAGTCTCATCTACTGGAAGTCAGAGGGAGGAACTCGCTGGCCTCTTGTAATCTCTTCTATTTCTAGAATTGGATGATCCTTTGTTCTCTGATTGAGATTATTTGCTGTCATCATTAGTCACATACCTTTTGTTCAAATGAGGGAACAAGAGTGCCAGCCATACAAGTAAGACCCCAAAATTGTGTATTTTGTATCACTGGACAAAACTACAATATGTTTCAATAAGTTAATCTGTTTCTTTATCTCTGTGTTTTTATCTCTATTCTCTGACTTTTTGTCTCTCTCTGTCTCCTTCTGCCTGTCTGCCTCTTTTTGTCTCTGTTTGTCTCTGTGTGTCTGTCTCTGTATCTGTTTGTCTCTGTCTAGCCACCCCCCCGTCTCTCCCCTAAATTTGCTCACTAAAATTTTGTCAAGTACTATTAAGTACTCTGGAAGAGCTATGATTTTACCATTCTAGATACTCTGTCCACTAATATTTTCTACAACCTTTGCATGTCTTCTCATCCTATGTAATTATGTGACATTATGTTTCCCCAGAAGTCATTCATAGACCATCTATGCAACTGTAATAGACTTACCTCTTGTTCTTTTCATAACTTGAACCATAACACAATGTTACTCTGTCCACCTGAGCAACCCAAATGTTCACTGATAAACATCCAGATGAAAAATGAAAACAAATCAACCAATTAAATGTTTTTAGATACGTGTAAATATATCCTATTCTCAGTGACAAACCATGCTTTGCTTCATGTTATCAAACACATTTTGGTGGAAAAAAATAATCAGCTCATTAAAAGAAAAGAGATGATTTCAGAGCATGAGTAATGGCTCTACTCTGCAAAATGTTTTACCTACAAAGCTGATGGGGGAGGGGGGATAAAAAAAGCATCATAATAATTGCAATAGGTCAGGATCACATGTTCCTCTAGCTCTAACAATCATTCTAGATCCATATGGAAAGCAATATGGAGATAGGGAATATATTTTGGACTAAAAAAATTTCAATGATGAAAATTCATTTATACATGATGAATTAGTTGAATTGATATTCAAGAACAGGCACACAATGGAGCACTGCCATTCTGCCATTTGTTTTTCTCATGAGGGCAAGGGCCAATGGGTATGTTCCCCCAGCCTGTACTATCACCTCTGGCCAAGTATTTAAAACAGAAGCCAATTTATGTAGTAAGGTCAAAATAGCATTTCTGTGCTAAGTTCTGTCTCTCTGTCTCTCTCTCTCTCTCTCTCTGTTTCTCTCTCTCTCTCTCTCTCTCTCTCTCTCTCTCTCTCTCTCTCTGTCTCTCTCTCTCTCTCTCTCTCTCTGTCTGTCTGTCTGTCTCTTTCTCTCTCTCTCTCTCTCAGTTTTCCTTCCCCTCCTCCCTGCCCAAAACACACACACACACACACACACACACACACACACACACACACACACACACACACATACACACACAGACATTTTAGGCAAAAATTTTCTGTTTATGGGAAGAAAGAGTTTAGAAAAGGAGGCAAAGAGGTTATAACATTCTTCATGTTCCTCCTGTGTGGATTCTTTTTTTTTTCATGAGTTGTACTAAATTTGTCATTATTTCCCATATGAGTAATACCTGAGTAAGTTATGGCTTACACAGGCCCTCTACTTGAAATGAAAAGCAGATTGCATTGCAGACTTGAATTATCCCCCAATATTTCATGATATATGATCCATCTTGATGGGATACTATTGTTATATATTTCATAGTTATGATTTCCAAGGTATCAAACTACTCATTATCTTCCAGTGCTAGCCAGCTATAAATGCCAAAACACTCTGGCTTCCAGTGTGTGCTTTTTTAAACTTATAGTCCTGTGTTCTGTGTATGTTTAGCATTTTATGGGGCTGCATAATATAGAAATGCCATAATACTTTATCAAAAGCCCCAGCTAGGCTATTGACAGTATAGGTTTCATTTAATTCTTGGAAGCAGCAGCCATTGCTTGATATTTCCTGTGTAATGCAATAAACACCAAATGCAATGCTTAAAATGAATATTTAAAAAATCAATCAGGCTTGAAATTTAATTTTATCTAATTGGCTTGCTACACTCTCACAAAATTGAATGGCATAAAAAATTTCAGCTACCCTATATAATTTCATATTTCCTCCAATCATAAAAATGGATTTTTCCTCTTTTCTTTTAACTTCCTTTGATATAATCTTTTAATTTAGTAAGTTAATTTAACCCTCTCCCCCACAGGTTTAAGAAAATGTGCACCATCATCTCAGGATAGTAATCACACATGCAATATAATTTAATGTCAGTCATTTTGCTCAAGATTAGCTTTCCATTGTGAATCTCCAAGAGAATTAGAGGCTTTGAAGAGGTCTTGTTTGCCCCCAGATTGCAATAGCCACTTCTCTTTGGCATCCATACTACTGAGGGGGAATCTCAGTAGAGAAAGAAATCTCTTGCTTCGCCAGAAGCTGCAAGGGTTAAACATTCTACCCCAGTTCTTCTCTAGATAGAAATGGGCCATCATGTGTGACTTCTGCCTCAGTGCTGGGTTCTCAATGCCTCTGGGAAAGAACAAATATGTCTTAATGGAAAATCTCAGATCAACAATGGCAGCTGGTTCATATGTGGATGACAGCAGGGAAATATATTTTTACATATAGTGAGTGTGTGTGGAGAAAAATATGTATAAATGCAAGTATCCTCTGGTATAGAAACCCCAAGTGCATGTGAAACACATCTTTGTTTCAGAAAAGCGACCATTATTCCATATCATTTAGACTTCGTTTACGTGCCTACCTAATTTGACTAAATTCAATAAAGAAACAGACTGATTAGATTCAGTAATAAAACTAACCATTATACAATTAATACTCTAATGTTTCTTTCAACGGTTTTGTGAGGCAAATAGTGTAAGTACTTTTCCCCCTGTTTTATAGATGAGACAACTGAGCTTCACAGAGATTGGTTAGGTTGCCTTTGATTTCAGAAATAATTAGTGTCAGAACTGGAACCTCTGCTCAACTCAATAATTATTCATGGGCACAAAGTGCCATGCACTGTACTAGGTACTGGAGATATGAAGACAAAATCAAAATAGTCCCTTCCCTCAAGGAGTTTTCGTTCTCTTAAGGGGAGACAAGTACTAAGTTTAAAATATCACAGGTTTGAACACACAAACCCAGGTTTATAGGCTCTTCCCTGCTTGAAGAGCAATGGAAACTGCCTCTTTGATCCATAAACACACATCCCATGTGCCACTCATGGGGGTTTGTTTCAAATAGAAAAGGAAAGAAAAAGCCTACATCTAAAACTTTAGCAACCTTGGTGTGAGGTCATAATATTTGACCCCGGTCACAAGGGTAGTGCAAGTTGCAATGAAAGCCGTTTTCCAACATGCTAGTATCTTTAAGAATAAATCAACTGAATAGGTTCATAGCAGCACTGAAGAATTTCAAAACATTGCCCCATTGGGCAATACCTAACTCCCACCTGGGATTTCTTATTTACAGTTACTTTTATATTTTTAGATAATTATTTGGGGTTCCTCATTTCTGGACTTCTTATTATTCCTCACATACTATACACCATAACTATGTCTGTCACTTGGCATAGGTTGTCCCTAAAGCCTCCTCATCCTTACTTCTTGTCTCTGGTTTCTGCTCAAGTATCACTTTTCTGCCTGATTCCTCTCTTGATCCCTAACTTTCCACCCCACAGACAAATATGACATCAATTATCCAATGGTCATATGGTTCCTATAACTTACTAGCTATATGACTTCGTGCAAAATATTGAAATACTCCTAGACTCAATTTTCTCCTTTCTTTACTTTGCTGTTTCCTTCGTTGTTTCCTTCCTCCTTCCCTCCCTTCCTTCCTTCCTTCCTTCCTTCCCTCCTTCCTTCCTTCCTTCCTTCCTTCCTTCCTTCCTTCCTTCCTTCCTTCCTTCCTTCCTTCCTTCCTTCCTCTTTCTTTCTTTCTTTCTTTCTTTCTTTCTTTCTTTCTTTCTTTCTTTCTTTCTTTCTTTCTTTCATTCTTTTTTCTTTCTTTCCTTTTTTCTTTCTTTCTTTCACACACATGCATCTAGAGACAAATATATAGAGAGATAGATAGCAATTTTATATATATATGTATATATCTTTTTAATAGTAAATACTATAAACATGAGTTTTTATTGCTGGCAGAAATCAATTTCACATTCATTATTAGTCATAATGAAACAGTTGCCATATGTAGCATCTATGAATCACCCAGGCCCTAGCATATTTTCCCACTAGGAGAATGGATTGGAGCAAGTGATGCAGGTTGCTATATCTTGCCCTCCACCAGGTGGCACTTGACACGAGCTAAATGACCTTCCCGAGCATGCTCAAGACACACCTCCTGCCTTCATAAAAAACTCTGGACCAGTGCAATTGAATACAGCAAGCAGATATTAAGTGCTTATTCTATGACAATAATTATGCTAGATGCTAGGGATAGAAAGACAAAAAGAAACACAGCTTGCACTTATGGAACATCCATCTTACTGAAAGGGAAACAAAACATTTACAAATAAGTAAACATATGCACAAAAGAAATTCAAAAGTGCCTCTACACTGTTAATAATATCTATTTAATTTTCACCATATATTTTGCTATCTCTTTACCAAAATGGACACCTATCCTATTTTAATTTCTCACCTAGAAAGAGAGGAATGGATAAATGCCAGGGTATGTTATATTGCATTCAGGTAAAATTTAATTATTTCTAAAATGGTAGGCACATTCAGGAAGAGGAATAAAAATATTATTTCACCACTTATTCAAATAGTAACTTTAAATTCAGGTAAAATCCACTACGTATGCTAAGATTCTGACTAAGGAGACATCTGAATCTGGTCTCATGAATTTACTGTAATCATACCTCTCCAATTATGTATGAGCTCAACTGCATTGACCTGCAGGATTTTAATGAGTATGGAAAATGACTTAGGACCATTAGTCTGATTTATGAAAGTATAGTTCAAGTGAGACCTAAACTACTTTCCATAGTTTCTAAAAAGAAATTAAACATAACCCACTAAGCATTTATAAAATACCTACTATGTGCAAAGATCTATGCTAATTGCTGGAGGGCAGAAAAACAAACTTTTTTTTAATAGCACTTGCCATCATGGATTTTACATTCTACTGAGGGGATAGGAATAGTACAAAAAGAAAAAAAATATAATCTACATAAAAACATTAAAAACATACAAGATTTTTTCAGGAAGAGGAGAAACTTCCAGAAACAAATTGAAATGAAGAGAAATGAATTAATTCTTTCAAAATCATAATATATTCATCAGCTAAAGTTGTAATTCTATTGTCTTGCTTTCCTTTCTTGATCTAAGTCCCCCATTAACTCAACATTTAGACAGACTAAACTGAATGTATTAAAGAAAATCAAAGAGGAAAGGTAATAGTAACTCTGAATCACCTTGAACAAGACACAGCTACTTGTGGTAGAATTCCCAGTCTCTATCTCACGGTACCCACAAAGGTTCTATTTCAACTTCTGGTGTCCCATCAGGGAAAACAAATGGTTTGGTGCTTTAGTGACTGACCAGGGAAACTCTGAGATATCCACCCAGAATATCCTCTTTTCCTATATTTCATTATGATGTGTGGTAGAGATATAACAGAAACTAAAACAAACTGAAAACAAGACAAACCAAAGCAAAAAGCCCCAAGAGATCCCAAATACAATAGTTTCCTTCCTCTCTTCCTTACCCCTTTACTTCTTTCCTTCCTTCCTTCCTTCCTTCCTTCCTTCCTTCCTTCCTTCCTTCCTTCCTTCCTTCCTTCCTTCTCTCCTTCTTTCCTCTCTTCTTTCTTTCTTCCCTTCATTCCTCCCTTCCTTTTCCTTTCCTTCCTTTTTTCCCTTCTTTTTTTCCTTCATTTCTTCCTTTCTTTATCCCTCTTTTCTTTTTCCTTCCTTCATTCCTTCCTCCCTTCTTTCTGTCTTTCCTTAATTCCTTCCTTCTTTCCATTCTTCCTGCCTCCCTTCATTCCTTCATCCCTTTCTTCCTTCCAAATTATCTTTCTCTATTTGTCCATTTTCCCCTAATTTCAATCTTTCCCTTTCCCTCCCTAGGGAAAAAAAAATTCTTCAAAATTCTCACTCCCTCAATCCTATAAGCTTAAGCAGTATTCATATTCTTGTACTTTTCTTTCCTTACTTCTATACTGTTTTGGACTATTATGAAGATGGGTTATACTCTTATATTATCCTCCTTTATTCTTTCTATATCCTTCCCTACCACAGAGTTTTGAGGGTATAATATTTGAGCCTCTTTCTCTTTTACATTGCTTTGTTAGTACAATTGTATATTTGACCCCATCTTTCCTTCCTCTTATATATCTATCTACCTCTATGTCTCTTTCTGTGTCCTTTCGCCTCTGCCTCTGTCTTTCTATCATCTCTATCTGTTATCTATTCTCTTTTATTTCATTTTGGTTTGTGCAGTCTTCTGTTTTTCCTCATATCTAGAAATATCAGTTCTCCAAGGAAACAAGATCAAGAGATAGAAGTTAATCTGTCTCTTGAATCATGAAGCCTGGTCCTACACTATGCCCTTACTATAATCAGTATGGCTGCTAAGGCCTGTATTTCTAATCTTCAGTTTTAGAAATTGGCACCTAAGATGGAGTCTTATATCTCCTCTTGGAAGAAATGGAAAGAGAGGAATAAAGTCCTATCAACTCTTACTCAGAGAATATGGTCTGCCATTGTGCCTCCCAGATAGAAACATTGTTTCTCAACATACACATGGACTACTTCCATGAGAATATTTTTAATAATATTGTTCCTTCCTCATTTCTACATTTTGCTTCCACTGCTGTTTCAGAATCTATTTTGACTTATCATAATCTTCTAGGACACCTACAATTCTTAAGTTATATCAGTGTAGTCTTTCTTTAAGGCCATTTATTTCAATTCAGATATACTTAATGTGTAATTACAAATTGTTTCATTAGATTCTTTTTTCCAAGTTTTCTCCCAGGTCTATGTCATTTAGTTCTTTATTTGCCATTCTCCTTTTCAGAGTCTTTGCTACTTTGGAGAGTGGTATCAGTTGTCTATTCTGCTGTTTGTCTTAACTAAGTTTGCCCTAATGTCCTTCCTGATATCTTCTAAAAGGTTCACTTTTCTTTTGAGCCATTCTGGAATTCATGCTCATGTCCCATGATGTCCCGTGAGTTTGTATGATTCTTATTTATATTGGAGTGTATTTTCTTTGTCAACATTTTATTTATCAGATAACATTTATTCAGTATTATTGGCTTTATTTTTGCTATTTTTCTTTTATCTTTATCAGTATCACTGTTACATTATCAGTTTAGGTTCTTGGCTGATAATCAGCCTTCAGTGCCTGAGTAGCGTCTTATTGAATATTTATTTATTGATTAGACATTTTTGTCTTTTAACCTTTTTATAATACTCCTAGTAACATTTGTCCAGTTTCTCTTGTCATTCTTTCCCCTGACCCCTTGAACTTTTGTTATACATACATTTTCTTCCATAGACCCTCTTTCCCCAAAAAGTTTAGCATCCCCAACTTCCAGTTGGGAATTTCAGTGCCTTTGATAGGCCCTACTCATGCTAAAGTCTGAGATTATAAAACTGTTATCAGCTAGGTCTCTAGCCTTGTTCTCATTGGTCACAGAGGCCTCTATGCTATTTTGTCTTTTGCCCACTCTTACCAACCATAGTTATATTCCCTTCTTTCTGTAGCTGGGAGAATCATTGTTTTCGACCTCTTGTGGTGTACCAGGAAGTTAAATGTAAGTTATTTATGTAAGGGCATCACAAGCGGATACCTCAGCAATCCCCTTTAAGCACAAGCTTGGGTGATTGCCTACATTGGCTACACCTGGCATGTGACATGGCCTGTGGATAAGTAAGGTGAATTGGATCTTTAGATATTAAAACTTTCCTTTTTACAAATACTTTACTCCTTATTCTGGCTCTGTCTTCTTATCTTGTGGTCCAAATCTATTTACTAAAGACTTGGTGCATATTTCCTTATCTTGAGGTTGTTTTATAGAAAATAATTATTCTAGCCTCCTGCTAGTCATGAGACTTTTGGTCTTTCTTAAAAAAATATGACCTTGGAACAATCTCTGGAAGCTGTCCTTTTTCTATCCTTGCTATTCCTCGTTAGGTACAAAGGATAATTTAGAGCTTTACACTTAATAAAAATATATTTCAATGCTGCTGGCATAAAATAGTTCCTAAAATTGTTAAAAAGAAATTCGGGAAGCTAAAAGTAAAATAACATCTTCCATCAAGGATGTTAAAGGGAAATCGATGGCAAGATGGTTGCCTGGGGTCACATGAACTCTCAACCAAAATCCAAAACACATATATTCTTCTTGACCAAAGCGTCTACAGCAAAGATTCTGACCAATCTATCTGGGGGTAAAGTTAACTCCAACTGTTCCAGGTCTGCCCAATTGTTTGCTTGCATACAACAATCCCAGGTGGTATTGTGGGAGGGTGAGAGGCTCATTCACTTCTCTCCAATTTCACCAGTATCCTGGCACATAGCGTGACTCCTAAAGGCAGACTTAGCTGTAGATGTTCCAGCTCTATACTTTGGTTTCTTTTTGGCCTTGAAAGATCTAGAAAATTTAAGGGTAAAACATGGAATTTTATGCAGTAAAAGCTATTTCAGCAGGGTGTTTAATTCATAATAGAAGATAAAGAGAGCTACATCAATTTCCCAACAAACACTACTGCTTCTTAGTGTATATAAAAATATTAGATATATTTCATATATCTCGAGCTTGAAGGATATCATAGGTGATTTTGTTGATCCAACCCCTCAATTTTACATACTAGGGAACTTAGGCTCAAAGAGATTAGGTAATTTGACCAAAGTCACACAGAAAAAAGTGCCAGGCCTGTGTTTTGAACTCAGACTCTCTTTCTCCAGAGACAGTACTCTACTTTTTCCCTCCCATACTATATCTGTTCTTTGTTTTGATTAAGGCTACAGGCAAATGAAATACCAGAGAAGAAAATCCTGGCATATAATTTGTAAAGATTTATCCATGGTAGATTCTATAACCAGAGCTTATAAGTATCAGCCATGCCTCTTTTTTTTTTCTATTTGCTACTCACATTCATACCTCTTTTGTAATACATGAAGATACTCTCTAGAAAATGAGACCTCCTGAATCTCATACCTCCATGGTCACATAGACTGGGTCTAAAAGTGGACATGTGAAGGCCGCTGAAGACTAATGACTATAAATGTTATAAAAATCAAATGTACCATAAGGGTACGGTCCTTGGGAAGCTTAAAACAACAAGCATTTGCCTTTTACCAGGAATGATGACATTCTTATTGACAGTAGTTCTGATTCATTTCATTCAGAAAATCTCATTTAAGTTGATGGATAATTTTCCTGAGTAAAAACTTTAAAGACTGGCATAAATACTTGTCAAAGGCTTAGTTATGTAAGGAATCAGGTGCCTTCTCCTAGTTGTCATTTTGTTCTGGCTTAATAATGCTTAGGTTTTGTTTCTTTACGTTTGGCAAAGTGGTTGCCTTCATTTGGCTCCTTTAAAGCAAAGATTCAGATGCACTCACACCCATTACAGTGCCCTTGGTTTTTATATTCATCAGTGTTTCTGACTAATAAGCTCTCTCTGGACTCACACCCTTGCAGGAGGTCAGTGCCTATTCAATCATGCCCTTCCTTTCCACACATGTTGCTCTCTGAATTATTTGCATTGCTGTTTGATTCAAAGCCATTTCTTAGGTAATGTCGTTACAAAGAAGAAACAAGCTCAATTTTAAAGAAGAAGGGTCCTTTTATGCACTTTCAAAATATCGTTCAATGATTTCAGGTTGCCAGCATGAATAGATTTTGCCTTCATCAAACAACATCATTTGGAATTAGCATTAATCAACCACAATCTCTCTTTTCTACCGTCATTGGCAAAGTCATAAGTCTGACACTGTAAGTATCATAGACTCCTATGTGAGAAGGGGTGATGTCTTGCCATCAGGAGAGATTGTGCTCATGTTCATTATTGACTTACTGCTTTAAATAAATCTGTTCCTCATTTCCCCAGTTTGGAGAAGAATAATGCTTTTCTGTAAATCAGGTTTAAAATGCTCAAATAAAAAGAGCTTTAAAAGCATAAGAAGTGTTATATATACTGGTGATTACTTTCACAGTGTTAAGATGGATTGTTTATTGCTGTAATACAATTTCCTTAGGAACTTTTGTCTTAAGATGGCACCTTCAATTCCATTCTAGTCACTACTGCCAATGTAAGTGTGCATCTGGTACTATTGCTGAGAAGTATAGAGTCCCTGTTGAACTCTATCTCTCTGAAATGATCCACATTCATCTAAATCATATAGGTTTATAAGGGGAGACAATAGCAAAATTTCTTATGTTAGTGTCATGACATTAAAAGAGGAGGCAAGAGACCAGAAGTCTGTTTCCTGCTTGCCACATTCTATATCCTTAGACAAATCACTTTGATTTTCTATGTCCTGTGTTCCTGTGAGTCAGGGTAAGTATAATACCTGCCTCCTGGTAACCTTAGAGACATTGCATTATGAAGATTGAGCCTGGGGTTGCAGGAGGCGAGCGTGTCCGTGCATACTGTGTTATTTGTTCACTCCACTCAGACATGCTTTATAACAAAATGGGAGAGAGAGCAAACCCACATTGTTGGCTTATACAGCTAACAGATCCATTTGGATTAGGTTCTTAGGGGGTGTCTGTGCATACACTACCTTTAGGTAAATAGTTTTTAAATTAAATAGAAAAAAATCTTCTTAGGGAACAGTGGAGGAAGATGGGTCATGGAGGGGGAGTGAAAGGATGCAGAGACTCAGGCAAATCATCTGATTCAGAAGAAAAGATTAAAAATGAATAGGACTATGGAGAAAAAGAGCTAATCAGAATGATTGTGTTGATGCTTTCCTTAGCAATTCCTGTTTCCTTTCTTGTCCTGTTCTCTGCCCCCAATTCTTTCTTATGTTCCAGCTTCCTCTTTGAAGGCAGAAAATTACTGTCAGGATTGAGAGTGCCTACTA
Source organism: Phalanger gymnotis (assembly GCA_028646595.1). Taxonomy (NCBI): domain Eukaryota; kingdom Metazoa; phylum Chordata; class Mammalia; order Diprotodontia; family Phalangeridae; genus Phalanger; species Phalanger gymnotis. The sequence goes on along the minus strand of CM053622.1, from coordinate 170,346,213 downwards.
GCCAGTTGCGTTTTGGTGCCATGGAGGAATAGAAATGTTTTGCTTTTTGGACTTTTAAATACCTACATGAAGACAATTAAAATCAGATCTAAGTGAGTGATAGAGCTAAGGAAGAAAGGGAAAACAATATTTAGTCAGTCATTTGTAGACAAGACATCAAAAACAAAGTATTTGCAATACAGAAAATACCTATTTAGTCAAAGGTATGATTGGGAGGGTCAAAAAGGAAAGGAAAAATTCATGGGAAAAGATTAAATCCCTCAAGCATATCTTAAGCACCCACTATGTGCCAGGTACACACACACTTGTGTGTGTGTGTGTGTGTGTATACATATATTATATATATATATATATATACACCCACATACACACGTGTATATATGTAAATGTGTATATATGTATATGCATGTATATGTGTATGTGTGTATGTATATATGTATATATACATATATTTCTCATGGAAAGACACAATTACTTGGGGAAAGATCAAAATGGGCTTATTGTCATAATTCATTTAAAGAAATATAACTTAATTTCTAATATCAAGATATCCTCTTCCCTAAAAGAGAGAGAAGTTGAAAGAGTATTGGTCTTGGAGTTAGAAGTCTTGGTTTGAATCTGAACTTTGATATTTACTAGCTATGGGATCCTTGGCAGGGGTAGACAGTTACATGAGTTTTTGTGACCAAAAAAAAGTAATGTCCAAACTTTTGGTGATGAGACTATCTGACCTTAGCTGGTCTGATACGATAGACAGTCTGTCACTGGGACAGACTGTGAAAATCTTTCAAATTTGGTGGGACCTGTAAAGTGTTGTGGTCTGTGAGTATGATATTTGACAGGGTTACCACCCTGTCACAGTGAGATATCAGCTTTGGACTTTCGTGGAGGGGACTGACATGTCAAGAGTTTTAAATTTTGTAAGGGAAGAAACAGGGTAATTGTTAACATCTACTTGCTGTGAATTCTTAAATAGAGACACTATGGAGGTGAATAGCTAACAAGAAAATATGACTTTATTCTTTGCAAAGCACTTTATTATACTATCTAATTTTATCCTCACAACAACCCTGGGAAGTGGGTGGTGTTGTTCTCTCCATTTTACAGATGAGGAAACTGAGGCACACACAAAGCTATTTTTCTGGGGTCACACAGCTAGTAACTGATTTTCTGAGGCAGAATTCAACCAGATATGTCTGACTCCAATTCCAGAACTCTATCTATTGCTCCACCTAGATACCTGGCATTAACATAATACTTTTAAAGTTTGCAAAATATTTTATATGCTCAAGCAAACTTGTGACTTACAACAATGCTAACAGAAAGCTAATGTAAGTTATTATCCTCATTTCACAGATGAGGAAACTGAGACTTAAGGAGATATTTTTAAGGTACTGTCCCTTTAAGTTAATTCCTTTTTATATAGAGAAGTTAAGTACTAAAAAAGACATAAAAAGTGCTTTTTTGTGAAGAAAGTTATATGTCAGTGGGCAAATGATATTAAATACAGCTTTATCACACAAGAACATTTTGAGGCCTGAAAGGCTTAGGAAAAGAACTTTGATTTAATAAAGACTACTAATATTTATTTAAGAAGAAATGCAGCTTTCAGATGGAATTTGAACAGTTTGAGACAGAAAATGATTTATGAAGTAAATATAAAAATTTATATTACCTTGTAAAGGATGAAAGGTGATGTCTACTTGTATATGAATATCTTGATAGTTGAGAGAGGAAGAGAAAGAACTTTTATTTATGAAAAACTAGAAAAAATGTGAGTTCAAAGAAGCAAAGCTTCAAGGATACAACATGAAATGATAGGCTAGGTTAAGAACATTAATCTTCACGGCATTAGCATGTCTCAGCTTATTTTCATCAAATTGTTGTTAAACTTGAGAGGGTAAAACTAAAAATTGAGAAAGGTTATAACTATTTTGAGACTAAATTATGGTTAAATAAGGTATCTTGAATCTGTGAGATAAATTTGGTGAATTGTCAACTTTTGAGTAAAAAGCAAGTGCCAGAAGGATCTGGTTCAAGCTATTGAATAGGAGAGGAGATAGGAGGCAGAGGTTAAAGAGGGAAGAACATGGCAAATAAAATTCAGAGAAACTCTAGGATCAAAAGGAGTTCTATAGTACTATGATGGGGATGGGCAGGGTGTAAAAGTGAAAAGGATTTGCCAAGCTTGGAAGCCTTGAACACCGACAGAAAATTATTTAGCAGAGAAGTTTGTTTGTAGAATAATATTTATTTTATTGCTCATGTACTTGCTTTAATACATGAATATCTATAAGGTTTTTATTATTTCTTTTACTTAATTGTTAATTAAATGACTATATTTAAAATACAAAACTGTCATTAATGTGTATGGCTGGTTTAAGTAAATGGGAATCCATCAATGGGGGCTCAGGAGTCTCAACAGATTTAGTCAGAGAATTCTAAAAGAGTTTAAGTCTAACCATGTGATAGCAACCTTTAACCAATAATCTAGTCTTGACAGTGTGAAAGTAGGTTGGAGTTGAGAAGCAACCTAGACAGTAAATAGATATAAGCATGTCTAAGTGAATGATGTGAGGCCTCCAAAGAGTGGGCATGGGCAACTCATATAGTGGAAATTAGAATAGAATAATACTACCATAGATCTAGGGCTGGAAGGGACCATAGATGCCATTTAGTTCAACCTTGTCATTTCCCAAATAAGTAAATTGAGGCTGATAGAGGCTGACTTACTATTCAAAAAACATAATATATGGGACAAGTGGCTCTATCCATACAAATATGTTTACTATATTTTTTTGGTATTGTTTTGCTTTTGTGTAATTGCAAAAGAAAATGAAAATAAATTGTGTGTCCAATTTGAAAATGACTAAAAAATTACAGATGTAATGAGATATTATTGTGTTGTTAAAATGATAAATATGAAGCAATGGAGTGTAACCTGTGCCAACAACACCATGCTGTGTCATCCTTTTCAAATCATTATTTACCTCTGGGCTTGAGATGATAATGACCGAAAACAAAGAAAGTCTGAGAATTTCAATACTACATTCCCTCACGAGGAAGCTAAGGGAGTATGCTCATAGTGGACAAGAAAGTCACATGCTAGAGCAGAGTAGTAGCTGTGAAGAAAGCTAGAAACATGGAAGCAACAACATATGGTAGGGAATTTAATTCAGTAAAAATTTATTAAGGTCTTAATATGTGCAAGAAAAAAAGTATTCAAAGACAAAAACAAAGCAAAACAAAAAAGGCCCTACTTTTCTTCTACTAGAGAAATATGACATCTACCCAATAAGTATATGTCACATATATATGAAACAATACAAGATAATTCCAAGAGAAAAAGAGGGTTAATAACAGAGGAAGATGTACCAAAACTCTTGTAATGTCCTTTAAGAATACTATCAGGAGTGTTAAGGTCATGAGAAGCTGAGATTACCCAAAAAATCAAAACAAATAACATAAGATTCTTATGGTATTATTTTGTTCCTGTTTTCCTTCCTTCCTTCCTTCCTTCCTTCCTTCCTTCCTTCCTTCCTTCCTTCCTTCCTTCCTTCCTTCCTTCCTTCCTTCCTTCCTTCCTTCTTTCCTTCCTTCCTTCCTTCCTTCCTTCCTTCCTTCCTTCCTTCCTTCCTTCCTTCCTTCCTTCCTTCCTTCCTTCCTTCCTTCCTTCCTTGTTGTTTGGTATTGTGGAAACACAATCAGGATAAGACAAGATCTAGCAGCTTCTATATTAAGGGATCAAAGGGCTTGGAATATGATATTCCAGAGGTCAATGGAGCTAGGATTAAAACCAAGAATCACATAACCACCAAAACTGAGTATCATGCTCCATGGCAAAACATGGATTTTCAATAAAATAGAGGACATTCAAGCTTTCTCTGTCAAAAGACCAGAGCTGAATAGAAAATTTGACTTTCAAACACAAGAATCAATAGAATCATGAAAAGGTAAACAAGAAAGAGAAATCATAAGGGACTTCCTAAATTGGAACTGTTATGTTTACATTCCTACATGGAAAGGTGATATAAGGTGTATAATTCATGAGACCTCAGTATTAGCGTAGCTGAAGGGAGTATATATATATATATATATATATATATATATATA
>CM053622.1:170313306-170331627 GCA_028646595.1 Phalanger gymnotis | reverse complement strand
ATGCCTATAGATATCTTTAATTTCTTCCTCTGAGAACTGTCTGTTAGTATCCTTTGACCATTTCTCAATTGGCAAATGCCTTGTATTCTTATAAATTTGGCTTAGTTCCCTGTATATTTTAGACATGAGGCCTTTATCAGAGACACTGGTTGTAAAGATTTTCTCTCAATTTTCTGCTTCCCTCCTAATCTTTGTTGCATTGGCTTTCTTATACAAATATATTTCAATTTAACATAATCAAAATTATCCATTTTGCATTTTGTAATGCTCTCTATCTCTTCTTGTGTCATGAATTCTTTGCTTTTCCATAAATCTGTCAGGTAAACTATTCCTTGCTTTCCCAAATTGCTTATAGTATCAGCCTTTATTCCTAAATCATGAAGTCATTTTCACTTTATTTTGGTATATGGTGTAAGATATTGATCTATGCCCAGTTTCTGCCCTACCATTTTCCAATTTTCCCAGCAGTTTTTGGTGAAATAGTGAATTCTTAGCCAGAGGCTGGATTCTTTGGTTTTATCAAAGAGTACATTGCTATAGTTGTTGACTACTGCATCTTGTGTACCTATCCTATTCCACTGATCCACGGCTCTGTTTCTTAGCCAGTACCATGTAGTTTTGATAACTGCTGCTTTATGGTACAGTTTAATGTCTGGTATGAGTAGGCCACCTTCCCTAGCATTTCTTTTCATTAATTCCCTAGATATTCTAGACCTCTTGTTCTTCCAGATGAATTGTTATTTATTAAGCTCCGTAAAATAATTTTTTGGTAGATCAATTCGTATGGTACTGAATAAATAAATGAATTTAAGTAAAATTGTCATTTTTATTATATTAGCTCTTCCTAACCACGAGGAACTGATATTTTTTTCCGTTTATTTAGATCTGACTTTATTCACATGAAGAGGGTTTCATAATTATGTTCATATAGACCCTGGGTTTGCCTTGGCAGGTATTTTATAGTGTCTACAGTAACTTTGCATGGAATTTCTCTTTCTATCTCTAGCTGTTGGGCTTTGTTATTAATGTATAGGAATGCTGAGGATATATGTGGGTTTATTTTATATCCTGCAACTTTGCTAATGTTATTAATTCAAGTAGTTTTTTTTACTTGATTCTCTAGGATTCTATAAGTAAATCATCATATCATCTGCAAAAAGTGATAATTTAGTTTATTCTTTGCCTATTCTAATTCCTTCAATTTCTTTTTTTTCTCTTACTGCTATAGCTAATGTTACTAGTACCAAATTGAATAGTAGGGGTGATAGTGGACATCCTTATTTCACCCCTAATCTTATTGGGAATACATAGAGCTTATTCCCATTACAAATAATGCTTGTTGATGGTTTTAGGTAGATGCTATTTATAATTTTAATTTTAAGGAAAGCCCCATTTATTCCTGTGCTTTCTAGTGCTTTTAATAGGATTGGGCATTGCATTTTGTTGAAAGCTTTTTCTGCATCTATTGAGATGATCACATGGTTTCTGCTAGTTTTGTTGTTGAAATGTTCAACTATGCTGATAGTTTTACTAATATTGAACCAGCCTTGCATTCCTGGAATAAATCTTACCTAGTCATAATGTATTATTCTCATGATAATTTGCTGCAATCGTTTTACTAATATTTTATTTAAAATTTTTGTATCAATATTCATTAGGGAAATTGGTCTATAATTTTCTTTCTCTGTTTTGACTCTTCCTGGTTTTGGCATTAGTACCATATGTGTGTCATAAAAAGAATTTGGTGGGACTCCTTCTTCACCTATTTTCCCCAACAATCTATAAAGTATATGAATTAATTGTTCTTTAAATGTTTGATAAAATTCACAGGTAAAACCATCTGGACCTGAAGATTTTTTGCCTAGGGAGTTCATTAATGGCTTGCTCAATTTCTTTTTCTGAGATGGAGTTATTAAGGTATTTGTGTTGGAAAGCAAAATGGGCTCCTTAGCACTTGAGGAGTTTGGCTTTTGTTTACTTTGAGTGAAAGTACTTTCAGCTGTTAAGTGCTAAGCCCCAGGCCCAAAGCCCTATCAGGTGTGAAACCTGTGTGGGTGTAGATTAATGACTTAAGAGGGGCCAACTCGGGAACCAATGATCTCTGGTCGTTGAGGCGGGGCTTGAGGATGCCAGAGGCTCAGCTGCAAGAAGAGGTGAACTAAGAGACAACTACAGCTGAATCTGAAAAAATCTGAAGCAGGAGTGAGAGCAAGGACTTGAGGCCAGTAAATATGAATTGGTTAAATACCATCTTGTTTTTATGTGGCTTCATGGTTACTCTTGTTAGGTGGGCCTATTGGGCCTGGGGTTTTTTGTTCAAGATGTCGGAATGGGGAGGCTGGTTCGTAAATCTGTTGCTGTGGGGCCTAAATAGATGTTTTGTTGCTTTCTACTTAGAGAATCCCTCATACCTTGCAGTTTTGAACCATTCAAATATATATATATATATATATATGTGTGTGTGTGTGTGTGTGTGTGTGTGTGTATGATTATATATATGTGTTCGTGTGTGTGTGTGTGTGTATATATATATATATACATATATATATATATATATGATTATATTTGAGATCATAAATTCGGCCTTCCTACTACAGTATTTTAATTCCTCTTCTGTTAACCTGGGCAATTTATGTTTTTGTAGACATTCATCCATATCCCTAAGGTTGTCAAATTTATGGGCATATAATTGGGGAAAATAATTCCTAATTATTGTTTTAATTTCTTCTTCATTGCAAGTGAACTCATTCTTTTCATTTTTGATACTGGTAATTTCATTTTCTTCTTTCTTTTTTTAATCAAATTGACCAAACTTTTATCAATTTTATTGCTTTTTCATAAAATCAGCTCTTGGTGTTATTTATTAATTCAATAGTTTTCTTGATTTCAATTTTATTAAGATCTGCTTTGATTTTCAGTATTTCTAATTTGGTATTTAATTGGGAATTTTCAATTTGTTCTTTTTCTAGGTTTTTCAGTTACATGATTAATTCATTGATCTCCTTCTTCCCTATTTTATTTATGTAAGCATTTAGAAATATAAAACTTCCCCTAAGATCTGCTTTTGTTGCATCCCATAAGTTTTGGTATGTTGTCTCATTATTGTCATTCTCTTGAATAAAGTTATTAATTGTTTCTATGATTTGTTCTTTGGCCCACTCTTTCTTTAGAATTAGATTGTTTAGTTTCCAATTAATTTTTAGCTTATTTTTCCATGGTTCTTTATTACAAATAATTTTTTTTTGCATCATGATCTGAAAAGGATGCTTTGACTACTTTTGCCTTTCTGCACTAGATTGTGAGATTTTTAATGCCCTAGTACATGGTCAATTTTTGAGTATGTGCCATGTACCACTGAGAAAAAAAAAAGTATATTTCTTTTTATCCCCATTCACGTTTCTCCAGAGTTCTATCATATCTGTCTTTTTAAAAATTCTATTCACCTCCTTAACTTCTTTCTTGTTTATTCTGAGGTTAGATTTATCAAGTTCAGAGAGGAGGAGGTTGAGGTCTCCCATTATTATAGTTTTGCTTTCTATTTCTTCCTGTAACTCCCTTAACCTTTGCTCTAAGAATTTGCACGCCATACCACTTGGTGCATATATATTAAAGAATGATATTGTTTCATTTTTTATGGTGCCTTTTAGCCAGATGTAGTGTCCTTCCTTATCTCTTTTAGTTAGACCTATCTATCTTTGCCTTTGCTTTGTCTGAGATTCAGATTGCTACCCCTGATTTTTTTTTTACTTTAGCTGAAGCACAATATCTTCTATTCCAGTCTTTTACCTTTACCCTGTGTGTACCCTCTGTTTCGAATGTGTTTCTTGTAAACAGCATATTGTAGGATTATGGTTTTTAATCTGCTCTGCTATCCACTTCTGTTTTATGGGAGAGTTCATCCCATTCACATTCACAGTTATGATTAGTCTGTGTCTTTTTCTCCATCGTATTTCCCACCTGTTTATACTTTTTTTTTCTCCCTTTCCCCTTCTGATCCTCAACAAAGTTTTGCTTTTGATAGCTGTCTTCCTCAGTTTACCCTCCCTCTTGATTCCTCTCCCTTTTTTTTTACTGTTTTCCACTTGCTACTTCTTCCCTCCCTTCTGACCACCATCCTCCTTTTTTTCCCCGTACCCTCCTACTGTCTGTAGTACACGTTAGATTTCTATACTTATCAGGTTATGTTATTCCCTTCTTTAACCAAATCCAATGAGAGTAAAGCTCAAATACTACTCTTCTCCCTCCCTTCTTTCCCTCTATTACAATATGTTTTTGTGCCTCTTCATGTGATATTATTTACCGTTTTCTACTATCCCCTTACCTCTTCTCCCAGAACTATCCATTTATATCTCTTAATTATATTTTTATCATAATATCGATTATTTTATACTGATATCCACAGTCTATGAATATCCCTTTCAATTGTCATAATGAGTGTACTGTTCTCAAGATTGACATATATATGTATATGTGTGTATGTGTATATATATATATATACATATATATGTAACATATAAAACAAAATAATCCTATACAAGGATATAATTAATTAGGCTTATTGATTAACTAGGGGGTTCCCCCCACCATTTACCTTTTTATGTCTCTCTTGAATTTTGTATTTGGAGATTAAATTTTCCATTGAGCTATGGCCTTTTCATCAGGAAGGTGTGGAATTTCCTCATTTCATTGAATGTCCATCTTCTTGCCTGGAAAATTGTGCTCAATTTTGCTGGGTAGTTGATCCTTAGTTGCAGTCCAAGCTCCATTGCCTTTTGGAATATTGTATTCCAGTTTCTCCTGTCTTTTAATGTAGAAGCTGAAAGATCCTGAGTGATCCTGAATGTGGTTCTGTGATATTTGAATTGTGTCTTTCTAGCTACTTGCAGGATTTTCTCCTCGACCTGGTAGTTCTGGAATTTGGCTATAATATTTCCTGCCATTTTCAATTTGAGATCTTCTTCAGGGGGTGATCAATGGATTCTTTTGATGACAATTTAGCCCTCTGATTCTAAGACCTCTGGGCAATTTTTCTTAAGAATTTCTTGGAAGATCTTGTCCAGGCTCTTTTTTTCATTATAGCTTTCAAGTAGACCAGTAATTCATAGATTGTCTCTTCTGGATCTATTTTCCAGGTTGGTTGTTTTTCCTATCAGATATTCCACGTTTTCTTCTATTTTTTTTTTTAGTCTTTAGATTTTGTTTGACTGATTCTTGATGTCTCATAGTCATTAGCTTCTATTTGCCCAATTCTAATTTTTAATGTTTTGTAGTTTTTATTTTAATTTTTCTTAAATTTGTAGTTTTTATTTTAAATTTTATTTTAAATATTTTGTTTTCTTCCTTTATCTTCTCTATCTCCTTTTCCATTTTGTTGATTTTACTTTTCAATGGGACATTTTCTCTAATTATATTCTGATTTTCCTTAGACAATTCCTCTATTTTACCTTTTAAAGATTTGTTTTCCTCATTGAATTTTTTTTTCATTTTTTTCTTTTACCTCCCTAATTTGGTTTTTAAAGTCCTCCTTGAGTTCTTCCAGTAAATCTTTTAGGTCTGGAGACCAGTTCACTTTCCCTTTTGAGGTTTCTAATGTTGGTATAGTGCTCATGCTGTCCTCTTCTGAATTGGTATTTTGATCATCCCTGTCTCCATAATATGAATCTATCATCTTTGAAAGCTTCTTGCTATTCTTTTTCATGGTGTTTTTTATTCCCTTCCTCGTTTCTGAAGTGGATCTCTTCTTCTGGGGCTCAGGGGGCTCTGTCCCAAGTTTCTTGTGTTGGGATCTAGATTTATGTGGTAAGGCCTCTGGTATTGTGAGGTGTGGGGGAGGGGTGATCTGACTCCTGGGGGGGTCTCCTCTTCCCCTTGACTGTTCTAGAGAATGGGTGGTCTGTGCTGATGTCTGCCACTTCCCCTGGCTGTAGAAAGCCAAGTCTGGGGTCCTGGCATTGACATTAGTTAGCTCCAACCCTTGGGGCTCAGTTACTCTGCTTGTTTTGCTGTGATGGGGCCTGCTTGAACACTTTTCTTCCTTCACCAGTCTCCTTCCACCACCACAGGAAGGCTACTCTCCCCCATTTCTCTTGCGCCTGAAACCTCCCTTCTCTCCTGAGGTTTTATTCTCTGGGTTTCTTCAAGGGAGGGATATGAGCCATTTTACCTGGCCATCATGGCTCCTGGAAGTTCAAGGAGGCAAGTTTCAAACTTTTAAACTGTGGTTTGGAGGCTTCTGGACTAGTTGCTCCCACAGTCGTAGGCTCTGCACTCCAACAGACTCCCATCCTGAGCTCAGAGATCTGGGGCTTAATCATGGCCATATCCAGTACTTCCACCCTGGACCTGTTCCTGCTCTGGCATTTTGCTCACCCAGCGCTCTCACAGTTCCGCAGGCTGGCTGGATTCCTCTGCTGTTCCTGGTTGGTTTGGTCTGGTGCCAATCCCCTGGTGCTCCAACCCCTCTCACTCTACTAGTGGCTTCTAATTATCTCAAATCTGCTCACATTTGCTTTTTTAGATATATCTGACAGAATTTGTGAGAGAACTTTGGTAGTTCCTTCCTTTCACAGTTCCATTTTGGCTCTGCCGCCTAACAATTCGTTGTTGATAACATATTGCAATTTATTTATACCTTCATGTGTCTTTCCATTGCCTAATGAATTTTTAATTTTGATCCTTCTAAGAACATGGTATTAGATGATTCACAGCCAGGTAATATTACAGATAAAATTAGTGGTAAAGAGATGTTTTATTTGTGTCAGTAAGCTGATTAGATTCGGGGAAAGCATATCAAAATTTCCAAAATTCAATATAACACAATCCCCTTTCCTAGATCTAACTCATTGTTAGATCTAGATCCAATACAAACAGACAACACACACACACAAACACACACACATACACACACACACACACACCATATTTATCTATATACCTAGCAACTAGATGATACATAGGAATGTGCTGTCATTAACATAGGGAATTTCCAGTGAGGAAAGTCCCTTTTCTAGTATCAGTAGCCACTTTTTCTATAACTTTTAATATTTCCAAGTGGACTAGAAATATGAGAGTTTAAGTGACTTGACCAGGGTCACATAGCTAGCATGCGTCAGAAGCCAACTTTTAATTCAGATGTTCCTAGATGAATGGGATTAAAGTTGGAAACTTTCTTCCCACCATGCCACTCTGTACACATTTGCACATACACAAATATACCCAGATGGATGAACATTTTATTTGGTTGCTCATTACATTTTCCATCCCATTGTCCCAATTCAGACCATATCCACACAAACTAAAGGCTCATCACTTCTTCTTTGTGCTAATGAAATAGCCTACTGTCTTAGGCAATATTTATTCTGTCTAGGTCCTAGGCCCTGAGGGGCTGATTAGGTGGCATGGTATTAGTGATTTGAAACATGTGGTAGCATGAGGCTCCATGTACTGACACACTCTCCTCCCTCCCATACACACATTTTTGAGGATCCCTAAATAAAGCACTATTAAGACTAACTCAGAAATAAGCAGTTGTTTTTAACTTGGATGTTATTGATGAGGGAATCAGGTGGTAGACAGAAAGCTTGACCTGAAGTAAAGAATATCTGAGTTCACATTCTACCTCATACTATTATTAGATGTGTGGCCACAGACAAGTCATTTAACCATTCTGTATGCTTCAGTTTCTTCACTTATAAAATTGCCATGAGAATAGCGTTTATGTCCAAGGGTTGTAGTGAGAATAAGAGATAATAAGGCTATTTGCAATCCTTAAAAGCACAATATAAATTTAAATTATTGTTAAGCTACTTTCCATAGTCTAGGTGATATGTGTTTTTCATCCACTTTATCATTTCAGTGTGAATTCTTAGACATCTTTTTCATTGTTATGATTTCATTAAGGAGGCTTAATGTGACTAGTGTAACATCATGCGTGAATAGACAAGGACCTTGTCTATTTAGAGAACCTCTTCACAAATGAATGAATGAAAAAGAAATGTGCATTAAGCACTGTCAAAGCAACAATAAACAATCCTTATTTTTTTGTTTTTCTCTGTGAGACAATTTACAAGAATGCTAGCAAACACCTTAGAGGAGCGTGTCTTCTTACGTGAGTTTTTGTATCACTTGATATTGATAATGAGCAAAGAAATAAACAAATTATCTATGTACCAGTAACTTCCATAAACTTACAGAATTTACATATATTTATGTTAGACATCCCTGTATCAGAAGAACATTCAAGGCTGCCTTTCATTCTAGACATGGGTAATTTTACAATATTGTTTCCCCTGTCATTTAATCTTGAAATTATTAGGCTTTGTGGTATCTCATGTCTACCCTCCCAAAGGCTCATTCTCTCCCTACATGCTTTTGTTCGTGTTTTATAAGGCAAAACTATTCAAAGTCCTCCAATCTTTCTCTTTCATAATGTTTTGCAAAAGAGCTCAAATCCTAAATTAATATTGTCTTTGGTTTCCATGTCTTTCCATGAGGTACATTTTTGTTGGTGAAGTGTTTGGAATGCTTTTTATTTACCTTCTTTATTGCTATGAGTCTTTTGCATCAGTTAAATTTCTCTAAGAAACAATTATTATCAAAGTCGATACTATTATTCTTTTTTCTCCATGCTACTATGTTATAGAAATGCTTCTTTTATTTCTGTAGTTCAGAATGGAATGAATATTGTTTTTTTTTTTTAAAAAAGTCATTCAGATAGGCAACATAGTATAAAGTAGATAAAACTTTTGCCTTGAAGTTAGGAAGGCCTGGCTGAAATTCTACCTCAGCTACTTATTAGATGTATAGTCCTTGACAAGTCATTTAAATTTATTCTGACGCAATTTACCACTTTATAAAATAGAGATGATTGTAATACCTGTAGTATCTACCATATGAGACTGTCAGGTGAATCAAATGTATATAAAGTGATTTGCAAACCTAAAAAATGTATATGAATGTGAGTTATTATTACTTTTGTCCATGTCTCATCATATTTTGCAGCTCTAAAGTCTATTAAAACTGGTCAGGTTAGAGTCAACCTGATGTTTTCTTGTCTTTATTCTTTCTTCTTATTTGGCATTTATTTTTGTTTTCATACTAGCTGTTTGGTGATCTGAATACAACAACAAAGTCTGAAATGGTAGCTGACTGTTAATAGTTATTTTCTATAGTCAATTCCATTTTTTCTTGATATCTTATGATTTTATTTAATGCCATTGTATCCTGTACTTTTTGAATCTCTTCTTGGAGAAGTTATTCATGGTGCAGAAATGAGGCTTTTAAGCACTTCATGAGATTTTGGACTGCTCTCCTCTTTTTAATTTCTTGATCCATTTTAATAGATCCTTGAATCATTACTTCCATTTCTTCCACCACTGATTAAAGTTATCAAGGATCACGGTATGTGTTGATTTTGTTTATGGGTTTTGTCAAGTTGTTCACACAACTGTTCTGCTTTTTCATCTTGGGCAATGGCAGGTAATCCGTGAGGTGTAATTACCTTCGGGGTGGTCTATTTCCTTAAACTCATTGTGACTTCCAGGCAAGATGAGAAAATTTCATTAAAAAAATCTTCCTTCCTTCCTTCCTTCCTTCCTTCCTTCCTTCCTTCCTTCCTTCCTTCCTTCCTTCCTTCCTTCCTTCCTTCCTTCCTTCCTTCCTTCCTTCCTTCCTCCTTTCTTCTTCCCTTCCTTCCTTCTTTCCTCCCTCTTTTTCTGTCTTCTCTGTATTTGGAATCTGCTTCCTCTTTAATTCTCCTTTCCAAGGATAACCTGTGATTTAGTTTTCCAATTTAGAAGCAATTTTACATTTTCTTTATGCCATTCTTTTTGTCATTGTAGATTTCTACAAAAAAAAAACCTCACAGTTAACAGCTGAGAACAGCTTCTGTTTGCATTAAAGTGTTGGCAGGCATCTGCTAATTATGATCAAACTCAGTTGAGCAAGCCAAGTAGTATCATATTGAGAAAAAAAGGTAAAGCCTCAGAAAAAGGTGTTAATTCCCCCTACCTCATAAAGAGTGCTGTTCAGAGGTTTTTAACCCAGTGGTCCATAAACTTTTTTTTAAAAAAATGTGTATAACTGAATTTCAATATAATTGGCTAGCTTTTCAATCCTACATATTTTATTTTATGGATTTAATAAAATTATTCTAAGAAATGGCTCATAGGCTTCACCAGACTGTGAAAGAAGGAGGGAGAGGGTGACAGAGGGAGGCAGGAAAGGAAGGAGGGAAAGAGAGTAAGAAGAGGATGAGAGAGAGAGATTATAAAGGGGTCACTGGAGACAAAAGATACTAAAGATGTTTAGAATAGAAGATATATTAAATCTGATCAGTAGTAAAAAGAGGAGATCGGGGATTGGACAAAAACAAGACTATAATGGAAGTTGAATTTCTGCATAAGACCTTGGGAATAGTTGGTTAAATCAGCTTCTGTTACCTTATGATTACGCTGGGATTCTACTAATAAAGGTAAAAATATAGCTAAATAAACTAAGTTGCCTCAGAGCAAGACAAAAGATGTTTTGGGAGTGGGGGAGCAGAGAACTGTAAGAGAACCCATTCTTCTAGGTAGTAAAGACAATTCAACCAGGCTTGATGATTTCTTGTCTCCTCCATTTTTGGGAGGGAGGGTTAATTTCTAATTCCTATTATTTTCCTGTTTTTCCTAGTTTGATAATAGTTATCATTGGGTAGAGGAGAGAAAAAAGAATTCTACTTTCTCTTTGGCATGTGATCATCCTCCCATCCAGCCTGCTCAGCAGGCCTCATACCATTTTGATATTGCTCTTACACCCCACTAAAATGACTTAAAATCCATTTTCTGTTTTCCTTAGTATAGCAGATGGCATCATTGATTTAAATAGTTTGAAAAAGTACTATTTTTCTTTGTCAGAACCAGGGAAGCTAGAAGCCTTGTTGGAGTCTGGCTGCTGAATGTGGCCACTGTTGAGAGAGACTTCAGATGGAGACCTGATCTGGGAGCTGCAGAAAACACCACCCAAGACAGAATCAGAGTATCCAGAGAGGCAGCAGCAGCAGCTGGAGATGTGAAGTAGAGGTGATAGTTATTCCAGAGGGATACTTTCAATGAAAATAATCCCAGCAGGGAACTTTCAATGAAATGTTACCCCTCTTGTGAAATCCTAAAGCATATCCATTATGTTCTACACTATAAGTAAGTGTGAAACATGAGTTTGTGGGTATCATACTGAACCCTGAGAAAAAAGAGACTTAACAGAAGGGAGCTATTTTTTGCCTGCTGTGCCCTTACTTTCTCTAATAATCCATTTCCTAGTTTAATTCTTCATTAGCTTCAGTGCCAGCAGAGAAACAGGACTCTAAAGTTCTAAATGTTTATGCCCTTGGTGGTACCTGAACCATAAGGATAATCTACAGCAAAGGTGTCAGAATGTTTGCAGGATGTAATTGAGAAATGGTTAATGAAATAAAAGCATAATAGAACAGAGATAATGTTAATATGTGGTTTTCTAAGTGAATATACCACAGGAATGCTTGTGCACGGTTAGTGGCCCAGCTTCTATTTGAGTTTGATACCAGTCATCTGAAGCAGGTGTTCTTAATCTTACATTCTTTTCATATCCCTTTTTGCCAATCTGCTGACCCCTATTGGCCCCTTCTCACAATGTTTTCTTTTAATACATAAAATAAAATACATAGGATTACCAAGGAAAACATACACACATATGTATATATGCATGCGTATATATGTATATGTATGTTAATATACATGTACATGCACACATATGTTAGTAAATATCAAAGATTTATAAAGCACATTCTGAGGGAACTGGTGTAATATGAATGAACTATTAACAATAGAACAGAGATTCCAGAAGCCATAATAGGAATGTAGGGAACAAAGGAGTTATGGATGAGAAAGGGTTGAGATTGACATAAATGGACACGAAGGGTAAAAAGTGGTGGTCAAAGAAGGGAGCATCAACCTAGTCAGCCTACAGTTCAGAATTGCTTGAATTCTAAATGAAACAATATGTATATATCATGCCCCTCATAGTAGCAAAATTAATATTAATTTTATAATGAATCCTTGAGAAAGAGGTAGAAAGTTGAGAGGAGAAAGATTCATATCAACAGGTCAGTAATTCCCAGTCATACCTGACAATCAAGTTGGAGTCCTTGTACTGGTTGAATTATTCTCTTACAGCACTGATGTCCAATGCAAATAGAAACTAGGTATACTAATCCATAAAGAGGGATCCCTGCCAGCTACATGTTACATTAATGTAGAGTTAAAATAAAATATTATCAATGTTTTATTACATTTTACATATGTTGTTAATATTTCCCAATTACCATTTAGTCTGATTTGAACAGCACTTGAGATTGCTTGTAGACTATATTTTTGACACCTGTCTTAGAGGACCATGAAAGTATTTTATGTTCATCTTAAATTCTTGGATTTGTACCGACTTCTATATATACCTTTTGCAATCATAGGTTGGATTATGAGTTCCATGTATACTAGCAATTAATCATTTAGACAGTTCCCTCTTTCTGATCAGAATCTTGTTTGTGTCATCAAAATATCTTTCCTGGTAGAATCCCATCCTTCTTGGTCTGACTTTTATTGTAGAATTTTAGGCCATGGTGTCCTAACAATTCTTTCTTTGGAATCTTTTAAATCTTCTCTCTCCAAAATCTAAGAGCATATCAGACCATACCTTACTTGCCTCCTGTTATAAATTAGTACTCTAAAATGGAGTAAACACTTTCTTCCAAGTTTTCCATCACTTTTATTTCTTGGGCTGAATCCTTTTTTTATTAGAATCAATTTCAGAATAACATGCGCCTTTATCATTTCTTAAATAGTTTTGAATAATTAAATTATCATGAATGTATGTATTATGAATGTTGGTAACTTATCAGCTACTCTGCTTTTAGCATAGAAAACAGCTAGATGACATTAGATGTCTAGATAGTTGAAAAAAAAACCCAACACACCTACATCATTCCTCTAGGCCAGTTTTGTGATACAACTCATCATTTATATTATCCATTTGACCATGTGGCCTATAAACAATAGCATTTTTCTTGGATCCCTTGATAGATCTTCACATAAATGCTTTCCACCATACTTTATGTCTTCTGGTTGATGGTTGTCCTGACACAGTTATTAGTGTTATTGATATCCAATGATATTCTATTGGCTTTTGAAATCTAATCTGTTCTTTTCTCTTGTGTTTCATCGTCTCCATGTTATATTTCCTATTCTATCTGCTACGCTCTATAGAAGAGTATGGCAAATGTCTTGATGAGTTAGATGAGTTAGCATTCTTTTCCTCCTTTATTTTTACTTTAAAGCCTTGTCGATAAGATTCAAAAATATTCAGAGACGATAAATAAATCAAAGGCATTTCTTCCACTGACATAATAGCGTAGCACCTACACACCCTTATAGAGTATTTTTCACAATTTACCTCAATAAAACAAAAAAAATCACCTTATGGTAAAACTTCTGAAGGTGAGGCCTGCCAAAGTTGCCTAGGATAGTATTTAACCAATAACCTTTATTCAGGTCTTTATTTGTACTTTTGCATCCCTTTCAGTTTGAAAGAACTTAGATGTCTTTGACATTCAAAGATCACCTCCACAACACCATGCTGTTTTGATGCAGGGCTTCAGAGGAGGCTCTCATGTAAACCTGAGTCAAAGAAATCATGTATCTTCACATGTGTATGTGTGTATATGTATATATATGTACATATATATATATGCACATGCATACATATGCATGCATGTATAAAAATAAGCAGGAAAGAATATATACACATGCACACACACTCCTCTTTCTCTTAGCCCTGTTATATTCCAATGATTTTTAATCATTATAAAATATATTCTTTTAAAGGGAAATTTAATAATTTTGTTTTAAGGTGATCCCAAAAAATATTAGCTTTTCTCTAGATAGTAAAAAAGCACTTTTCTTTGCACTAGCTATTACTCTTAGCTCTCTGTTTTTCATTAGCACACTCACTTTCTGGGTGATTACTATCACTGGTACCTCTAGTAGGTATTAGGTATTAGAAATATTTTCCATCCACACATCAAAGAGGTTGGAATCATCTTGCCTCCATAATTGTTGGTAAACATAAGAAAGTCTGTTTTATGCAACTTAGAGGTCAGTCGAGTAGACAATAACTCTGATTCTCATCTGTAACATGGACACCACACTCTTGGTAAACTTAAAATATACTAGCAAAAGAAAGATTTTTGAAATTTTGGCCAGAAAGAATCCATAGCTAATTGAAAGTGATCTGTGCATAAAATTTAGAGAAAGTAATGATCTTTACATGCAAATCTTTTACAGTTTCTGTTACTAAAATTCACTGGGAGCAGATATACTTTTATGCTAAGGTACTGATACAAATTTCCTCACTCCATCATCAACTGACAAACATTTTTAAATTACCTATTATGTTCCTAAAATAGGATCTAAATGTACAACAATAACAAAAAGATATAATCCCTGCTCATGAGAAGCATAGATTATTCAATAGCTTTGGGCAAAACCTAGGGCCAATTCAATGTATTGTGAGATAAATAAATTATTTCATTTTGGAGTTTAACTTGGATCTTACTAGATATAAATTTAGGTATTAACATGTATTTAGAACAGGGCATCAGACTATCAAAATATTTTATAGAGCTAGAAAAAATAACAAAATTCATCTGAAAGAACAAAAGTTCAAGAATATTGAGAGAATTAATGAAAAACAATGCAAAAGAAAGTAGCCTAGCCATACCAGATCTAAAACTATATTATGAAGTGGTAATCATCAAAACTATTTCATGCTAGATACGAAATAAAGTGGTAGACCAATGAAATAGATTAGGTATACAAGACATAGTAGTAAATGATTATAATAATTTACTGCTCGATAAACTCAAAGATACCAGCTTCTGGGATAAGAACTCACTATTTGACAAAACCTGTTGAGAAAAATGGAAAATAGAATGGAAGAAACTAGGCATAGACCAACATCTTATACCATATACCAAGAAAAGGTCAAAATGGCTACACAATTTAGACATAAATGGTATTACCATAAGCAAATTAAGAAAACAAGGAGTAATTTACCTGCCAGGTCCATGGAGAAGGGAAGAATTTATGCCCAAAAGGAGATAAAGAATATTATGAAATGCAAAATGGATAATGTGGATTACATTAAATCAAGGGTGGGGAACCTGTGAACTCAAGCCTGAATGTGGCCTTCTAGGTCCTTGAGACTGAGTCCAAGTTTTGTGGAACAAATCCTTTTATTAAAGAAATTTCTTCTGTGAAGTTTGGATTCAGTCAAAGACCCATACTTGAGGACATATATGGCTATGTGTGGCCTGGATGCTGCAGGTTCCCCACCTCTGCATTAAATTAAAAAGTTTTTGCACAAACAAAACCAAAGCAACTAAGATTAAAATGGAAGCAAAAAGCTGAGGGTGCACTTTTGTTTACCCCAAGCTAAGCCTGGAGAACTAGGAGAATTTTCTGAAGTCCCAGCCTGCCCATAGTACCCAGCCCTCTCCTCAGATCAAGCCTGTCCAGGAGTTTGGAAACTGCCTCCTCTATGCCCATGGAGACACTTGTTGTCTTCATAAACCTAGAAGCTGTAGGACTGCCATTTTCTCAGCCAAAAGGTCACAGAGCTTTGCCTGGTGGCCATCCACAGACATGTCCTGGAGGTGCCCCAACCTTCACCTCCAAGAAAGGGCTCTTTCCAGGTACCACTGCTATTCTGGGTAGACGATGATCTCTGCATGTGTGTGGCACACTGAAAGGCTTGTAGCAGCCAACAATCTCACTGGCCTGAACACAGCCATACTGACTGCCCACTGAAGGCAAGGTTTTGACTCTGGTCTTGTTGGCCCACTGCAGGCCTTCCTTTAGTGGCAGCCAATCCCTTTCTGTCTTGTCGCGCACAACGGAGATTGCTTTAACTTACCCCTCTTGCAAGATGAGCTGAGCTGGGCTAGGCTAGGCACAGATACCCTAAGTGGTGTCTTCTGTGTGGACAATGTTGTAGCCCTGAGAGCCCTGGACCACTCTGGCACACCTTGTGAATCCAGCCATAGAAACAGCTACAGTTTGGGTGACATTTATGCCAGCCTATATGGCCAGGCCCCACCAGACACCCACACAACTGAAGGTGATGTTCTTCCTCTGGTCAGCATCTACCAGGAAAGGCATCAGCCACTGTTGCACTGGGTTGACACTCACACCAGACCCTTCAGCAATTTCAGACCCATGTCTGAAGTGGGAGCTGTGACTGACCAGGGAACTGACTATGAGACAGAGAGAAAGGTTGAACACCAGAAGCCATGGGTGGCCACCAACTTGGCCCATATCAGGAGATACCAACCCAGCTGGCAGGTAGAGGAGAGGTAGATCAGAGGCTCCTTCCCATTCTGGGAATATCCCTATGACCTCATATTTGAACTTGTCCATCTCCTGGAAATGTTGGGCCCACTGGTCATCTTAATGATGGCAGTAGCTCTGTACTGGGTACCCTGGTTATCTTAAAGATGTCATTCACATTGTACTGAGTACCCTTTGATCTCATCCAGACTCTGGATGGGGAGTCAGCTGGTATTATCAGGTCCTCCAAAGGAGTGGCTGATGGATATGTTGTAAAACACCTTATACATAAAAATTAGAACACTTGGCCTAGATCCTAAGGGGCCTGATACAGGGGAAAAAAGTGAAAAGCTGGGAAACAATTTTTATCACCAGTGTTTCTGATAAAGCCCTTATTTTTCAAATATAGAGAACTGAATCAAATTTATAAGAATGTAAGTCATTCTGCAATTGATAAATGGCAAAGGATAAGAACAGGCACTTTTCAGATGAAGAAATTAAAGCTGTCTATAGTGATATGAAAAAATACTCCAAATAGCAATTGATTAGAGAAATGTAAATTAAAAGAACTATGAGGTACCACTTCACACCTATCAAATTGGCTAATATGACAGAAAAGGAGAACAACAAATGTTGGAGAAAATGTGGGAAAATTGGGAACTAATGCATTGTTGGTGGACTTGTGAACTGATCCAAACATTCTGGAGAGCTACTTTTACTTTTTTTGTTTATTGTTTTTGTTTTTCATTTTTTTTACCTCTTGTTCTGTTTCTTCCTTTACAATATCACTAATGTGGAAACATGTTTAGCAAGATTGCACATGTATAACCTATATCAGATTGTTTGCTGTCTTGGGGAGGGGGGAGTAAAGGGAGGAAGGGAAAAATTTGGAACTCAAAATCTTATAAAATGAAACTTGAAATATATCTTTACAATAAACATGAAAAAAATAAAATACTATTTACAAAAAACACCAAAAAATAGCATGATATCATGCACTGGAAATAGAGCTTACCATAGAGTCACAAAACCTGAATTTGAGTTCTGACTCTACTTATAAAGGGAGTAGAACTAGTGGAACTTTTTAATGATATCAGTAATGTATGGCCAAGAAAGTATAAGAGACTTTGTTATTCTCATCAACACAATGACCTACAACAATTCCAGAGAACTCATGATGAAACATTTATCACATCTCCTGATAGAGAGGTAGACTCAGGGTATAGATTGGAATTTTACTATGATGATGATGATGATGATGATGATGTGGTTAAAGCAGGGCTTTGTCTTATAACACAGATTTTATTTTTCTTGAGTTCTCAATTGAGGATGGGAACAAGTGGACAGAGAGAAAGCAGATCTAAAAATAAAAAAAAAAATATTTAAAGAAATAACTGCCTTTACTACTTACTGCCTGTTTGTAGTAAGAAGGCCGAATTTAGGATCTCGAAAAGGATCATATATATATCTGAATGGTTCGAAATCTTTGGGTATATAGAATTCTCTAAGCAGAAGCCATCAAAAAAATTATTCAGGGCCCAGAGCAACAAATTAGCGAACCAACCTCCCCCTTCCAGTATTGTGAACACAAGTCTCCAGGCCCAGTAGGTCTGCCTCACAAGAGTAGCCAGGAGGCCACAGAAAAATAAGATAGCATAAATCACATTCACTGGCCTCAACTCCTTGCTCGAACTCCTGGGTCCACACATGGGTCGGCTCTGCTTTGGATTTTTTCAGCTGTAGTTTCTCGCCTCTCCTCGCAGCCAAGCCTCTGGCGTTCTCAAGCCCCGCCTCAACGACCAGAGACCAGAGTCCAGAGACCATTGGTTCTGGAGTTGGCCCCTCTTAAGTCATTAATCTACCCCCACACAGGTTTCACACCTGATAGGGCTTTGGGCCTGGGGCTTAGCATTTAACAGGTGAAAGT
>CM053622.1:170282207-170312806 GCA_028646595.1 Phalanger gymnotis | reverse complement strand
GGGGGGGTGGAAATGGGGAGAAAATCTGTAATTCAAACGCATGTGAAAATCAATGCTGAAAACTAAACATATTAAAAATAAATTTAAAAAATAGACTAGGTCAAATGATAAAAGAGGACCAAAATTCCAATGAGGTGAAGAATGCCTTGAAAAACCAGGATTGGTCAAATTTAAAAAGAGGTCAAAAAGCTCACTGAAGAAAATAATTCTTTAAAAATTAAAGTGGAGCAAATGGAAGTGAATGACTTTATGACAAATCAAGAAATGATAAAATAATAACAAAAGCATAAAAAAGAAGACAACATGAAATATCTCATTGAAAGACAACCGACTTGGAAAATAAATACAAGAGAGATAATTTAAAATTGTTGGACTACCAGCAAAAGCAATGATCAAAAAAGAGCCTAGACATCATCTTTCAAGAAATTATCAAGGAAGAAATGTCCGGTTATTCTAGAACCAGAGGGTAAAATAGAAATTGAAAGAATCCACAAATCACCTCCTGAAGGAGATCCCAAAGTGAAAACTTCCCAGGAATACTTTAACCAAATTGCAGAGTTCCCAAGTCAAAGAGAAAATATTATAAGCAGTTAGAAAGAAAAAATTCAAGTATGGTGGAGCCAGAGTCAGGACAACACAAGATTTAGCAACTTGTACACTAAAGGGCTTGGAATATGATATTCCAGAGGGCAATGGAATAGGGTTGCAACCAAGAGGTACCCAACAAAACTGAATATAATCATTCAGGGGAAAAATGGATATTCAGTGAGATGGAGGACTGTCAAGCATTCTTGATGAAAAGATGAGAGCTGAATAGAAAATTTGACTTTTAAATACAAGACTCAAGGAAAGCATAAAAAGTTAAACTGGAAAGGGAAATTATAAGAGACTTAATAAGGTTAAGTTCTTTACATTACTACATGGAAAGATGATATTTAAAACTCACAAAACCTTTTTTATTAGTAGGGTGGTTATAAGAGGCTTATGTAGACAGAGGGCTTAGGTGTGAGTTGAATATGAAGGGGTGATATCTTTAAAATAAAATTAATGGGTGAGAGAAAAATGTATTGGGAGAATGAGAAAGGGAGATGTAGAATGGGTTAGATTATCCCACATAAAAGAGACCAAAAAAACTTTTGCAGTGGACGGGAAGTGGGGAAGTATGAAGGGTAGTGAGTGAACCTCACTTTCATTAGATTTGGCTCAAAGACGGAATAACATACATACTCAATTCGGAATAGAAATCGATCTTATTTCCCTACAGAAAAGTAGGAGGGAAAGGGATGAGAGGTGGTGGTGATAGAAGGGTGGGTAGATTGTGGAAGGGGGTAGTCAGAAGCAAAACACTTGAGGAGGGACAAACTGAAAGTCGAGAGGGATTAAAATAAACAGAGAGGAATAGAATGGAAGGAATTACATTTAGCAATAGTAATTGTGAAAAAATTTTAGAAGCAAGTGTCTCTGACAAAGTCCTCATTTCTTAAACATATAGAGAACTGGTTCAAATTTATAAAAATAAAAGCCATTCCCCAATTGATAAATGATCAAAAGATATGATCAGTTTTCAGATGAAGTGATCAAAGCTATCTATACCCATGTTGAAAAAAAAAACACTGTAACTCACTATTCAATGGAGAAATGCAAATTAAAACCATTCTGAGGTACTACGTAGTACCTATTTGATTGGCTATTAGGACAGAAAAAGCAAATGACAAATGGTGGAGGGAATGTGGGAAAAATGAGACTTGAATGCACTGTTGGTAGAGTTGTGAACTGATTCGACCATTCTGTAGAACAATTTGGAACTATGCCAAAGGACTATAAAGCTATGGCCCAAAAGAGATAAAAAAAAATGGAAAGGGACCTATAGTACAAAAGGATTCATAGCAGCTTTTTTCTGGGGGTAAAGAATTAGAAGTTGAGGGGTGCCCATCAATTGGGAAAGGCTGAACAAGCTGTGGTATGTGATTTTGGTATAATACCATTGTAGTATAAGAAATGATGAGCAAGATGCTATCAGAAAACCTGGAAAGACTTGCATGGGTTTATGCAAAGTGAAATGTACTGTGCACAAAGTAACAGGAATATTACAAGATGATCAGTTGTTAATGACTTAGCTATTGTCAGCAACACAATGATCCACACAACACAGTGCTATCCATCCCCAGAGAAAGAACTGATAGTGTCTAAATACATATTGAAGCATTTCTTTAACTTTATTCTTCTTGTTTTTTTTTCTTGTTTGTGTTTTCTTTCACAATGTGACTATTATGAATATGATTTGCCTGACTGCACAATATAACCTATATGAAATTGCTTGCCTTCTCATTGGAGGGGGTGGGGATGTGGAGGATGGGGAGGGAGGAAGGGAGAGAATTTGGAGCTCAGATTTTAAAAAAAATGTTAAAAATTGTTTTTACCTGCAATGGAAAAAATAAAACATTAAATGAAAGCTTAAAAAAATTAAAAAAAAAGAAATTCTTGTTTTATTCTTTAAGTTCAGATTAAAAAAAAAATTAAATTAAAAAGGAAGAAAGTGTGTATATGAAAAGCCAGATCAAATAGGACTTAATCACATTAACTATCAATACCAGGCATTTCACAATCCAGCATGAAGGGAATAGAGGTAGTAAAACAGATGACACTCTTGGATGACAAATATGTACATAAGGTTTTTGTGAGCTTTTGTATATGTGATATGTTAAGAGTCTTAACCTGAAACAGGGATGGAAGATGAACATAGGGTGAGTCTTCTATTGATAGACAAGAACGGTACAAGTCTTAGTGTCAAAAAGAGGGACTTAGATGAGCCTGTACCAAATTCCTACACCTATTTCCTCATGGGTTCATTTCTTCAAGTTTCTCTGTGCATTCATAAGCAGTCAAGAGAGTATGGACACAGTCACATTTACCCAATATGCAAATAAACAAACAAATAAAACTCTTTATAATTAACTTACCTCAATTCTTTTTAAACTAGCTTAGCATCAAAACAAAACGAGAAAAGTCAAATATATTTCTTCTCATCCTAGCTTAGCTTCTCCTCTCTCAGTTAAAGCATGAACTCCAAGGCTTGGACACAAGTCATAGGTGATGGCCATGTACTTTGATAACATTGTCAAATAACATTTAAAAAGCTGGAAAGTTGAGAAATGAGGTATAGCAGGCTACTCTGTGATTTGCAGCTTGGAGGCTCACTCTGTTCTCCTCTCCCTACCCTTTCATGCATCCTGCCCACTGGTTAGAGAGAAAAACACGAAGAAAAATAGTTATTAAGAAGCTTCCTCAGAAAGCATTTCAAATAAATGAATTGAAGGAAAAAGGTGCTATGGGCTGGACTAAACTTTCATCATCTGTTGGGACTATTCTTTCCTCAACCGGTTTGCCACATCTATGGTCTCATAAACACCTCTTTTCTACTCCTGAAATTACTAGTGCTGTTGATGCCATTCAGTGCTTTTGTTGGCAGGGAGACTAGCATACTCATCTCAAGATCTCTGTGGGGCTTGCCAGGAAAAGCCTGGAGCAGGTCACAAGCATACTTCTTCCTTCTTCCAGTCTCATGTGACTTCTTCTTGGAAGGGAGTTTTTTCAAGGTCAAAAAACCTTGAAACTGGATGGTTTCCAGGTCTTCCTCTATCCACATGAAGACAACATAGCCTGTGGTTCTCCAACATCCCAATCACAACATCTCTGGGAAAAAGTTGACATTCAAATGTACGTGGTGGGGTGGAGCCATGTTTGTATTAACTAATGGAGAGTTCAGTCCAGTTTCAAATGAAGACTATAAAGAGTTCTTTAGACAAGTTGTTAAAAATTTAAGTATGCTTCCAAACCCTCAGGCTATTTGGTTTTTGTAGTTAACATTTTCTACTGAAATAGCAATACATGATGTCTATCAAAAACCCAGAGCCATAAGAGCTGTAGGCTAGTTTCCAAAAATAAAATAGCTGTGTATATCAGTCAGCAGAATGCTAGTGCCTTGTCGTACATGGCTTGCTTAAAAGAATGGTAATTCCTATGGTCAAAATGGGCATAGAACTTGGTTGCAGAAGACTGGCTCTGTGCTAGAATATGAAACAAATTATGTCCTATCCCTCTATGTGACAAAATAAACGTGGGCAGCCGGCTTTTGATAACAAGCAAATGGGTAGAGAAAATTACTTACCCTTTCCAAAGGAATAATAAAGCCATAATCAGAGTCCTTCAAGATGAAGTGGCCCCATATTTTTATTTTCTTGGAGAAAGGAAAAGAATGAAGGGGAAATGACCTATATTGTCAAATAGGAAGAGAATTCTCCAGTTAAAAAGGGTGATACAAAGAGAAATTCTAAAGAAGAAATCCATTTATTGTGTCTGGGATATTTTCTCCTCTCTTAATTCTCTTTGTCTCATCAGTCTAAACTGTTTTGCTGAGGGGTTACTTTTAAGGAAAGAGAAAGGGTATCATTGATATTTTTTTCTTGCTAATGCTCCAGGTTCTCTTCACTCCAAGATGTTTCCATCAATCACTTGGCACTCTTCTGTTCCTTATTATTAGGGGTGTTACAAGGGTGCACAGTGATGAGTGGGATGGATTTATAGTGCTTTCTTCCTTTACAAAATTAATGAGCTGAGACAACATTAAAAACATTTTGTTTTTTGAGTGTTTGGGCTCTTCTTCAGGATATGGTGCTGAGCCTAGCTCAAAGAGAACTCATTTCCTTTGAAAAACTGATGCTTTAAGATTCACATATATCTCCTAAACTTAACAGTTTACTTAAATGTAACATGATATAATGAAAATCACTACTTGAATTTCTAGTATGATGTTGTCCAAAAAAAAACATAGCCTACTGTAGTTTGAGGTCTTAAAAAGACATACATTTTTCTTAATGGAGAATATTGTCTGACCTCTAAAACAAGGGAATCCACATTTACAGGGGAAGCATACTGAAATGAGCTCTTCTACTGTTCTTCTCCAGGAATAAAGTTCATACATGCTGTGAAAAAATTATCATTTTGAAGTCATTCTCATAAAATTCAGTCATCTGAACTGGGGTGGGGTGACCCATGGGGAGACAGTAAATCAGGTATTTCTGTCACTTAAGTCACTGTCTTCTTCTTACAAGAACATTTTTAAAGTTGGAGAAAACTTCTATTCCCCCTTTACATGCTGCTCAGGTGGAAAACTGTTCTTCTCCAGCTTAACCTACATTTGTTCCAAAAGGAATATTACAAATACATTACAAACAACTTAGGAATGGGTCCACTCAAAACCAAGGAAACTTTTGGTGCCAAGTCAAGCACCAAATTTTGTTTTCATTTTGCAGTAAAGATTTTCTGCAATGCTTTCCTCACTCACTTTCTATGCATTCATTTTCCCCATCAGTGTCCACTAAAGCTATGTATGTCAGATAGGTATCACATGCTCAATTGAGCTCACTCATACAGATAGGACATCTCTGGCATGATCTCAGAGAGGAGAGTTTGCCTTAGATATAGAGAATGAATGAAATTGATCGTGAATATGTCAAAAAGAACATAGATGATGGTCCGTGAAAGGGGAGTGGCTATGAGCCAGGGTTGAAGAAGGCTCTGTTATCTGTAATCACTTTTTATAGTGTAGGGAAGAAGAGGGAAAGTTATAGTTAATCTATAAAGGAGCACTGAAGACATTCTCCTGACCCTGGCAATCAGTGGAATAGGTGTGGTTAGAGAGCTTGTCTCTCTGTATTAGTGATATCAAATACTGATGGTAATTTAGAATGTACAGATTCATGAATAAAAGTTAGTGTAAACATTTCACCAATAGCCATTCTCTAAGAGATAAATGGTGTATGCACACACATATATACACATACACATATATACATCTATAAGAATAGATAGATAAATATGTACATAAACAAATGGTTGTTAACAAAAGGTGTTTGAACCATAATGAAAGACATTGAATTACTAGTAGAAGAAATGAAAATTAAAATTACTACAATTTCAACTCAATTAAAATTTGGAAAGTGTAAAGAATATGGGAACAGAAAGTGGTAGAGAACGGTAGGAAGACAGGGAGACTGATACACTGTTTGTACAGCTGTGAAGTAGTCCTACACTTCTGGTATTCAATGGGAAAATATGCAGGAAAAATGACACTGACTCCTGTGCCCCAAAGTTAGTAACATATCACATATATCCTAAGGAATTAAAAGGCTGTTGGTCAATAGTTAAGCAATAAGCATTTATTAAGGGCTTTCTCTGTGTGAGGACCTGTGCTCATTCTTGGGAATTCGAAGATAGGCAAAAAAGGCAAAAACAAAGAATTTCCTTTGTATACTAAAATATTAAAAACAACATTCTTTCTGGAAACAAAGAACTGCACACAAAAGGGGGAATGTCTGAAAAAAACAAACAAGCTGTGGTATATGAATGGAATGGAATGCTATTGTTCAATAAAAAAATCATATGAGGAATTCATAGAAATATGGGAGCATTTGTATAAATTGATGCAGAGCCAAATAAGCAAAACTGAGAAAACAATATGCACAATGACCATAACAACAAAAATGAAAAAAAAATCACTTGAAGTTAAATTCTAAGTAACAGAAACAAGTAATGAAAATCCAAGAGGAAAGATAACAAAACAAATCATTTTCTTCATGATGGAGAGGTGGGGGAAAACAAAGAAAGAAAATTGCAGATTTTCAGATGTAGTTTCTTATTTGGATATCTTCATTATTTTGGTTGTTAGTTTTTGTTTGTTCATTTTGGTCACATAGATGATTGGGGATCAAATTAGAAAATGCATGTAAAGTATTTTTAAAAATTGTCTTAAGAACAACTTTGAGAGGCTGTCATTTTGAGTACTATAAATATTCAATTTAACTATGAAGAACATCTGAAGGAAGACAGTATCTTCATCCAGAGAACACACTAATAAATAGAAATAAGTATAGAATGATTTTACACACACACACAAATTATATAATATATACACCTATATTTGTGTGTATATATGTATATGTATGCATGTATATACACATGCATACATGCATATGTGTATAACATATATGGGTACACAGATATATACACACATATATGTATGTATATATATGAATATGTGTATGTGTGTATATATAACATATATATGAATATGTATATATACGCATATATATATATATACATATATATATATATATATATATAGTAGCCATCTCTAGGATGGGGGAAGGATGAAAAAAGGAGAAAAAAAGAAAGTTACATGATAACTTTATTATGTATTTAAAAGGAATGGCAAATTATACAAAACAGATTTGTAGTTTCATGTTCAATTGTCTTTTTCATCACTGTATAAAATTATATTATATATAGAAATGCTTGTTTAATTTCTTAAGTTCATAATAAAATACAATTTTCAAAAAAATATATAATTTGTGACTTCATAGGTAGGGGCAACTCTTGGTGAAGAAACTTCTACTAAAACAGATCTGTAAATGTTCTTGACCTTATAGTCTTAAATACTTAGCTATAGGCACTGAGAGTTTAAGTAATTTTCCTATGGTTAAATAGTTTCTATGCATCTTATATGAGACTTGACTTCCGTTCTTCCTGATTCTTAGGCTAGGATATGTCTACTATGCTTTTCTTTCCACTTTGTAATTGTATAAAATATCTACTGTTTAAATTTCTTGAGACAAGGTTTTGGGGAAAAGGAGAGAACATGTAGACATGAGTTCTTGGATGCAAGAAGAGGGTCACCACAAAGGGAAAAAAGAGGAGAAAAAAGGGTAGTTGAGGACTATGAGTTAATCTTTATATACATCAGAGTTTGGGTTAGGATCAACTTTGATAGCTTTTTTTTTTCCTACAATTGCTCTTTTGCTTAAAAATTAGATAGAAATAACATTTAAATAAATAAAATAATATTCATCATGTCCTTAGGAAGCTATCTCTTTAAAGGAACCTTTCAATAAGTACTTCTGTAGGGCAAATAATCATTTCCTAATGTGAATTATCACTCCTTTCTATCTCTCTTAGAGATTTCTATCTTTATCTGTCAGTCGCATTTAATTAAAGAGATGTGTTCCCAAATAGGCTTTTGTAAAATGGATATTTGTCTAATGTAAATCATGCTCTCCAATTGACTAACACCAAAATTTCATAGATTATTTTACAAGAGAGAAAAATTGGTCCCAAGGCAAATATATATTGATAATGGTCAGGATATGAAAGGCAATTGAAAGTCTGACTATAAAACAGACATTGGGAAAACACACATCTAAGAAAGGAAATTGAGATGTTCTTTTACATCCTGGGGTTAGAAGATTTGGAGCTAAAAGGGATCATAGATGTCAACTCCCTGAAAAACTTCCATTTCTCACATCTTAGATGAGGAAACTGAGACTAAAGTATCTTAGTGTCTTGTCTAATGTAAGACAAATAACAAAGCCAAAATTCAAACCCTGCTCTTTTGAGGAAACCCCGGTCTGGACCCTGGGATTGGGTGGTTGGGCTGCTCCATGAAGCACACAATTCTGTTATTTTATTCTAAAATTTCTAGTAGATGTCATGAATATGAGGGTAGCAGAAGGATCTTTTAGAGTAGGTCAGAAGAGCAGCCAATCAATAAAGAAAAAAAAATAATCATAATGAATGAGATTGAAGCAGTCTTACAAAAGGAGAAAAGTCAGTAAGAAAAATATATATTATCTGTGAGCCATCATATAATATATATTTAGAAAATGCAGCTGAATTGGAAGGTTCAGAAGTATAAAGTGTTGATTACAGCCTGTTTCTTCCAGAATAAATCAATAGATTTGTTGCCTTAATCACTAAATTTATTCATAAAATGTTTGGATTCAAGGAAAGAACAAAGTCAGTTCAACCTAAAGTTAGTTATATCTCTTCAAAATATGAATGCCATCAGAGCTATCTTATAAGTTTCCCTTCTTGTTCAGATCTAGTTTCAAGTAATAGACAAATATTTTCTAATCATAGGATCATAGGTGGGGAGTTGGAAGGGACTTCAGAGGCCATCAACTTTAACAATTTCATTTCAGGAAAGCTGAAATGGAGTCCAGCAAAGTGACTTGCCAGGGTTACACACTAAACAACAATGAATCAAAGCCCTCTGACTCCAGAGTAGATGCTTATCCCACTGAGACATATTGCCCTTCCCCCTCTTGGTTTCTCTCTTTTTTTTATCCCCTTCTACCACCAACTGTTTCTTATCTGCCAAACCAGACAAAACATTCTAAATCTGTCTAATATCAGGTAGGTGTAAAAGTTGCTTCCCCCCCCTCAATAGTTGGCCACATGATAAGAAACCCCCTCGCATATCTGTCATATTCACATATTCAATTATTATTGTAAATTTATCTGAAGTATTAGTTACACAAAACTAGTGATGTGTAGATAGTGAGGATGGAGTAGTTATCAAGTAGTAGATTATTAATTTATTAAAAAAAGCAAAAAACAAAACAAAACAAAACAAAGTCTTTAACTTAAGGGAAATAATATACTGGGGCCATGTGCTACATATTTGGCCTATGGGCTCTGTGATAAATGACTAGATTCTATAGGTTACTTCCACTGGATAAATGTGGTGAGGCATTGTTATTCCTCTCTAAAATAATTGCTTGTCCAATTCAATCAACAAAGCTTTATTAAGAAGCAGACACTGTGCTACATACTGAGAATGTGAATAAAAAGAATGAAAAAATTCCTTATTGCAGAAAGGTTACATTCTAATGAATATATACATATATATATGCATATATATATCCAAATATATGCATGCTTATAAATATGTACAAATATAATCTAGAATGGAAAAGAGAATATATATATATATAATTCTATAAACTTATACATACTATATGCACTCTATTATAGTACACTATATACATTCTATACACTATATAGACACTTATGTACATGTATACATATGTACAAAATAAATACAATGTAAAATAGGGAAGGGAAAAAGCATTTATATATCAGCAATTATATGCTAGGCACTGTGCTAAGCAATTTTTTTTTTATAAATTTCATTTTAGCTGATACTCAAAACCAGTATGATAGGTGCTATCATTTTTTCCCATTTTATAGTTGAAGAAACTGAGTGACTTGCCCAGGGTCAGACAGCTAGCAAGTGTGTCTAAGACTGTATTTGAACCCTGGTCTTCCTGACTCCAGACGTAACAGTTTGAGAGGGAGAATTCTACCAATCTGAGCATCAGGAAAAGCTTCATGTGGAAGTTGATGAATGATTTCCTGAGTTGTGTTTTGAATGAAAAGAGGGATTCTGAAAGGCAGAAGTTAGGAAAGAGTCCACTACAGGCATTGGGAGATAGTCTTCTACAAAAGGCCCAGAGTCCTCTATTTACTGTATGTGACAAAGAGAGGACTGTCCAATTTGTATAGAACTCAGAGGGTAGAAAGGGAATAATGTCTAATTCAAATGGAAGGGTAGGTTGGGCACAGTTTGCAAAGAAGTTTAGAAGTAAAAAAGAGAAGAGCTGACATTTAAATATAAAGACAATAGGGAACCACTGAATTTTATTGAGTAGAGGAATATCATGATTAAATATGCACTTTGGTAAAGTTGCTTCATGTGTAGTTGAATGGGTGTAGTAAGAAATTTGAGGTAAGGAGAAGAGGGAAATGCAAGAATACCTATCTATATTTGTACATATATGAGAAGGGAATCAGTTAATCAGCAAGTCTTTATGTACCAACCATGAAGTATTAGTTGCAAGGCTCTGTGTTAGGAGCACAAAGAATAAAATGAATGAATTTGCAAAGTCCTTGTATCTTATGGGAAAGAGAACAAATACAAATAGAGGATCACCCAAAATTCTTAGTGCAGTTTTAAACTATTAAAGCTCAGAATTTCACCAGACTTTTTGTAGAAGAAACAGAAAACAAACATCAATAAATAAAGGAGTTAGATATGGGGTGGGAAGGGTTCTAGCAGAGATTGTGGCATTGATCTAGGCAAGAGGCTTGAATTAAGCTATGTAAGTAGATAGAAGGATTCGGATGGGGGGTATTAAGAAGGAAGAAAGGGCAAGTTTTGGCAATGGATTGCATATGTAGAGTGAGGAAAAGTGAGGAGTCAAGAATAATATGTAGAATAAGAACCTGGGAGACTGGAAGGAGGGTGGTATTTTTGACAGAAATAGAAAGTTTGGCAGAGGGAAGGGTTACAGGATAAACCCTGCCCTTAGGGAGTTTATAGTCAAGTATGAGAGATGACAAGTACGTGAATAACTATAACCCAAAGTAGAATATAAGTGTGCAAGAGAGATACATGCAAAGACTTATCAGGAAACATCAAGACAAAACAATACATACAACACCCAGAACGACAGCAACCTGTCCTCTTGAAGGATCGGGGAGGATTCATGGAGAATATAGCATTTCGGATGACCTTTAACACTGGTACCATTTCTATAGGCAGTAGTAGAGACAAAGGACCCTCTAAGTAACACCTGTTGTTAGCAAAATCCAGGTTTTGCCTTGCTCCTCCAAGCCAAACCAAAATTGGACAAGGTGTTATATAAAGAAATTACTATGTCTCATATTAGTAGAATAGCAATTTTAAGAGCACGAGAGCTATGTCCTCCGCATACCAGGTTCAGCATCTAACAGATTGTCAATGCTAACTTGTAAACATAAAATTAATCAATGCGATACCTTAGGCCTTTTTGTTCAGCTGCTGAGGGAAAGAAAAAATGGTTTTCGTGCATTTAAAATATGCACTTAGCTGTAAACAGAATAAAAGTAAAAAAAATATGCCTTCAACTAATAAAGAGCATCTATATAGAAGGGCACTGTTGGTAAGCACCCAGCTGATTGAACTAAGCTCACATAACCGCCTTTCTTGTTAAAGGGTGTAATCTGCCAGCACTGAACAAGAGTTGCTTACAGGCCCCCTACAGATGCATATGCAATCATAAGAAGGTCAGCCTGTCCACAGAAACTATTCCAGTGGAAAGGAGGGAAATACACAATGCAAATGATTCTTCATCCTGGCAGCCTTATCCCAGTTGATGCTAACTGCCTTGGGGCCTACCACTCCTGCAAAGAGCTGTGTAAAACTACCTAGTATCCCCCTGAGAAATGAACACTTGATCTAAACAGGCTTTTGTTTCCATGAGGCTTTGAAAGTGCAGTCAGAAGGTAGTTTACTTTGACAAAAAGCTACCCAAAAGGACATTTTCTCTTCCCCCTTTCCTTCTCCTTGTACACTATTTGGCCAGAAACGAACATGGTTTATTTGAGCCAATCATGGTGGCAGGGAGGCATGGAAGCAGAGATAGAAATCACTCCTTTCTCCGTCTGTACAATTGGCCCTTTCTTTAGTTCAAGTCAAATAAATAGATCTTTCCCCTTTCCTTCTGTACCACTCCTAATATATGTGTAAAATCATAGTATGAAAATATCCCACTAGTATGAGATGTAGCACAAGTTTAACCTGTCACTTGGAATTTAAATTTCATAATCTTGTCCTCGTCAATGTCCTATTACAAAAGCATCATTTAAGAGCATTGGTGCTGCTGACCCACACCCCTTTTTGCTAAGGAGGCTTAGGCTGGCAGATTGTCTAAGTTGGAAGTTCTAAGTTTGTGGAAGGGCATTGATTTAGTGCCCATACCAAATCTAGCTTCAATATGGTGATCCTCCTGCAGTGTAGGGCCACCAAGCTACCTAAGGAGGATTGGAACAGTTCCAGGTTTGTAAAAAAAAGGGGGGGTAGGTTAAAGTTTTTTTGATTATCAGTTTTTAGATCAGGCTCATGAATGCATGCCACACTTCCACACTGTGAAAGATAAAGAGACCCAGTCATCATCATCATCATCATCATTATTGTGCAGCAGAAGCACTGCTGTAACATGTTGAGATGAACATCCATTTTTCCAACACAAAACCTTTAATAGATTTAACTTTCCTTTATCTCTTTATTTTTCTTTTTGTTATATTTTTATGAACCTAGTCATTAATATTAGATAAGTATAGCTGTCCTGAACTGTTCACAATATTCTTGACTAAAAATTCCAATAAATAGTAGGAGAAAGACGAAAGCAGGGCCAAGGCAGGTTAGATAGAGGATTCTTAAATGAAAATACAATCCAGGGTGACCTTTTTTTAAAAAATAGCTCAGAAGCATTGAGTTCCTTAGGGGTCCTTTCATCCCCATGTGTGAGTAAGAAAGCCACCTCCTGTGAAGGTTGAGAAAAAACATGAGGTCTTCCTCTCCAGAGGCTTGCTAAAGATTCTAGTTCAGATGAAAGATCATGGATACTGCACACCGATCACACATTAAACCTTTTCCTTTCAAGCCCAGAGGAATCCTGGATTAATGACACTGATAAACTCTAGCCTACCCTTTAGCCTGGTTAGCTGAAAACACTCTATGGAGAACAATCAGGGCCATCAGGGCTTGTTATCACACAGTGTAGTCCATTGTGGCCATTGTTCCTCAGCCACCTTGGAATCACAACGAGTACAAGCATCATCAAGAAAACCTTTCTTTCTCTTTCTTTTGGAGGTAGGTGGGAAATCTCCAAATATCCCAGTTCCCAGAATGCATGGATATGTCAAAGGTCATTACGGGGGACATGTTTGCAAGTATAATTATCGATGTCACTTAAATCTACAGCATCTTCATTTTGCTCTTTCTCTTCCAAATGATTTATTACAATGTCCAGTCTCTATACCTCCTATTATTTCTACAGACTTTTGGTGGGGAAATGTTTAATGATTTCAGCTCACGGTGAAAGAAAAGGTACTGGTTTTCAAAATGTTTGATGTTTATTTGCAGAAGTCATATGATTCCGAGTGGAAACTCTCTACCGTGGTAGTCCCCTAAAAGAAAGGCACTCATTTTTGCTCCAGTTGGTGAAGTGTTGTCAAGAACTAAAGTAATAATTGAATGCAGGTAGCATCCCATTAATATTGGCTATGCCTTTTGTATCTCTGTACATCAAACTGCTTTACTGAGACTCCCACAAGCAGCATGTTAATTTTCAGGGGTGACTTACAACTAATATAGTAAATAATTCCTCCTCCCTCTTACATTCAAGATCCCTCATATGGTATGTTCTTCTTCTCTACAGCTTATCTTGTATCTCTATCAATTTCTACTTTAAATCTACTGCAAAAGAATTGTGTCTAATTTGATTTCAAACCATGCCTAGCTCATTGTTGTCAATCTATTTCATAAAAAGCATGTTTATATTGAGAACACTGAAGTGAAGCTAATTCCATTTTATTTTTTAGGACGGGTTAGTAATGAGACATTAATCCCTTTTTGATACAAAAATATCAAATAATGAATACACATTATTATGATGTTAACTTCCAAAGAAGTAAGGTGACAATGTTAGATTTTTGGAAGGTTTCACCTCCTCCTTCTTGTACAAAATAGTGCTCAAAATAATAATAAAATACATCAATAAATTCATTTCTGATACTATTAATAATCCTCCTGGGCTGGTGCAATGTCACTGCAACAATTGCAATGTCTTCCCTGAGTGAAAGAAATTCCAAGTGTTATCTCTTGGAACTACTTAAGCCTTAGTAATAATAATGCAAAAGTGTTATCACCTTGAATTGTCCCTTCTTTGCATGAAAGTCATGCTATAACACAAAGTATGTATGCAGAAACTTTTTACATGATGAAACCAGTGCTTTGGATTTCCTGACATTTGCTGGGCTAGAATCCTAACCTTAATGTAGATATGCAGATTTAAAGATAAAGATAATTCTTTTGCTATCATCAAGAGCAAAAGCCAATGTGGGAAGCACCAGATGGCTTCTAGATTTGTAAATCTAAAACCCTTTGCAGGGTAAAACTTAAAATGAAACATGCTTTTCTTGACACCACATGGCTTTTCCCTTAGCAAATCAATAAATCCTTGCTAAATTTTAGTATCAACACTTGTTAAAAGTTCAGGATGGGAGAAAAAAGAAAATAAAACTTTCCACAGAGACAACTTGCCTAAAACCACATACAAGTATACAAGTATGGGCTATAGAACCACCTGTAGTCAGAATTGGAAGCAGCATGAAAAGTGATTTATTCCTAATCTATCATTTTACAGATGAGCAAATTGAGGTTTAGGTTAATTGACAGGTCCAAGCTAGTAAATGGCAGAGCCATACAATGTAAAGTGTACTGACTATAGAGACAGAATAACTATGTTCAAATTTTGGTTTTGATGGTTAAAACTTCTATGTATTAAACAAGAAACAATTTACCTGATCCTTAGTTTCCTCATCTCTAGAATAGTTTTTGGATTAGGTGTCCTCTGAGGTCTCTTATCACTTTAAATCATAGGAGTACATATTTAGAACTGTAAGTGACCCAAGAGACTAGTCCAGGGGTGGGGAAGCTGTGCCCTTGAGGCTACATGTGGTCCTCTAGATCCTTAATGGCAGCCTTTGACTGAATCCAAATGTCATAGAACAAAATTGACTCCTGATCGTCCATCGCCTATTTTATAGAGGACAAAACAGGCTTAGAAAAGCTTATTAATCTGCTTGGGGAGTCATACAATTAGTACATCTAATTCTATGATCCTATCTTAGCTCTTGGCCTTATTTACACATTTTACAAAGTAAAATGAAGTGGCAATTTTCATAATTATACAAGGAATAGACTATGAGTTTCTTGAGAGCAGGAATTAAGGGTAAGGTGAATGATGACATCTATACCTTACAAAAATCCCTTTGACGACTGAGGGGAGGATAGATGGGACTGATGAAAGAGTTGGTGCAGGGAGATCAATTGGAAGGCTATTGTAATAGTCTAGAGAAAAGGTGATGAAGACTGGAGAGGGGGGCATTCTATATTAGTGGAGAGAAGGGAACTTAGGTGAGAAATGATTTAGCAAAATAAGTTACAAAATTTGGTGATTTGATATTTAGCATAAGAGAGGAGTTGAAATATTAAGGCTAAGATCTTGGGTAAGCAGAAGAATAATATTGACCTTGACAATGATAATATTGTTTAGAAGATAGGTTGGTTGGGAGGCAAGAAGCAGAGATAATGAGTTCCATTTCAGACATGCTGATCTCAAGATACCTAAGCAATATCTAGTTCTAAATTTTCAACAGGCAGTTGGTTATACAGGAATGGAGCTCAGAAGAGAAACTAAACCTGTGAAAAAAATCTAGGAATCATCTGCTTAAAGATGATAGTTGAACATGGGTTTAATGAACGTTTCCCAGAATCCTAAGATCCCATGTGTGGATACTATGCTAAGCTTGACAAGAATGGATAAGCTAAAGAAAGATAAGACGTAGTCCCTGACCTATGGGCCAATAATACTACAATGATACATATAAACAATTAGAAAACAGGTTCCAATCCTTGCAGTCAGGATGAATTGGAGGGAGGAGAGGCCAATTAGAAGATAGTAATGTAGTCATAAGGTAAAGAAAGCCTGGATAAAGGGTTTGACAGTAAGAATGTAGAAAAGGGTTAATAAACAAAGGAGAAAGAGTGGCAGAGCTTATTGATAGATTGGCCAAATTATCCACTTTGTGGATATACTTTGTTGGTTAAAAGGTTAGTAAGTTGTGGATTATGCCTTAATTCTCCACCCTGGATGATGGTTTAGAGCTCCTTGACTTTGTGTTAGTCTGGTGACATGATGTCCTACTAACCATATTCAAGAGTTCAGAAAAGGGAGAGATCAGTGTGTCCTAGAATGGTTTTCAGATAGCTGTTTTTGCAGCAAATGGCTATTGAGAATAGTTAGATTGGCTAGGAGGTTTGAGTGAAAGTAAAACTAGCTCGTATTGCTTAGCTCTCTTTGTTAGTCAGTAAGGGGTGCCCTTCAACTCAACTCTTTTTCGCATAAGAAAGTAAACACAAGACGTAATTACTACATATTTTGAGATAGCCAGCTTAACTTTTAGGTATACATAGAATGTTTTAATTTAGAACTCAAGATCTGGTAGAATATTTTTTGACATACATACTTACATAAATATGCATATATATGTATACATACAGACATATATTATACATGAGTTCACAGATTATTTTTAGTTTAGGATTCAAAATTCCCTTCCGATGAAGTAGCTTTAAAAAAAATCTTCTCACCTAGTAAAGGGAAAAGCCATTTTTGGTCCCAAGTTTATAGGTAATCCAAATTAACTTTTCACTTCAGGCCACCTATAGGCAGAATTGTGAAGTTGACATTTACGTTTAGGATTCATTTCACCTTGCTTCTTTGCCTTTTGATAGACTTTCCCCTAGGCCAGCCCTATTGGCCTGTACCCCCTTCAGGCACTTCTGCCACCAGAATTTATTATTTTTATGTTCTTTCCACCTCATACAAGTTTACCTGCCCCTTCCTCAAGATTCGTTTATATGCCAGATGATTTAATAGTCTTTTGTTAAGCCTCCATAGTCACTGTTTCCTCTCTCAACCTGGTCCTAGATCCCTTACTTTCTCTCTTACTAGAATTCCCTGATAATTGCAGTGGGACTTAGATTCACAAAGTTCTCTTATACAGTTTACATAAAAATAGAAGTTTATGAAATATGTATATGATTAAAGTTATGTGGACCTGATCTGAACTAGAAAATGGTATAGTTGTTTTCCAGTGTTTATAGTCCCAGGGTTCCTAAAAGTTTTTAACACAACTAGTATGAAGCTACGCCAATTAAATTCCCTAGATTTTACATTGGAAAAATGACAGAAATAGCAACCCTTGTAATTAATTTAAAAGCAGTATGATAGCAGAGAGTGTTCTGGTGCCATAACCTGGCATACTTGGGTTCAAACTACCCTTGACAATTACCAGTTATGTCATTTAAGCTCTACATGCCTCTGGCAACTCTCTGAGATATAAATATCAATTCATAGAAGGACATTGAGTCACTATAGGACCCTAGATATAAAGCTGCTCCTCAGAATTTATCTTGTACAAATCCCTCACTATACACTTAAGAAAACAGAGGCCCAGGTAGATTAAGTCGCTTGCCCATGGTCACAGATAGATATCTAGTTCACCTTAATGAAAAAATTATATAATTATTCAATTGATCAACCGACTTCATCTGTTAAACTGAGTACTAACTGCTCAAGGCATCATGTGTATATATTCTCCCACTCCCCCATACATACACCAGTTCAATATTGTCTCTTTTTCCTCCTTTGCTTCTTACTGGGTGACATACTTCAAGACTCCAGATCATTGTACACTCCCTGTTAAATATCTTCAAAAGAGGCAGCCACAGTTTAGTAAATTCAGATCTGGGCTGATAACATTTCTTCATTGTGAGTAAATATATATCAACCATGTTATGATTTAATATTTTGTTATTAGGGAGTTACTGGAACTCCTAGCTAGATGATATTCACAGGTTCACAAAGCTAGGAAATCAGGAAGACATCAGTTCAAGTCGTACCTATGACATATACTGTCTATGTGAGCCTGGATAAGTAACTTAACTTCTCTTCTTCTGATTGGTTCCTGTTTAGGCCTATGTGTTAATTTGTTTTTGGCAAGTGCACAGTAAAAGGAAGGAGAAAAAAATAGTGGAGAAGACACCATTTAAAGAGCTCACATAGTTGTATTATGGAAAAAGAAGGAAAAAGGAGCAAAGTCAACAAGATATAAAAGGATTTGTGTGGATAATGTTGATGGAGTTAACCATGCAGCTAAGAGAAACAGCTGAGAATTTTACACCATTCTTGTTTTGTACAAAATTAACATTTGCTCCTCTCTTCATTTCATATTTGGCATATCAT
The DNA here is from genome assembly GCA_028646595.1 of Phalanger gymnotis. Classification (NCBI taxonomy): domain Eukaryota; kingdom Metazoa; phylum Chordata; class Mammalia; order Diprotodontia; family Phalangeridae; genus Phalanger; species Phalanger gymnotis. Next base: position 170,294,054 of record CM053622.1, on the reverse strand, counting down.
GTCATTTAAATACTGCTAGCAGAGCCATCACATAGGTGGCCAGTGGGCACTCTCAGTAGGAAAAAAATGACATACTTACCTAATTTATGACCTTGTCTCACAGCTGTCTCCGTGGAAAGCCTGAGGTCAAGTTCTGAGGGAACAAGGCAAGAATTGAGGATGAGACCGAAGAATTCCTGAGGGCTTGATCTAGAACAGCTGCTCCCATCGGTACATATTTTGGCAGCATGTTAACCCATGATGTGAGGACAAAAAGAAAACAATTTTTTTTTAATCCCAAAAGGAAAATGTCCTAAAATCAAATAAGAATGTTGAATAAACCCAACTTCTTATGAGGCTTCTCAGATACTTTATCAGTTTTATTTGATGACATATATTACCAATCCCATGGCTCCCACCATGTATCCTTATGCTCCCCAAGATGAAGAATCTGACACATGGGGAAGATGGGTGATTCATGTGAGGTCAAGGAGTGCATCAATAAAGCTGGATTCTTGGTCCATGGTGAAATTCTCTCTAAACTAGCAAACTGATTCATGAAGTTTAATGTGCTTAAGTGTATGCTTATACAACAAAATACGCATGTGTTTCATTTTCCCTTGTTTTTATACAAATTTTAACATTAGTTCACTTGTTCTAATAGATATGCAGAATTGAAACATTATAAATCTACTGGAAAACACTCAGTGTTCATGGTAGCCTATGAAATTTAGCTCAGGGTGAGTCCATGCAGAAGCTGGATGATGACTTTCAAAAACATAACTAGCATGTGGTAAGTAAGGTTTTTGCCTCAAGTTTCAAAGATCTTCATGGGCAGTATTATTATCTTCAGGTAGCCTTGTTCTTTGTCTCATAAAGCTCTGGGAATGTTCCTCCATTGTTGCTTTCCTTGTTGTTATTGGTGTTGTTGTTCAGTCATTTTAGTCATGTCCAGTTATTCATGACCCCCTTTGGGGGTTTCCTTGGCAAAGATAGTGGAATGGTTTGCCATTTCCTTCTCTAGCTCATTTGACAGATGAATAAACTGAGGGTTAAGTGACTTGCCCAGTGTCACATATCTAGTAAATAACTGTGGCTGGATTTGAACACAGGTCTTTCTGAATCTGAACCTGGACCTCATGTTCCTCCAGGGCCCTATCATGTTGGCATCCTCTGAGGCCAAGTTGCCTCTCAAAGTCCTGAATGAATAGGGCTTCCCCATCTGCCCTTTATTTCTTTTTCTTCCTTCCTTCTTTTCTTCTTTTCTTCCTTCCTTTTTTCCTTTCTTCCTTTTCTCCTTTCTTTCTTCTTTCTTTCTTTCTTTCTTTCTTTCTTTCTTTCTTTCTTTCTTTCTTTCTTTCTTTCTTTCTTTCTTTCTTTCTTTCTTTTCTTCCTTCCTTCCTTCCTTCCTTCCTTTTTTCCTTCCTTCTTTCCTTTCTTTCTTCCTTTCTTTCTTTCTGTCTTCCTTTGTTTCTTTCTCTCTTTCTTACTTTTGTTCTTTCCTGTGATAAATTTTGTAAGCTAAAATTATTTTTTCCTTTGGTGATTAACTTTTGGTGGCATGTATATATTTACATGTTTTTTTAAGTTTAGCCATCTAATAAAGATACAGGCTCCTGCAATGTATTCAATTACAGTTTAATTTTGAAAGGCATTATCCCTCTTTATGTTAATCTTTTATTTACCATAATGCAGTAAAAATGACCTTTTGAGCAAAACACAAAGAGAAGCAACTTGGAGAGAAACACAAAATGTGCTGAGAGCACCTTAGAAAAAAAGCAGATAAAAGTTCTGTGATGAGCTGTGAGAGAACAACTCCTTAGTGGGAAATTTACTGATTAATTTTAATAATGACTACGATGTATTGTTTCCCAGTAACTAATAGGAATATGATTGTTTTCAGGACTTGACAGTTTATTGTTTAGAAACTAAATCTTAGAAGTATATAGGGATTATAGAACTAGGATATTGTGCCAGTAAGGCAAAATGGGCTTAGTTTAATGGGTGCCCTTGAGGAGTTTGGCTTTCGTTTACGGTGAAAGTACTTTCACCTGTTAAATGCTAAGCCCCAGGCCCAAAGCCCTATGAGGTGTGAAACCTGTGTGGGCGTAGATTAAGGACTTAAGAGGGGCCAATTCGGGAACCAAGGGTTGTTGAGGCAGAACTTGAGAACGCCAGAGGCTTGGCTGCGAGGAGAGATGAGAAACTACAGCTGGAAAAAAATCCGAAGCAGAGCCGACCCCTGTGTGGACCCAGGAGTTCGAGTGAGGTCTTGAGGCTGGTAAATATGATTTATGCCATCTTATTTTTTTGTGGCCTCCTGGCTACTCTTGTGAGGCGGGCCTACTGGGCCTGGAGGCTTGTGTTCACAATACTGGAATGGGGAGGTTGGTTCGCTAATTTGTTGCTCTGGGCCCTGACTAAATTTTTTGATGCCTTCTGCTTGGAGAATTCTGTATACCCAACGATTTCAAACCATTCAGATATTTATATGATCCTTTTTGAGATCATAAATTCGGCCTTCCTAGTACAGATATATAAACTATTTGTGTTATATTTGAAAGAAAGGTAAATTTTATCTTTTTCAATCCAAGTGAGAGATGTGTTGCTACATATGAGGTCACCAAACATTTTCTTGAGAAACAGAGGCCAGAGGATTAGGAGTCAGTGACTGAAGCAATAAATTCAAGAGAAAGATCAGAGAACCCAATAAGGTAAAAAATTAATGAAAGTCCAGACATCAGAAACGAGAACACAAAACACTTAAGACAGAGGCCTATGGAGTTGAGAAGCAAACAGAGTTCAGAGGCTGACAGAAGCTAAAATCAGCTGTGTATAATCTCTGCTAAACTACAGAGATTATATGAGGGGAGCTGATCTGATTGGAGAAAAATTCTACGGTTTGAAAGACCACTTTGGAGGAATAGACAATCCTCTACTATGGTTGAAGAACTGATTAAGTGAAAGGCTGCCTTGCTTTATAGTGCCATCTAAAGCTTGAGAGAGGCAAAAACTCTCAAGAACTTACCTGGTTAGTTCTTTACTGCCCTTTATTCTTCAAGATGAAAAAAAAACTCTTCTAGCCTATGAAGTTATTGACTACATCTCTCAAAGCCTATGCAAGCAAGACCTTCCCCCCAAAAAAAAAAAGTTTTTCAAAGTCAAAATTAAAGGGAACTGATTTTCACACAATTTCATGATATGTCTACCCAAGTGCCCAACTAGAGCTCAGTGGACTCCAGGCTTAAGGTTGCTGTTAGTTAAAAGAACTAAATACTGCTTCAGTAACCAGGGAGTGAAGAAACACAATTTCATTCAGTAGTAAAGAAGAGAGGTTCAGAAAAGTAGTGGTTTTGCATATCAAGTGACATGTGACACATTCATCAAAGAATAATCAGCAGATATCCACGTTTGCAGTCTTGCATCTCCCTGATTACGGTGTCTTCCTGATCATCTACCTCACTGCTGGGTTTCTATAAGTGTGTGCCCATTCTCCACCATGTATCACTCCCCCATTTCATGGACATTGTATGCATTGGTGGGAGAGTGTGACCAAGGGTCATGGAAAAACAATTATGTCCTGATTATTTCTGCTTTCATCTTCTGAGTAAAATTTATGCTAGGATTTTTCTTGCTTTTCCTTTCTTGATTAATAAATATTTTATGAGAAACATTTGATAGTGTCATTTTGACTGATTTGTAGAAATAAGAATCACCTGGGTGGTAGAGGAACAAAGTTGTAGATCTTGAAAAGTATTTTTGCTCCATGTCAAAGCTGCTCACAAGACCATGAGAATAAGTTGTAAGTCATGTGATGGTTCTACCTCATACAGACTCTCTTTCTTAAAATGGTTTATAGCATCTATCTAAAACTAAGAGCAAGGCTTATTTGTAACTGAGATAAACTTGAAGCCTTCCTTATAGGATCATAATGAAGCAAGGATGCCCATTATCACCATCGTTATTCGATATTGTATTAAAAATACTAGCCATAGCCATAAGACAAGAAAAAGAAATTGAAAGAATAAAAATAGGCAATGAGGAAACAAAACTAGCACTCATTGCAGATATGATGATATACTTAGAGAACCCTGGAGAATCAGCTAAAAAACTAATTGAAACAATCAACAACTTCAGCAAAGTTACAGGACATAAAATAAACCCATCTAAATCATCAGCATTTCTATGTAGTATCAACCAAAACCAGCAGGAAGTTGTAGAAAGAGAAATTCCATTTAAAACAACTGCAAAAAATATAAAATACTTGAAGCCCCTTCCAAGACAAACCTAGAAGTTATATGAACATAACTACAAAACACTTTATTGACACAAGTGAAGTCAAATCTCAGCAACTGGAGAAATATTAATTTCTTATGGGTAGGCTGAGCCAATATAATAAAAATGACAATTCCCTCTCATATTAACTTATTCAATGACACATCAATGAAACTACGAAAATTATTTTAGAGCTACAAAAAAATAGCAAGAAAATTCATCTGGAAGAAAAAAAAGTCAAGAATATCAATGAAATAAAAAATGTTGAGGGAAGCAGTCCCAAATGTCAAATTATATTACAATGTGGTAATCATCAAAACGATCTGGCCTTGACTAAGAAATACAATGGTGGATCAGTGGAATAAATCAGGTACATAACACACAATAGTAAATGACCATAGTAATCTAGTGCTTGATAAACCTAAATATCCAAGTATATTGGGCAAATATTAACTGGTTGACAAAAATTGCTAAGAAACCTGGAAAGTGGTTTGGAAGAATCCAGGAATAGAACAACATCTCTCACCATATACTAAGATGAGGTCAAAATGGATAAATGATTTAGACATAAATGATTATATCAATGGTAAAATGGGGGAGCATAGAAAAAATATGTCAGATCTATGGATAAGAGAAGATTTTATGACCCTCCCCCCAAAAAAGATAGAGAAAACTATGGGAAATTAGATTATTTGATTACATGAAATTAAAAAAAAGTTTTTGCATAAACTGAACTAATGCAGCCATAAATAGAAGAAAAATGGGAAATAGGGAAAAGATTTTTACAGCAAATTTATCTAATAAAGGCCTCATTTCTCAAACATATAGGGAACAAACTTATAAAAAATAAGGACTATTCCCCTGGTGATAGTCAAAGGATATAGATTAACAATTTTCAAAAGAAATCAAAGTTATCAATAGTCACGTAAAATGCTACAAATTACCAATGAGTAGAGCCATGTAAATGAAAATAGATTTGAAATCCTAACACCTATCAGATTGGCTAACATGACAAATAAGAAAAATGGCAAATTCCACAGGGAATGTGGAAAAATTGGGACCCTAATGGATTGTTGGAAGAGTTGTGAACTAGTCCAACCATTGTGGAGAACAATTTAGAATGATGCCCAAAGGGCTATAAAAATGTGCATAACTTTTGACCTAATAACGCTACTAGGTCTCTATCCCAAAGATATCAAAGAAAAGGCAAAAGAACCTATTTGTACAAAAATATTTATGACAGGAACTCAATTATTTTTAAAAAATGGTTGTTAGAAAAGTTTTACATGTAATCAGGAACAATTTAAAGAAATAAAAAATATATAATGCAGATTAAACTTAAAAGTGTGATATATATATATATATATACATATACATATATATAGTGTTTTTTTTTTATCCAGAGAGCCAACATATTAAACACTTAAACTGTAAAATGTTAAATATTTAATCATACCCCCTTGGCTGTAATAAGTTATTGGTCATGGCTTATCTCCCTTCCATGAACCTGAAAACTTGCCAGTATATGTGTCAGTTGTTATGACTGAAACAGATAAGAGAAATAGAAAGGGGGTTGGTTACTAATGCCACATCCAATGGATACCACTTTTAAAATGTATTTATGTTCCATGGAATACTGCATTTATTTCAAAGCTGAATATGAGCTAAAATTATTGTCATACTGTAAACCTTAAAATATTTTACATTTTGAAAAACAACTTTATACATCTATTTACTTAAGCTGCAATTATTTGGGGTTTTTTTTAACATATTTAGGACTTTGGTTCATAAGAGTTTGCCTTATGTTCTCTAATTCTTCAACATGGAACCACATTTTTGCCATACTATATCTTAAAGCATGTCTTTGATGAATAGTCCATTTTTTACATGTGTAGGTTTCAAATGGGGTCCAAGCATTCAAGTTCCCATGTCTTTGAAGGCTATTTAGTGTGATTTCCTGGATAATTTCATGATTTTTCTGTAAGTGTCACATACTGTATGGTTAAGTGATAGTCTTCCATTCACATTTGGGAATTTATGTAACTGGAATAATTCTACTTCTTTGTGTGTCTATATATTTGTCAAAGTTAAGTGTTCTTGGGGAAAAGACTTCCAGAGCCATTATCAAATTTTTTTAAATCTCTAAAATGTCTTTGGAGTGAATATTTTACAATCTGATGAAGATGCCTTTATTTTATAGACTCATTTGGATTTCTTTTGACAAGGATTTTGTACACTTTTGATTGAAAAAGAAAAGTCTTTTTAGTAAAAATACCTCTATCTAATCTTCAGTGCTTCAGTCTTTATGTTGTCTTTTCCATGAGTGCATCCTTTTTTTTTTCTTTGGAGGAATGATTAGCAGCCTTTTTTCCTACTCATCTTACTGCTATTTTTTCAACTTTAAAAAATGCCATACTACAAAGCAAATTTTCTTTTATCAATGTCATGGCCCCTTTTTGTATTCTGAATAAAATAAAATAAAATACACAAGATTACAAAGGAAATCAATCACATGGAAATAGTTATTAAAATATTTTTTTTAAATCTTTATGGACCTGAGGTTATAGAAAATGTAGGTGAATCAGTACCAACCTCCCTAGCTCCCAGCCTCTGCTGAATATCTTTGCTTGTTATATGTGAATTAATTAAGATGTTTTTAGGAAGAAATTGTCCGTTCTCTCTCTCTCTCTCTCTCTCTCTCTCTCTCTCTCTCTCTCTCTCTCTGTATTTGACTGCAATTTCCATTGTATTTCAGTATGACTATTGCTGGTTCATTGTAGGCTTGAATGATCTTGAAATATCTACATGTGGGGTGAGGAAACTGCAGCCTTGAGGCTATACCAATAGATATTAGGCTATACCTAATAGTCACTGAAGTGTGCTCTTCAAGAGCTGTGATTTTTTTAATGCATCCTTGAAGTAATATCCATTCTTAAAAAATATATAAAGTTAAAAAGGTACCAAAAGAGAACAATGAAACTTATCTTTGTGAGACTAATTCCAGCATTCAACTTACAAAGCATTACTTGTAAGTTGGGAAACTAGCTCAACTTGATTTAATCTAGTAAATAATGTGCATTATATCAACCTAGTATTTATAGAAGCAGAAACATACATGATGATTTCTATAAAAAATGAAACTATATGAAAATTGCTTCTTGTCCCAATTGTTTCTTACATGACTATAGATGATCCTCCAAGTCCCTTCTACTTATAAGATTCTTTAATTTTGTTCTAGTTATCCTCAGAATACAGTCCAAAGACTAATGGATAGAAATTACAGAAGAACAATTTTCAGCTTAATGGAAGAGGAAGGGACACCAATAATTAGAAGTATTCAAATGAAGAATGCACTCTTTCTGTTGAAAGTGAGTAGGGGTGGTTTGGGTAGGGAAGGTTGAATTTCCCATCACTCGAAGTCTTAAGATAGAAACTAGATAGCCACTTGCCAGTAATATTACCCAGAGGATCCATGCATCAGGAAGGAGTTGGACCCAATAACTACTAAGCTCCCTTTCAATTGAAATTTTATGATTCTATTTTTCCCTCAACCACCCCAATCATTACATTACATTGCATTACAATGATGATGAGGATAATTGACTCTCACTACAATTGCCAACCCCTAAAGTATTTGCCATATATAGATACATCACCATCATCCTCATTTTAAAAATTTTAACAATATTATCAATTACTTTTAAACTGCTTTCTTCCTTTGTGTTCCTATCAATTTGTTTTAAAAAAAATCTTTTTTCCTATCACCACTCATCTCTAGCCATATACCCTTCCTATAATACTCACACTTGCAGCACACATGCTTCTTAACCAACAACACAACTTTGCTGACTGGGTCCACTAAAATTATATACTATGGCACCTCCAACTAAGCTCTCACTGCTGCATGTCAGCCCTTTTCCTGATGGGCTCTATCTCCTTTCCTCAGTCCCTGTTTCAAATATGCTTTTCTCTCTTCAAGCATCCTTTGGTGCTCCTCCCTCTTCCCTTTCAGCAGAGATAAATACCTCATGCTTAACATAAAGGCCATTCAAACTGTAGCATCAAATACAAAATCTTCTGTTCAGCTTTAAAAGCCCTTCACTCTTTGGCTATGACCTATTGTTCCAACAATTTCCTTCGCAACTCTATCCCAGTCCAAGTAGCCTACTTGCTGCTTTCTGTCCCCCTTTAATTATTTTGCGTCTACTCATGTGTGTGCATTGTATTTAATTTTAAATATGCAGAATTTTAGAAGTGTAAAGAAATTACTTCTCCTCATAGAATGTAAATTCCTGAGGGTAAGGACTGTTTTGTTTTTTGGCTTCACATCCCTAGCAACTGGTACAATGCTTGGCACCTAAAAGGTGCTTAATGAAGTAAATGCTTGATAGATTAATGAATGATCATACCACATTTAATCATATTTTATTGTATATAAGTCAGTGTACTTTATTCATTAGGACCATAGAAAACTATGAAATGCAATTTCCGTCTTCTTGGGGCTTATGCTTCTTTTCTGGAGCTACAAAATAAACATAAAGAATGATGCCAAAACAAGGTAGCCTTACTGCAACTGATGTTCTAAGAAGGATCTAATCTACATAGTCTTGCCCAGAAAATATCTCTCTATGCAAAACAAAATAATAAATGAACATTTTGGCCACTAAATTAATCAATCAAACACTAAGGGCTTATTAAATGCCAGAAAACTCTGTATGTGTGTGTGTGTGTGTGTGTGTGTGTGTGACTAGAAAGCAGAAAGGCTTCATTTAGAAGGGGATACATGAAGGAATTTTTAAGGAAACCATGGATTCCAAGAGGCAGGATTGAGATTACAGACCTAGAATATCAGCAGCACAAGGGCAAAGATTTGGGAGATAAGAGCTTTGTTTGGAGCAAGTAGGACAATATGACTAAAGAGTTCATGGAGGGGAGTGCATGGGAAGAATGAAATTATAGGAAGGGACAAGATTATGAAGATCTTTAAGTGGCAATTTGAAAAGTTCATATTTTATCCCAGAGGTCATACTGGATTCTATTGAATATTAGGATAACATGATCAGACCCGGGATAGGAAAATCATGTTGGCATTTAAGAGAAGAGAAAGTAGAGGATAGGAGCCTTAATATCTCTATACAGTATGTATTTTTGAATGTAGTATTTTCAGTCACATCCAACTCTTCATGACACCATCTGGGTTTTCTTGGCAAAGATACTGGGATCGTTTGTCATTTCCTTCTATAGCTCCTTTTACAGATGAGGAAACTGAGGTAAGCAGGGTTGAGTCACAAGCCCATAGGCACACTTATTATATGTCTGAGGATAGATTTAAATTCAGGAAGATGTGTCTTCCTGATTTCAGACCCAGCCCTCTATGCACTGTTCCATTTAGCTGCCCTAAATGTAATATAACTTCACAAATAATTTTAAGGTTACCAGTAAAATTCAAACATAATGTTTTACTTTATCAATAAGAATCTGCTGTAGATATATAGCTACTTTATGGGTTAAAATCAGTACCCATATAAAACTAAGGACTACATGGCATCAGTTATTATAGGAGTTAACACTCTCCCCAAACAACAAATTTCATCTGGCACTTTTTTTTTAAAGGAAAGCTTAAGACAAGGTGAGAGGTAGTATATGGTGCAATGTACCACCTGACTTGAAGGACTCTTGCTGAGGCAGGACTTACCACTCCCTGACTCATAGTTAGGCAATTGGTGACCTATTATCAATGGGCCACCCACCAATTAGATCTGCTTAAATTTGGGAGATTAAGGTTATATTGTAATAACCTGTTCATAAAATTGCCCATGATTTGCCACACAATAGAATGAGCACAATTAAGATAGAAGACTCATGGCAAAATACAGAAGAAAAGGCACCAGCACTATCTGTGCCAACTTAGCTTCAAATTAAGCTTGAAGGAATATCTGAGATGTCTGTTAATCTTTTGTCTACCAGGTCATACTTAAAGATTGTTGCTGTTGCACAAAACTCATGAGTCTTATAGGATAGTTTGCCAACCATCCTAGGGAGGGCTGTGAGCCTAGCTTCAGCCAGGGGTTGACTGATTTTCTGATTGTGGTCATTATTCCCAGATGTAGCTAAGAAACTACAAAGAAATCAAAAAGATTCCTTTTTGGCTTTTTGTTTTCTTTTTTGGGGGGAAGGGAGGAAGTAAATTGATTTTACTTCAAAAACAAAGAGGCGCAATAATGATGCATCAGCCCATTTTTATTTCTAGATGCTTGGGGAAAACACTGGGACGTTCATATCTTTATGTAGAAGATGGAAATCACTGTACTCCTTAGTCATACATATAACAGTATTCTGCAATGCTTCCAGTCCCTTCTCTAGCTATATTCACTTAATTGGCTAAGGGAAATGTATAGCTAGGAATGAAGGTAAATAAGCTTAGACTGGCTGGTGAACATGCAGGGATGAAAACTGAATCTGCGGGGAACCTGACTTTATTTTGTCTCCATAAATGTACAGAACATTTCTATTGTAGGCCTCCTAAGGTCTAGTAGTACAAGGTAGTCAACAATGGCCTCATCCACATAGATTTCTAGAGGGAGTGGTTGAGGGAGGGAAGAATCTGTTGGCAGAAATAAGATAACCAATGAGTTCTAGAGTATAACCTCTAGGCACTCAAGAAATTGTTTCAACCTGGGTATGCATTCTTATCTAACTTACTCATGATTGGTGCCTTCAATTGTGCCTGAGTAGCTTACTTACCACTTTAGTGCAAAGGAATGCACCCCTGGAGGGTTACTGGGGCCTCTCATGCCAGCCCTAGGTAGGGCTGACCAGTTCTTTATTTTATTTTATTTTTATTCTTTATCTTTATATATCCTAGGATCCCTGGATAGCAAGACAGAAGGTGGAGACCCAAGGTGGCTGTTTAATTGAAGAAAACATGCTTTTTACTTAAATATCAATAAATTACAGCTAGGTAAATTCCCTGAAGGTCAGACTTCTCTCACTCTTTTGAATGTGTAACAAAATATAAAGGGAGTGGCTGAGCAATTTACAATAACACCAACCTATATTTATAAAGCTTTTTATATTACCTTACTTAAGAATATTTATTAAGTATTACTATATGCTGTTACTGTTCTAGGAAATGAGGATACAAAGACAGAAATTTAAAAAAAAAACACTTTTTTCTGCCCTCTGTGTTGGTAAGCAAAATGGGCTCCTTAGAACTTAGTTCAACAAGTGCCCTTGAAGAGTTTGGTTTGTTTCCTTTGGTTAATTCAGTGTATTTCATTGAGCCTTACTAGGTGCTAAGCCCCAGGCCAAAACCCAAAAATAGGTGTGGAACCTATATGGGTGTGGATTGGTGACTGGGGTGGGGCCCAAGGTGGGGCTGGCTAAGGGGAGGTGCTAACTCCAGAGCCATGCCCTATTAGGTGTTAACCTAACCTATGTGGATTTGAACCTCCCAGGGTCCTAAGGGGAGAGGCTAACTCAAGAACCAATCATAGCAGCCTAAGTTCTGGTCATTCAGATGATGTTTGATGATGTCTGAAGCCATACAAAAAGGGAGGACAGAGCCATTTGTGCAGGGCTCTCTCTCTCTCT
>CM053622.1:170259590-170281707 GCA_028646595.1 Phalanger gymnotis | reverse complement strand
AATAAATAAATAAATGTTAAAAAATGATGATGATAACAATGGATATTTGAATATACAGTTTTGATACATAATATGATGCAAAGTGCTGTCACAAATATTATCTATTAGTAATATAGATTTCTACCACATGCATTGCCTCAGTCTTACCTCATGGTAAGCCAGTGAGGTAGCCAATATAAAGATTGGCTTGATTATCATCTCCATCTTTCTGAGAAGGAAACTGAGTCAACCTGCCAAAAATCAAAGCAACCCCAAAGGAATAAAGCTGAGACTTAAGTGCAGGTCATAGGATTCAAAATCCCTTGGTTTTGCTACTGGACCAATGCAGAAAAGTTTAATCTCAAAGTATCTTTAAAAGAATCTATTTTGCAAATCCTTTTTCACCTCCCCCCAAAACCATAACCATGTCTTCTGTCACCTCAACAAGGGTAAGAAAACTTGTGAAAGCAGTAGTTGAAGTTAAGCAAGGCAAGAGTAAAATAAAACATTCCTTAGAATAGTCCATATCATTTTTTCCAGATAGCACTCACATTTTTAATCCCCTGATATATCATAGTAGCATGCATTTTAACTTGCACACTGACAGTATTTATACTTTCTTTTTTGGCTTTGGATGACAGAAATTGAAACATGGAGCTCAAAGAATTGACTGCATCAGCAGAATAACCTGTCTGACTTCTGTATTTCACAAGTTCATCAATGCCTAAAAAGTTGGCTTCTGTGAGCTGCCTGGACAGTGTCATTCTAATGGTACAATTACAAAATTTCCTGCTCCACAGAGCAGCAGTAACACAATCCCCTTCTTGTTAAGAAAAGAGAGGTCAAGTAAAGCTCTTCCTATTGCAAAATGATCGATTTTAAAGTAATTTATATCAATTACATTGATTCCTTCTTCTATCATCTATCTCTCAATACATACATAAATACACATGTGCGCACACGCACACACACACCCCTGTGGTGGAGATGGTATGTACAAACATAGATATATAATTCATGTGAAAACATATGTATATGTGTGTACAGGTGTGTAAATAAAGAATGTTCTTAAACTTATTGTTTTAGTTCTAATGTAAAAGAATTTTGGTTCTGAATTTTTTTAAATTTACATTATGGATAATGTTGAAAGAACAAAAAAAATGCTCCAAAAACATGATTCATGAGCAACATAAAGCTTCCATTGTGAAATGCTCTATAGAAACCTTCAAGGCAGTGCGGCATAAGGTAGAAAGAGCACTGGATTAAACATCAAGTAACCTGAGTTTCAATTTACTTACTGTCTAATCTTAAGTAAAGCTACTTAACCTTTGAATCTCAGTTTCTTCATCTGTAAAATGTAGAGGTTGGGCTAGGTGATTTCTGAGGCCCATTTCTGACCCAATTTTTATTACATGAATAATAACAAATAATAACTATTGCCTTTCCACAATTTATTGTAGAGCATGGAGAGAAGGAAGAGGAGCAAGGAAAGAGGAGAGAGAGAGAGATAGAGACAAACGTATAGACAATCAGAGAAGAATCGCAGGATAAAGCTTAAAAATAGAAAAAATTCCCTATAAAATAAAAAACATGCACATACATATGTGTATGTATGCATATATATTTGTGTATATCACAAATATGTATATTATGTATACACACACCACACACATACACACATATGTATATATATATGTATATATATATATATATATGTGTGTATATATATATATATATATATATGTTAACTTAAGTGTTAAATTACATTGAGGAAACAGTGCTTCAAAAATTCCCAACAATGAGACCTTTTATTAGGCAGATGTGTATTTAAAACAAGGACCATTTGATGTAATGAAACTTCTCTACTTCATCTGTTTATAAAAGTCTATTCTAATTACAGTGGGGTAGTGGATGGCTTTCAGTGTTTGGGATGTAGGCCAGAGCACCCTGTGGTGCAATGCTAGTGGTTACATTAGGTTTTAGTTCCTGCTACTATCTTGTTCTTCTTGAATTCCTCCAGTTATATGCTGCTGTTATTGTTAAGGTGGAGTGAACTCCAAGTGGTATTGGAGCTTCTATTATGGAATACTGAGAAGCCCCAGAAAAAAATTCCTTAAAAAGGCAATTTTCATGCCTATTAAAGAAATTGATAATCAGCAATCTAGTTTGTCCCACAAACAAATCCCTTTCTCCCCAGCCAATGTCTAACACCCGAACTCTGTCCAAATCAAGCATTTATTAAAAAGCGCCTGCTATGTTCCAGGCTCTGTGCTAAATGCTTTACAAATATTTATTTGAGCCTCACAATTCTGGTAGGTCAGTGATAATTTAATCCCCATTTTGTAGCTGAAGACTTTGAGCAAGACAGAAGTTAAGTGACTTGCCCAGAGTTACACAGCTGATTAACTGTATGAAGCCTGATTTCAATTGTCTTCCTGACTCCAGGCCCAAAACTTTCTCTGCTATGCTACCCAGAGGTTTCTAGAAAGAACCTGAAAGAGCTCAGAAAACCCAGAAGCTCAGAAAACTCAGAAAATGAATTAAGATATGCTTCATTAGAACATATTTGATTTTAAACTTTTCATCATGAGCTTATCTCACTGAGGTAGAGTAGGAGTGACACAGTAATTGCTCTCAGAAAGAACACTGTGTAGCACTTGGGGGTGGAGAAGAGGGGAGCTACATTGAAAAGGTTCTGACAATGTTCTTCTGTGTATCTTGGATCAATATATTCCTACTACTTCTTTATATTACTCCTCACAAAGAATTAAGTACTATTGAAGACCGGCCCACTCATGCTCTACCTTCCCTTCCCCCTCCTAAATTCTTTTTTTTTATAATTAAGATTTTTTATTTTTAGTTTACAATGCTCTGTTCCACAAATTTTGAGTTCCATATTTTCTTCCACCCCTCCCACCTTCCCTCCCTAAGACGGCATGGAATTCAATATATCTTCTACATATAACTTTGAATTGAACTTATTTACACAATAGTTAAGTTGTGAAGAATAATTATGACCAATGGAATAGATCAGGAGAAAGAAGACACAAAACCAAAAAAGCCAAAAAAAAACAAAACAAAACAAAGGAAAAACAAAAAAAAAGAGAGCAGTGTGCCTCAATCTGCATTCATACTTCATAGTTCTTTCTCTGGACGTAGATAGCTCTCTCCATCATGAGTCCTTTGGAGTTGTCTTTGCACCTTGCATTGCTGAGAAGAGCAAAGTCTATTAGGGTTGGTCATCACAGAATCCATATATCTGTGGTTGTATATAACGTTCTCCTGGTTCTGCTCCGCTCACTCAGCATTACATCATGTAGGTTTTTCCAGGTTATTATGAAGTCCGTATCATCACCATTTCTTATCGCACAATAGTATTCCATTACCTTCACATACCACAACTTGTTCAGCCATTCCCCAATTGATGGGCATCCCCTTGATTTCCAATTCTTTGCTGCTACAAAAAGAGCCACTATAAATATTTTTGTACATATGGGTCCTTTTCCCACTTGTGTGATCTCTTTGGCATACAACCCTAGAAGTGGTATTGCTGGATCAAAAGGTATGTACATTTTTATAGCCCTTTGGGCATAGTTCCAAATTGCCCTCCAGAATGGCTGGATCATTTCACAACTCCACCAGCAATGTAATATTGTTCCAATTTTCCCACATCCTCTCCAGCATTTATCATTTTCCTCTTTCATCATTTTAGCCAATCTGACAGAAGAGATGTGCTACGTAAGAGTTGTTTTGATTTGCATTTCTCTAATCAGTAGTGATTTTGAGCATTTTTTTGTATGCCTATAGATATCTTTAATTTCTTCCTCTGAAAACTGTCTGTTCATATCTTTTGACCATTTCTCAATTGGGAATTCTCACTTGTATTCCCATAAATTTGACTCAGTTCCCTGTATAGTTTAGAGACGAGACACTGGTTGTAAAGATTTTCTCCCAATATTCTGCTTCCCTCCTAATCTTTGTTGCAGTAGCTTTTTTAATAAAAAACATTTCAAGTTAACATAATCAAAATTATCCATTTTGCATTTTGTAATGCTCTCTATCTCTTGTTGGGTCATGAATTCTTTTCTTTTCCATAAATCTGATAGGTAAACTATTCCTTGTTCTCCCAAACTGCTTATAGTATCAGCCTTTAATCCTAAATCATGAACCCATTTTGACTTTATTTTGGTATATGGTATAAGATATTCGTCTATGCCCAGTTTTTGCCCTAACATTTTCAAGTTTTCCCAGCAGTTTTTGTGAAATAGTTGATTCTGAGCCCAGAAGCTGGTTTCTTTGGATTTATCAAAGGCTAGATTGCTATAGTTGTTGGCTACTGCATCTTATGTACCTATCCTATTTCACTGATTCATGTCTCTGTTTCTTAGCCAGTACCAGATAGTTTTGATGACTGCTGATTTATAGTACAGTTTAATATCTTCCCTAGCATTTCTTTTCATTAATATCATAGATATTCTAGACCTCTTGTTCTTCCAGATGAATTTTGTTATTATTTTATCCAGCCCTATAAAATAATTTTGGTAGGTTAATTGGTATGGTACTGAATAAATAAATTAATTTAGGTAAAATTGTCATTTTCATTATATTAGCTCTTCCTAACCATGAGCAACTGATATTTTCCATTTATTTAGATCTGACTTTATTGGCATGAAAAGTGTTTCATAATCATCTTCATATAAACCCTGGGTTTGTCTTGGCAGATAGACTCCCAAATATTTTATAGTGCCTACAGTAACTTTGAATGGAATTTCTCTATCTCTTGCTGTTGGGACCCCTTTTAAATTCTTAATTCCCCCTTAATTCCAATATGATCTTTGAGAGTCCAAATGGTATGGTGGATAGAATGTCAGCTTGGAACTAGTTCAAACATTGCTTTACAGGCTTACTAAGGGTGGGACTTTGGGTGACACTTCTTTTAGTGCTAACTTGATTTCCTCATTTGTAAAATGGGTATTTATAAAAAATAGGGTGGTGAGAATCAAATGAAATAATATATGTAAAGTGCTTTGTATATCTTCATATATTATATTTATTTTATTTTTAATTTCATTTATTTAATTCTGAACTCAAGAAATAAAATAAGCATATCCTTGGTGCTTAATGTAGTATCTTGCACATAGCAAGAGCATAATCCATGATTTTTATGTAATTGAAATTGTTAGAATCTTCCCAAGATTCACACTTCATGTTGAACCTTCTATCAGGGTCTTATTTCTAGACAGAACTTTTCTTGACCTTACACTTCTGGATTTTTTTAAAAAATAAAGGATTCTTCTTTTCTGGCATCCTCAAACTTCATTCTTGAACCTCTAATATATCCCTTGTCATTACTATGAACTTGAACTATTTCTACTCAGATAGACTCATAGTAGGTAGGTGGTAGAGAGACGATAGCAGGAAGTGCCTAAGCCCCACAAAATCTCCAGTTCCTAAAATAGTCCTTCTTTAAATTTCATATTCTACTGGGTCTCTCTAGAAAAAGTTGGGGTAAATTCTAGGACCCATCTTGTTCTTACTGGGCCTAGAGGGAAAAGTACTTTCTGACCCACACTTTCCCAGATTTTTCTTGTAGTTGTCCTTCTACATACTTCTCAATATGTTGCTAATTGTCCGTCGACATGCATCCTGTTCTTTTGTACCACTCTAAAATATTGCCTAATGTCCAAGCCCTAAAATACTTTTACCAAAAGAAAATTACTAATTGTCCCTCAATGATGCCACAATCCATTCTCAGGACAAGCACTTAATCTTCACCAGCTCAGAGGCTACCTCCTGATGTTGTTAAATAGTCCTCTAGAATTGTGAAAAGGTGCTTACTTTCTCACAGTCTCTTTCCCCTTTTCAAAGTATCCTGAGCTCCTGACAGCTGTGGATACAGAGGCATAGCCTTCCCTTCTATCTTTAGGCAAAAAAAACGACAGCCCCAAAACAAGTGATTTGGAATTGTTCTCATTACTTTTTAGCAAGATGGTGGTGGGAATCAGTCCTAACATTCTCTTCCAAAATAGATCAAGATCATCCATACTGTATATAAAACAGTTAGAGAGCTATCACTCAACCGGAAGGCTAAGTGACTTTCCAATTGACACACAGCCAAGACATGTTAGAGGTACAACTGGAACCCAGATCTTTCAGACTTCCAGATCATTTCTCTATGCACCATAAGCTCCTTTCCTCACACATTCTTAATTGCTTTATTTTTAAGGCCTTTAAAAATTTGTGAACCTGTAATGTGTGTAGATCAGGCAAGTTTGGAAGGCTAAAATTGCTTAAAGTTTATTGGACCATGATTGGGAGCTGCAAGGAAAGGGTAATAGTGACCTCAGTCTTATGGCCACATAACCCCCAGGAAAGGGGATGCACAAATCAAACTACTAGTGTAGAAGCCAGTTTTTGTTTTTTCTTCATGAAAAGCTGAACAGCTAAAACCTTCATAGGCTAATTTGCTTCTGACAGACAAATGTGACAGAGGGGAATGGTTCAAGAGTGATAGAGGTCTTCTATGTGTAAGAGTCACTGAACTCTCTGCAACAATGAAGACATCTTCAGGAGCACAAAAACATTAACAAAAATAACAAAGAAGATGATTTATAGTTTTCAAGTTTTTATTTCCATGTCTTTTTTTGATAGAAAAACTACCTGGTAGAAATGAGTAGGTCAAGTAGGGTAACAGGTCCTAATTAGGAAACAGCTCAGACACATAGGGCACCACTGAGCTATGGTGGAAATTCCCTCATTTGATTGTTTAGCACCCAAGGGTGTGATCAGGGCAAAGGTCCAAAGCCCAGCCCTGCATGAGTTGCTGTATCTTGGTTTTGTTTGCTCACCTGAAAGGACCACAATGATGTAATGTTTTTTCCCCTCATCCAGGGTATCACTTGTACTCTGGAGACTGATGTAGATTGGCTCACTCCATGTCAGGAGAGCACAAAGGGAAAAATTCCAAGACCTTAATATACCTTATTTTCTTGTGTAACTACAAAAAGCTAGTGTTTTATAACACTGAAAGATAAACTTGTTCATAGTTTTGTATTGCTCCTGTATTGACAAGAAAAGACCCTCTTTTTCCTCATCACTTGTGATTCTAAACACAAATGATTTTGTTCAATTAATTAGGATTATTCTTTCTGTTTCCATATAGTTATCTTTTCTCAGCCCTCAGCTAAGATGTTACCTAAAAGAACTCAGGACTATTACCAAACAGCTTGACTCTTCTTCCTTCCTTCCTTCCTTCCTTCCTTCCTTCCTTCCTTCCTTCCTTCCTTCCTTCTTTCCTTCCTTCCTTCCTTCCTTCCTTCCTTCCTTCCTTCCTTCCTTCCTTCCTTGCTTCCTTCTTACCTTTCGTCCTTCTTTCTTTTCATCCTTTCTTTCCTTCCTTTCTTTTCTCCCTTCCTTCTTTCATTCCTTCCATTCATCCAACCATCAGTTTCAAGCAGGAAACTGACATAGTATAGATCTAAGTCTCCAGAACATTAACTATATCCCTGCCAAGTATAGCAACAAAGTTATAAGGATAAACATTAAAATATTTTGTCTCCAAAGTATCCTTGCCTGATATCCATACATCCATGCATACATATATATATATGCACATACATACATATATGACCAATAAAAAAATTGTTTTCAGAAGGTCCAGAGCAGCCAAGTTTACATATCTTTCATTCCCATCTAAAGTTGCTGAACTCTTCCCAAAGCCACTATCACGCCTATGCCCCCCACCCCATTCCAAACCTTTTTATTCATTTTTACAGCCAATTATCCTAGCTTCACTCAGTCTCCTACATAAATTTATGTGCATAAGTAAGGACCTGTCTGGTAAACTACCAGATAGGGTCTTTTGACTTATGGTATCTAATTCCTAATTTTTTTTTCATGCCTTGGCTCAAAAGGCTGGACTCCATGAGAACTGAGAAATTGGAACATAAAGGAAGTGTAGAATTAAATAAAGTGGGACAAAGAATGAAAGAGATTTTTAGGGGAAATTAGTGGGAGAAAACTCTTGCAACAAAACAGGGAGTTTCCTGCCAAAATCAAAGAAATGAACAGGTGTGTCAAAGCCAAGTTTAGAAGATTTTAGACAATATCCATGTTTCATACAGAGACACCCACAAACAGATATTGGCACAGGAACCAAGATCTGTTCCTTTCCAAATTACAGAAAAGCTATTTCTTTCCATTTTCAATATTTTTACCCAAGATCAACTATCTTCTAATCTTCTCTGAAAAAGAATTTAATTCAAATAGCTATAACTGCTCTAGTTATAGATGCATGGTTAATAGAGAATTGCCCAGCAATCAGAAAGGCTTGGATTTAAGTCCATCTTCTTACGGACACTGGCTATATGGCCATGGCCAAGTCCCTTAAACTCCTATTGTCCCAGATAGCTTTCTAAAACCATAATTGCAGAGTACATGCTTATGTGCACTAGTGGAGGGAATTTCCTCATTATGGGAGTTCCCTTATAACAACAACAACAAATCACAAGTCCGCACTTAACAAAACCCATCAATATAATGGCTGACCAATCCAAGAAAATCCTTAAATTGGACTGTATTTGTGTTAACATATGACTTCTTCATCTAATGGTTTATTTATTTACCTAGCTGCCCTAAATTTCAAGTTCTTAGAAAACCAAAAGGGCACAAGAACTTGGAGTACAAGGGGACAAGAAAGCACAATTCATTACATTGTCAGCTTCAGTGAGAACCACTTTGATGTACTAAAAGCTCCCAGTGTAGTGAAAAAATAACTATCTGTTCAATAGAACACACAAAAGTGGTGTTAGAACTGGCAAGGTATTAGTTGGTAAATTATTAATGAACATTCTATTAGGTATTAACTGTAACGCAGGCATACATCTCATGGATAATTACATAGATGCAATTTTCCTTTATTTGAAGGTTTCTAAAAGGGAGGTAGGGGCAGCTTACTACTTCCAAGGTTAGTCTATTCTTTTGTTGTATGGCTCTAATTATTAGGAAAGCTTTTCCCTTCAACAGCTAAAGTCTGAAATCTGCCTGCATACAATTTCTATAGGTTTCTGCTTCTCTTGCTCTCCAAGGCCAAACCAACCCTAGTTCCTCTTCTACATGGCAATGCTTCAAATACTTATACACAGATATCTTTTGGGATAGATAATAAATAGTTGAATGAGCTCATTTTGCTTTTATTACTAAAATACACTACACAATCCATTTTTCATCAGTAGTTTCTATTGACTCCATAGGGCTTGAATTTGAATCAACCCCACTAACTATACTATTGTTGGCAATAGCTGATAGAAATCTCTAGCCAGAAGGGTAACAGCAAATGATTTAATTTATAATGTAATAAATTCCTGGTTTACCCTTTCTCAAAAAGTCGTTAGCATCCTGAAAGCTGTCCCTTCACCTATCAATAAATATTTGTAGCACCTAAAAACTGAATAACTAATGGTAAGAACCCATAATACTTTTCTGATAATGAGAATTGTGGTCTTCATTGAAGATATCAGAAATATAAGTCTGAGTACCCTGAATTTTGAAAGGTTTAAAAATGAACCTTCCAGTAAACTCAAGAGTAAGGTTTGATTGTACTGATACGGTCATATATGACCATGCTTGCATGTGCCTTTATGTGATGGAGGACTATGAATAGAGAGATAACTTTAGTCTCCTGTTAAAATGGTGAGTTAACTATTCATACGTCAGATTGCATCTTGTTCTTTAGTTAGATAGGCCTCAGGACTCTGTTAGACCCATTCTAGTTACACTCCCCAGGAAATATCTTGGGGAAAGAAAAGTTATAAAAGGAAAATGGATTGGGAACATAGAAGAATAAAGATTATTCAATATTAAACCATCTGCATGATTAAAAAGTTGGAAGCACAAGTAGATCTCTCTGAAGCTAAGATTTACACTGTTGATAACCATTTGCAAATTAAGCATATTGTGCAAATGCCATAGGATTATACGTTTCAATTGTTAGAAACAAGGGGGAAAAAGTATTATTTTTCTGCCACATCTTAAATTTAATAATAGCTAACATTCTGGAAAGAAAAATGAAAAGTTTTATCCCTGGGTTAGCAGAGAAAGAGCTAATATCTGTCAGTGAATCCCATTATGATGATTATATATGACTCTGGGTTGCTTCATTCACAGATTGCCCAGATATTACTTAAATAAGACTTCAGGAGGCTGTACATGGATTGCTGTAAATGGGGATTGGTCTCTGGTGTGGTGGTTGCCAGGTAATGGATTAACAGACTGTCAGTGTGAAATTCATTCATTTCTCCTTATCATTCAGGAAGCAGGCATCCTGTCACTCTCTACCAGCTTGCACACTGGTAGCCCTTCACTTAGGGAGGCAGGGGGAAGAAAAAAAAAACAGAAGCAGATGCAATGGCAAAGGAAGATTTCATTTGTCTATTATCACATTCTGTTCATGATTCTTGACCTTTGATATGTAATATCCACATAACCTCAATCAGCTGGGACCATTGACCCTTGCACATGTATTTTAAAAACCCTAAAATTCAGTACTATAGCTCTTAGATACTTGTAAATTAAAGGAAAAAAAATGGGCAAATAAGTAAAACAATGTGGAAATAGCACATAGATAAAAAAGATCAACCTTTTAAGAGAATCAGAAATGTGTTTGCTATGGGACTATAGAGCATAAGGGTTGTGTATAAGAAATCAACATTATTCCAGTTACCCTTCATGGAAATGGGCCAGTCCCAGAAATCTTTGTGTTTTTACAAAGCAAGTGGTACAAATTGAGGCAAATCAGAAGAAAGCAAATCCAAGGAAGTCAGACATTGCAGTGGGATCAAACCTCCAAAGCATACAGTGGTTTGTTTAAGAGGAAAATAACAGAGTTTCCAGGGCAAGTAAGGATAAACTTTTTTTCTGTGTTAGTGCAGTGTTTGGCTTAGAAAAATGAAAAGGGGTGGGAAAATAATTTCATTTTGACCTTCAACTCAGCAACTTGTCTGATTGAATCTTCCTCCATCTATTGAGCAAGAGAGAATTGGGGGTTGGAGTGCTGGCAGAGAGTGAGGAATGGGAGGGATTGTCCCAGAACAGAACTTCTATTGGACTAGAATCTCAGAGCTTTGTTTAAACACAGTGTGTTTATAAAATGACCTCAGTGGTTTTGGTATATCCTCTGCAACTCTAGCATTCTTAGTGCCAGGCATCACAAAAGACAGGGGGTAGTCAGAGATGATGATCACAAACTGGACAAAAAGGAAGATCAAGGAGTCAGATACACTCAGGTCTGTTGATTTCCTTTACTGCAAGCAACTGCTTTCCTTTAATAGATGTCAAGTATTCCAGGTTTTTAAATAGGTTGGAAAGGGGGAGGGTGTTAGAAAAATACAGTAAGTTTCCCGTATTTAAGAAACTTTACACTCCCATTCTAGGAGTAAAACAAAACATACCAAAACAAAAAGGAAAACAAGTCACTTTAGGCTTCAGATTTCCAAATATAGATTAGAATCCATTAAATAACCATCCAGTGTTCTAAGTATACACACACCCCTCCACATATACATATACACAAACATAAATACACACATGAACATACACACATACATACCACCACCACCACATATTTACTAGAGAAAGTCCTATTGTACATAACTCAATTAATAAGTCATTAAAGGAAATGAAGCCATTTACTTTTAATGTCCTTGAAGAATTGGCCAGAAATCTATCTAGTGGTTTTGTACTACCCTCTCCTCCTATTTTTTATTTTCATAAGAACTAGTAGTTTCTTTTCAGCCATTTGTAGGAATTCAAAGTAACTTGTACACTATGTGCCAAGCAGACCTAAGATAAAATAAACCTGAAAATGTCATTGTTTCTTTAACCTTTCAAATTAAGCACTCCAGGTCATAATTTGAAAAACAGAGAAATATATTATGAAGTTTCTTTTTCCTTCCTCCCTCCCTTTCTTCCTTCCATTATTTCTTTCTTTTCTCTCTGTCTCTGTCTGTGTCTCCACCCCTGCCCTAGATAGATTGCATGATCATGATTTAGTTGAAATGCTGGGAATAGGTCATCAACTACAGGACTTTATAGGCCACCAAAATGCAAATCCTATTATATGTGATACACACTTAACAAATAGCAATTTTGCAAGAATTTCCTGAAAAAATTTTATATAACCCCATTATGGTATACAAGTATTATTGATGAATGATGTCCTAAAGGTAGAATGGAGCATAACCCCACTTTCCCATTTGTCACTCTGCAACTATTACAAGAAATTATAACCTTACAAAAATGTAATAACCTCAAACTACTAACTATCTTGTCCTAGTTCCATAATACTAGTATTTTCCCTCTAAGGCCCTTTATAAGGTTCTCTATGATTCTATGATCTTGTTAATTCTACAAAGTCAAGCAATGTTTCCCTGCTTTATCCTTGTCTCAATGGCAATAGGAAGGAAGGCATCAGACTGAATTACCATACTCTCTTGCTGACTTAATAAAGACTAGATTGAAATTTCTGAGGTTTGTTCCCCTAGTTACCTGAGAAAGATGGTCTGACTTCCCAGATTATTCACACTCCCTACATGATAACAAGCCAAGCAAGTCTCTAACATCATTTCCTGAAGGATAAATAAGATCTCAAAGAATTTCATGAACTTACATGCAAACATTAATGAGGATGATGAATTAATATTTATTATTTATAATATCACATCTATAGATTCATGATCCAGTGACCTTAGAAAAGTAATTTCTATTTTCTCAGGAAAAGTCATTTACAATCTCTAGGTTTTAGTTTCCTCATGTATAGACAAGGGGAATTCTAATTTTTCATATACTGCTAAGTATGCAATTGTGAATCTGTGACCCTGTCCTAGATTCATCTCTCTCTCTCTCTCTCTCTCTCTCTCTCTCTCTCTCTCTCTCTCTCTCTCTCTCTCTCTTTCTCTCTTTCACTCTCTGACTCATTGTTGGCTGATATCAAGATTACCAGCTTCAGTTAATTTTTAGAAGCTAACTTTTTAGCCCTACTTCAGTTATTGCTGCTGAAAAGAAATAGAACCCGTAATTATCCTACACACACACACACACACACACACACACACACACACACACACACACACACACACACTACCCCAATGACTTGGTGAATCACTGCTTCTCATTGTGTTGGTTTTTTTTTTCTTAGAGAACTTTTCAATATCTGTTTCTTATGCTAACCTGAAGCAGATGCATTCCCTTATATGCTGTCATTGTTGTGGAATTGTGGCTCATACCCCCTTCATCCAATACTCTAAGCCCTGATACTTTACACGCCAACCCAGTAATTAGTGCCTGGTATTTGCTTTGTTTGTACCATGAAATGCCTATTCCTCAGATATCCATGAAGTGGCATTGTTGTTGCCTTTGAAACTTATTCCTGTATTTGATAAATGTTCTACCTTTTGCCATGCCACACATAGAAACCTATAGTCTCTTCCCTACATAGTCAAGCTGTTTCTGATATCAACATACAGAATTTATGACTGTCTAATCACAAATGACAAGAGAATGAATAGATCCCTATGGATTAGAGGACTTCGTTTGACAGTGACAATATCTATTGGGTCACTACTAAAGTATATCTCTTTTTACAATGAGGAGATATCTGGTATTAATATAGTTATTACCCAATAGTGAGACTTGTTTATAGATAGAAAGACAGGTACATAGATACATAGATACATAGATAGATACACAGATAGATTTCCTTACTCTGTCCATATAAACTGATGAAAGGAATGATTTCAATGAAAGCTAAAAAGACAAATATAAAAAGTATGAAACAACACAGAGTGAAGTGAGCAGAACTAGGAGAACAATTTATAAAGTATGAATAACACTGTGAAAACAAATAGGTTTCTAAGACTTAGAACTCTGATCAATTCAATGACCAATCATGATTCCAGGCAACCAGTGGTATAACATGCTATACCACTTTTTGAAGAGAGATGATGAATCCAAGGCACAGATTTTGAGATCTATTATTAGACATGGCCAATATGGGAATTCCTTTGGCTTTACTATGCTTATTTCTTAAAAGGATTTTCTTTTTCTTCTCTGCCTTGCCTTTCCTCTCCCTCCCCCCTACCTTTTTTTTTCAATGAGGGTGGAAAGGAGAGAAAATAGTTTTTTGTTAATTGAATAAAATGGAATTGAATATAAATATGAAGCCTAATATGTGCCTGCTATTTTAGAGTTTTCAAAGCACTGTCACATACACTATCTAATTTGATCCTCACAAACACCTTATAAGATGCACAGGATATCTTTGTCCCTCTTGTACAGAAGTTTCCCAAAGTTCCCCACCTATCAGTTTGAAGATACTGAAATCTACCAAAGGTCATATTGCTCACAATTCAGAGTTTTTCAAGTACCAAATAACTCAATACATACAGGTTGAAGCCTGGGGGTGTGGTGGGAAAAATGTCCTGGAAAGATGTCTAGTCCAAGGATCTCAGAATGCTCATATTCAACATACTTCCCCTTCTGAGGGTTGATTTGGACCAAAATGAATCAGGGAGATTCACAGATCTACAACTACCGTGTGGGTGCAAGCCTGAAACTAAACTGACCCTTGGAATCTAAGCAAGCCCCAATGAATCAAAAATAGCTTTTATGATCTTCTAGAGCTATGCTGGCAAGGATTCCTGCAAATAACATAACTCATTCTGGTTGTAGGCCTCTAACAATTACTTGGTGCTGACCAGCACCCACAGGACAAAACTAGTATCTCCCAGGTGTGGAGATAAAAAGTTGCCACAATGACCCACAGCCATTGGCCTACCCACTATGTTATGGAGTTTACTAGCAATCATTGTCCCTTGTTTCTATATCCTGTGACCTAGGGAAAAGTTCTAAGTCACAGAGCAGCAGGATCCCATGAGGTAACAGTTGCCAGTCAATTTATGACACAATTAACCACATTCTGCTGCATTTGTGAAATGACACAATTTGAAAAACAAAGCTCTTTTCACTGTTTCCAATAAAATACACAAGATGATGGTATTGCCAACAAATATACCTTAAAAATAAATATAAGATATTAATTGCTAAAAATATTTGATATCTGTAGAGGTAATGAAGATATAATTATCTTACAAAGGAAAAGTGTATATAATTGTGTTTGGTTAAAGAAAACTGACCCTAGCATCAGACTACATGGCTCATTTCCTCCTAAGCTGCTTAGTACCAATGGAATATTTGAGCAAATCACTTAAACACCTTTGGTCTCAGTCTATAACCATAAAATGGAAGGCATTGGACTAGATGACATTTTAGGTCCCTTCTACCTCTAGAGTTATGATGCCGAGATCTGTTACATATCTCTTTCAATGTCACTTGAATTTAAATATTATACCTCTATCTCTGATGCTCGGTTACCACTTGTATGAGGCTTTTCTTGTTTTTCCACCACCCATATTTTTACGCCTTCCCTATTTCCCCAAGGCTACATTGGATTTATTTCATGTGTTTTATATTTGCTTATCTGCATCCATGTTGTTTCCTTCCATTACAAAATAAGTTTATATAGTGAAGAGTTTATTTCATTTTTTACTTTTTTCTCCCCTTTGAGGGGCATATAGTAGGTGCTTATTAAATGTTTGTTCCATTAGTGAGTGCATATGTAGGAACCATCTCTTTCCTTCCATTAAATAAAATTCTGTATTACTTGACTTACAGAGAAAAATATTTCCAAAGCTTGGAATGGTTGCTACTGAGCTAGAGATAATCAATTCATTTTCAGTTCCTTCGCATTAATGTATCTGTTAATCTAGAAAATATGAAAATTAAGCTTTCAGAGCAGGACAAGATTTTCAATTGTCTCCATATTGAATCAGATTTCAGACATTAGGCAAAGTAATAGGTATACAGGGAATCCTAATTAATATCCTCTTTGTTCTCCCTTCCTCATAATTCTCTTCTTCCCTAGCAATACCCCAGTGAGTTTTAGCATTTGGACACTGATATTCTGGCAAAAGCAGAAAAATAGCAACTGTTGCTATTAAGTATATTTGGAGTTGGCTTGGACACAGACAGTTTGTAATGTTAAGTATTTGTATGCATTATAGGAAAAAAGGGAAACATTTTCCCCATGAGTTCATTATTGAGTTCCCCGGTGCAGCTTTGACATTAAATCCCTGATGAAGAATGACAAGCTCCTCCCAAACTATGCAAACCATCCTTTCCTTTGTTTGCATTCTATCCAGCAGCTTATATAAATATGCTGGCTCTACATAGAAAGTGTGGCGTGAAGTGCTTGACATTCTCCTTCATGCTGTTGGCATTCATTCCGTTCTGGGAACGGGCCTGAACTGCTCAGCCATGCTTGCTGCAAATGCGACTGGAGGCTGCTAGAGGCCATCCAGATAGCACTTGATCTAGATTAATGTCAGTGGAGGGGATAATATGAACTCTCTAAAGTGTCCTTCATTGAATTAAATGCAGAAATTAAAGAATTATTAAAACATATTCACTAAGCCTCAGTTATCCAGGCTGTAAAATTGAACTGTTGCTTAGCTCAGAGGTGTCTTCTGAGGATGAATTGAAATAACATG
Source organism: Phalanger gymnotis (assembly GCA_028646595.1). NCBI lineage: Eukaryota > Metazoa > Chordata > Mammalia > Diprotodontia > Phalangeridae > Phalanger > Phalanger gymnotis. The sequence goes on along the minus strand of CM053622.1, from coordinate 170,265,127 downwards.
TATGAAAACATTTTGAAATTGTAAAGTACTATGAACCATCATAAACATGTTCATTTCATTTTTATTATTTCTAAGTCATAAGGAAAGACACTAGACACAATGAACAAAGGTGAGAGGTGTAGGTTTAATTCTCAGGGCTGACATTTCCTAGCTGGGTGACTGTAAGAGAATCACTTAACAGCATTGAGCCTCAGTTTCTTCATCTGCCTTTCTTTTAATGTGGATAAAGCTTGAGGCACCAACTTCATAAGGCCAATGTGAAGAAAGTGTTTTTAAGCCCCCAAATCCTATAGAAATGGGAGCTAAAATTTGCTTAAGACATGTTGGACAAAGAAAAACTGTGTTATATGTTGATAATATGGGACCAGATTTTCCAACTCTTTTCTCACTTAGAAACTATGTTGTCAAGAAGTCTAATAAAGACTAGTCAGAGATAAGAAAGGAATAGCTGGGCTTTAACTGAAGCATTTTGACAATGGGCTGGCAAGGTCTATTTGTAGAAACTATAAATTATCTGACTACCAGGCACCTCTGATTAGAAAAGGAATACATCTAAACTATGAGCACCAAGTTATTATTTTTTTTATAGAACTTAGGGTGATTGTATCCTTGACAGTGTTGGAAAGAACTTTAGAGGTCATTTAATGTCACCCCTATTAGCACAGGTAAAGAAACTGAACTCCAGGTGAGTGACTTGGCCAAGATCGTAGGAAGAATGTAGCAGATCTGTCTGGGATGTGAATCTAGGCCCTATGCTCTAGAAAAACTCCAGTACCCTTAGTGTATTTTTTCCTCAACAAGAGGAAGTCAGAATAGATTACCTTTATGATCCAGGTGGCAAAGTGGATAGAATGACAGCCCAGTAGTCAGAGTCTGAACCTAAGTTCAAATCTAGTTTCAGACACTTATTAGCTGTGTGACTTTGGACAAGCCATGTAAGGCTGTTTGTTTCCATTATCTCCCCTATAAAATGAGCTGGAGAAGGAAATAGTGAATCACTCCAGTATCTTTGCCAAGAAAAGGCCAAATGGGGTCACAAAGAGTCAGACACAAGCAATTGACTAAACAACAACATCAAACATGATCCTGTAATAAGACTTTCAGAATTCTTTCACATAGTGAGTATATAAAAACAATTTTCACTATGGTAAAAGAGTAGTCTGTTATTATGGAATGTTAGAGCCGGAAAGAACCTTAGTGATGGATCACCAGATATCTTGTAAGACAAGCTATAATGGACTCAGAGACCATGCTGGAGATGCAGTGGTTAAATGGTACAGAAGAAGAGATGTTAATCCACTGGTACTCTGCATTAAGTAGTTTTAAATCCCATCCTCACCATTCATCTTGTTCATTTCCCTACTACATACATGACTTACAATATCTTTACTTCTCATTGGAAGATGAGATGTTGAGATGCAACAACATAGAGTCATAGTCTCCTAATTGTGAAGGATCTCAGATGTCATTGACTAAGTCAAATCATCCTTGAGTAACATATTCTTTAGTTGGTCATTGGGCCTTTCCTTGCAGATCTTCAGGAAGAGGAATAAGACAAAACAATATTTCTTGCAGAAGAATATTTCACTATGGTACTATGGGAAGGAGAATGGTACAGTAAAAAGAGCAATGGCTTTGAAGTCAGAGGAACTGGTTCAAATCCTGGCCTTTACCTGTGTGACCTTTGGCAAGTCAGCCTCCAAACAGCTTTGTCATCCGCAAAATGAAGAGGTTGGTTAAGATGGTCTTTTAATGTTCCTTCTAGGTCCAAATCTATCCTATGATTGCCTCCAAGTTTCTTATTTTATACATTAATAAACAAGGTTAGAAATATAGAGTGCCTTCTTCAATTATTTATAACAAGTTAGTAGGAGAGTAAAGATAAGATCTGAGGTTTACTGACTTCCAGTTTAATTTTCTTTCTACTACTCTACCCTTTCAGCTTGCTTTTCTCCCTGATAACTAATAAAAAACAGAAAGAAACCATTTGAGTGAGTAAAGAATGAGAACAGGAATGAAGCCATCTAACAACTCAGTCAACAGCTTTCAGTATAATTTTGAGTCAGTTATTTATCTTTGTCATGCCTTCATCATCTACTTGAATTGGAATACGTTGATGCACCCATTACCTCTTCTACAAAGCTATGGTCTGTCATTACACACTTTCTCACTCTGGGGGGTTCTTGTCCATGCTCCATAGAGTATCAACCCAACACAAGAGCTTTCTTTTGGTTCATTTGATATTTCATTTTTATTTTCCTTAGCTCATGATATTCAAGCACTCACCATTATATAGCATCATTAAAAACACTTAGAGTTAAAAAAAATCTTTTCATTTCTTTGAAGCCTTGCAATCATTGGAAACAAAGAGAAAGAGAGTTGGCAGTCATGTCTTTGAAAGTAGGTATGTTTATGCTGCTGGCTAGGCTCTACTCCCTATTGGGAATGCTATTATACTTCTGGATGTTCAGTGTTGTAGAACTGGAACATGGAAGTATTATTAAACATCTCCTAAATATAACAGTAGATTTTGGTCTAACACTGAGGGAGCTCTGCTGTAGGATACTTTAAAAAAATACTTCAGTAGAAGAACACATCTTCAAGACTTAAATGCTTCTCATGAGACATGGAGTTGGCCTAAGACTGCTTTCAGGATCTTTTCTTGAAACACATGTTCCCTACAATACCACATTTATAGTTATACATTAAAACTTTATTAATTTGGACTCTGCTGCTTTGAAAGTAAAGATAATTCAATTGCGGGCTGGATGGAAAACTGAGTTTTCTCTCTCTATAAAGGAAGAGTGTGATAATTAAAATAATAATACTAAAAGTGAAATTGCCTGGAGGATGTTTATGCTACTTAAGAGAGTAAACAGTTTTCAAACTGTTTATAAGTTTCCATTTGCATGTAAAATGACCCCCTACTTATATCATTACTAATAGAAGCCAAGAAGTACCTCTTCTATGCAATATTTTTTTAGATAATTCCACCTATAATAGCTGAACATTTTACATTATATTACAGAATGAGAAACTGAAAAAAAGATATTCATCAGCAGACAGTGTTAATGTGTGTACTTTGTGTAGTCCTTCAAATACATTGCCCCCTTTAACCTTAACAAGCATTCTATACTAGACAATTTAATTATTATTATTTCCATATACATGATGAAGCTGAGATTCAGAGAAATGAGTTGACTTGTCAAGCAGGTAATGAGGGCCCATATTAAGACTTGAACCTAAGTCTTATTAGAGATAGGTCTTTGGAATCAATAATTCTAGGTTGTTTTATGGTTTTTTTTTAAATTTTTATCACTCATATTTTCACAGTTTTATTTTTCCTTCATAATATCACATTGTGAAATAATATACCTAAGAGGAAGGGATGAAAAGGTTGTCTGAATTTCAGTGTTTGTGTCTCTAAAAATCTTTGTGATCATTCCTAGTTGAAATTCTTTGAGACTAAAATCTTTAAGTAAGACAATGGACGTACTCCCAAAAAGGAGAGCGGCAGGAAGAGGATGAGTATGTATTTGTTTTCCATTTTAGAAAAGAACCCACTGCCAATAGCCTCTGGGCTCCTGCACAAAACTTACAGGATTTACACAATGATTTCAGAATTGAAGAGGCACAAACAAAAGACAGATTCATCACAGACTTTGTAAATAGGTGTCCTGCCGGTCTAGACAAGCATAACTAAAAATGGATGTTTTATACTTTCGTATGGGTTGATAGATGAAGCAAAAAGGGGAAGAAAGAATTTCTCTGTTTCTAGAAACACAGAAAATGATTGAAAAAATAATAAAACTTAAGAAAAACTTTAAGAAAGAATATTCAGAAACAGAAATTATTCATATCAAATATCATATGCAGGTCATTTAGGAAATAATGTGGGCTATGTTTCATATGAAATAGTAAAAAAGTTAAGACCAAAACCTTCACTTGCCCTCCAGCAATAAACACTATTGAACAGAAATGCTATGTATAACCATAATGGATATCAAGAGATTACTATCCTGGCTTCTGTGGAAAAAAAGTTGTGTTAAAAGAACAGAAAGGCTTTAGCTGAAGGGAGAAAAAGAAAAGAAGGAATAAAAACAGGATTTGCAAAGGTGGTTTCAAGGATTTGGGAATCAAAAAGGCTAGAGACTGAGATATTAAGTTTTAGGACAACAATTTGAAAAGACTTGAAAAGAAGTTGGAGGAAGAAAAAAATTGGCTCTGGGAAAGGTGAGGATTATTGCTGGAAGAAAAGAAGAGTTCTAGACTGAAGAAGAGAAGAATTTGAACAGAAAGATATAAAGAGAAGAAGAAAGAGGATCATGAAGAGAAGGTAAGAAGGCCTTAGGAGAAGGAACTGGTCAAAATTAGGAGAAAGGTGGGAAAGGAAGGATGAGAAGAAGCAGGTGAAGAAATGGAAGAGGTGAAAGAACAAAAAGACAAGGCAAGTAAGACAAATTTGTAAGATAGGATTAGAGAACAGAAAGGAAATTGAATGACACTATCAAGATGCTAATGAGACAGCTAAGTGACACAGAATATATGGTGTTGAACCTGGATCAGAAAGACATGAGTTCAAATGTGGCCTGAAACACTTAATAACTGTCCAAGGCATTTTCTATGGCAGGAAACTGTCTCCTCATCTGTAATATGGGTATATAATAATAGCACCTCCCTCCCAGTGTTCTTGTGAAGATAAAATGAGATAACATACATAAAGTGCTTTGCAAACTTTAAGAAGTATTATAAATTCTATCATGAAAATAATAACAAAATTAATATTGCTGAACAAATTGTGGCATAAGATTGTTATAGAGTACTATTGTGCTATAAGAAATGACAAAGAGGGTGATTTCAGAAAAAAAAAAACACAATAGCAACAACATGGCAAGACCTATATGAACTTTTGCAAAGCAAAATGAGAAGAACCACAAGATTATTGTGCACAGGAAAACAATGTTGTAATGATGATCAGCTGAAAGACTTGGTTACTCTGATCCAAGACAATCCCTAAGGACTCATGATGAAAAAAGGTATTCACTTCTAGAGAGAGAACTGATGAACTCTGAGTGCAAATTAAAGTATAATGTTCTCAATGTCTTTATTTTCTTGCTTTTTTGCAGTATGGATAGTATGAAAATGTTTTGTGTGATTCCACATTTATAATTGACATATTGCTTGCCTTCTCGGTGTGGGGGGAAGGGAGTGGGAGGGAGGAATAGAATTTGGAACTCAAAATTTAAAACAAGAAGAATGTTTTTTTTTTTTACTTTTATTATTATTTTTTTCTGCTTTTTTTTAAATTTATTTTTGACATGTTTGGTTTTCAGCATTGATTTTCACAGGCGTTTGAATTACAAATTTTCTACCCATTTCCTCCCCCCCCCACTCCAAGATGGGGTACATTCTGGTTGCCCTGTTCCCCAGTCTGCCCTCCCCTCCGTCGCCCCATTCCCCTCCCATCCCCCTTTCCCTTCCTCTCTCCCCTGATCCCTTCCCATCCACTCTCGCTAAGAAGTCAAGCAATTCAACAT
>CM053622.1:170186637-170259090 GCA_028646595.1 Phalanger gymnotis | reverse complement strand
TTCCCACTAACCTTCTCTGCTGTCTTTGCTCTTTGTGGGTTGAGAGGTCTGGTACATGCCACAGCTCAGTACTTCGGGATGCCGGGGCACTTTCTGCTCGTCCCCTGGTCTGGTAGGTCCGCGTCTGGTCTGTTCGCACCGTGCGCGCTAGGCTCAGCTCCGCTCCCCTCGGCTGGGGGCTGGGAGGTCCGTGTGGGACAGACCTTACCCAGAGACCATCCAGGCTGTCCAGGGGTGGGGCCCTGCTTCCCTCTGCCACTTTGTGGGTTCTGCAGCTCTAGAATTGGTTCAGAGCCATTGTTTTATAGGTTTTTGGAGGAACTTGGTGGGGAGCTCATGCCAGTCACTGCTTCCCAGCTGCCATCTTGGCTCCGCCCCCCAAGAAGAATGTTTAAAATAAATTAATTCACTTTTAAAAAAGAAATGAAAAGATTTTAAATAATCACTGTGTTAGGTGGGATGCAAATCAATTAGGGAAGTATAAAAGGATTGCCTTGCTGCAGTGAGGGCCAAGTTGAGATTATAGAATAAAAATTTGTTGTAGAAAAAAAAAAGAAAATGAATGAGTTAAGGAAAATTATACCTATAAATATGAAAATGTCCACAAGCAGTTGTCCAAATGCAAGGGAGTTTCTAGCAATAAGAATTAGGTGTCACTTCCATTGAGTATAGAGAAGGCTGTGGATTTCAAATGATGTGTATAGAGTGTATATTTGTATTCTTACTATGATCAGATAATGACTACTTATACTCATGATGCAGGGTAATCTCTACCCCCCCAGAAGAAAAGATGAAAATTATTGCTTCTTTTTGCATACCCAGGGCTTATCACAGTGCTTGGCACATAATAAGCACTTAATAAATGTTCATTAACTTGACTTTATTTGACCGACTCATTGACTGACATGGTATTGCATCATTTGTCTTCTTCTTTTGTACCACTTACATCTCCCCTCATACCCAGAAAATACTCTCTTCTTGAACTTGATTCTCTTCTTTCAAGCCTAAATTCAAGTGTAACATTCTACCTGAAGCTTTTATCGATTCCCTTTGAGTACTAGTGCCCAACCTACCAATCTGCTTTGTATTTAACTCTTTTGTATTTATTGATACTGATTATATTTTTCTTTATATAGCTATATAGATATATGTGTGTGCTGTGTGTGCATGTGCTTTTGATTGCTCTCCAGCCATTAGAAAGTAGATTTGGAGTGCAGGGATTATTTTTTCATTCTTTGTGTTTGTATTCCCAGAACGCAGCACAGTGTTTTGCACATTGTAGGGTGCTTGATAAATACTTTTTGATTATTTGATTGAAAAGTATTGAACCAAAGAAAAACAGGAGCACAAAAGTTTCACTATTAAAATAAAATGAATGATCTTAAGGGGCAAGGTGGAATCCTGAACCATTTCAGTAATTTGCAGATAATTCACAAAATTGGAATTGACCACTGAGGTCCTTGTGTCCAACCTATCTCTCAACCTCTAGTCAGGAAGAATTCACTAAGTACTGAGATAACCTAGCTAAATTTGGATAGCTTTGTTGTAATGTTTTTCTTATATCACATTTAAATTTATCTCTTTTCAATTATGACATCTTGTTCCTACTGTATCTTTTTCCTCTAAGGTCAAATAGAATGAGTCTAATACCTCTTACACCTAATGGCATTTCGAATATTTGAAGACAGTTTTCATGTTCCCCTAGATTCTTCTCTTCTGGCAGAGAAAAATTACCAGTTCTTCCAACTCATCCTCATTATATTTATTCCTCTCTGGGCTCCACTCCTGATTCTCCAGGATTTCCTCACCAGGCTGCAGCAGGCTTCTCACTCTTCAGATTCATATTTCCTCTGCAACCATCTCAAAATATAAATATGCTGTGCTCTTGAGTACCCTTCCTCCCTGAACTTCCATTTTAAGGAAAGTGTCCAAGCCAGCAATGTATTTATTCTATTCTGAGCTCTACTTTTGATCTCTTGACTTTTCCTTTCCTCCACCCTAATTTTTTACCTTCCTTTTATGTGTGTTCTTCCTTCAGAACATGAGATCCCTGAGTGCAGGGGCTTCATTTGTATTCCCAGCACTTATCACAGTTCTCGATACATAGCATTAATAGATGTAAGTTAACTTGTTTGCTATGGCATAAAAATGAAGTTTTAATATGCTTGATTTAGCCCCACTTGATTCTTTCTGGCTGATCAATAACTTTACTAAGGGTCAGCATCCAGAGTTCAACACAAAACTCTGCATATAGTCTGACTTTAGAGGCCTGAGATGACATTAGTATAAAGAGATCACAGTCCATTTAAGAAAACAAATAAAAAACCCTCAGATATTTTCCAAATGACCTGCTCTCTATCACCCACTTTTTACTTTGAAGTCATTTTTTTTTTAAATCCAAGTAAGTAAAACTTTGCACTGTGTTTATTCCTACTGAACTTTATCTTATTGGATGTACCACAGGGCTCTACCTTGTCAAAATCTTTTTGGATCTTGAATTTCATCCAATATATTAACAATCCCTTCCAGTTTTGTGTCATCTTTAAATTTAATGAGCATCCTACCTATTCCTTTATTCAAATTGACAAAAGTGATAAGGAGCAAGAGGCCAAACCTAATTCTCTGGGGCACTCTGCTAAAGGCCTACCTGCAAGTTATGTCTATCCATTCCACTGAAACTGCCAGATTATACTATTGTTTAGCCCATATCTCTCCTTTGTTTTCACAAGAATAACAGGAGAGACTTAAGCTAATACTTTGCCAATATGTAGGTAACCTATATCTTGAGCATTTCTCTGCTCTACCAGTACAGTCACTCTGTCAAAAAGGTGATTAAATTTAGTTCCCATTTGCTTTCCTGGATGTTCACTAACCATATTTGGAATAATGTAATCTAGAATTTTGCCAGGACAGTCAAGTTTCCCGAACTATAGTTTGTAGATTCCACTTTCTTTACATTTTTGATAATCAGGACATTCATGCCTTATTCTTATCTACTTTTCTCTAATCTCTCCAAAGTTATTGACAGTCGCCCAGAAATAATGCCTGTTACTTCATTTAGTACCTGAGGACATAGTTCTTCTAGGCCAACTGACTTGAATTCATCACATTCCTCTACTCCCTCTTATCTCTTTCTAAGTACAATTCTTTATCAACCATTTTTTGTTCTGTTTTCCCATCCAAAGTTCATTCTCCTTGGTGAAAAAAAAGGCTAGAAGGTAGAGCCAAGATGGCTGCCGGAAAGAGGTACTTCTCTAAGCTCTCCCCCAAATCCCTCCAAATGCCTGTAAAAATGGCTCTGAATAAATTCTAGAGCTGTGGAACCCATGAAATAGCAGAGGGAAGGAGGTCTCCAACTCAGGAGAGCCTGGATGGTCACTGGGAAGGGTCTATCCCATGGTGCTGGAGGAGTGAGTACAGACTAGCATGGGCCACACTAGGACAAACCAGACCAGGAGTCAGCTGGAGCAGGCCTTAGGGCCATGAATCATTGAGCTGTGGCAGTTACCAGACTTCACAAACCACAAATGCCAAAGACCACAGAGCAGGTTAGTGGGAAAACTACTGCACCAGGGTGAGAGCTGTCAGTCCCCAGCCTTGGGGGTGGTGAAGGTGGTGTGGTGGTGGCAGCATCAGCAGCAGGAATCTCTTGTGGCTGCTTGCAGAACTCCAGCGTCAGCTGCTTCAGGAATGCCTGGCTCACACAGTGGGAGGAATCAAGTGGAAGATCAGAGCAGGAATGTAAGGAGTGCTTTGCTGGCACAGAGGCAGTTTTGCCCTGCTTGGATCTAGGTCTCAAACCTGGTTGGTGATTTTTGAGGGAGGAAGAGCACTGCTGTGGCAGAGATTGCAGTGACAGTGGAGTAGAAGTAGCTTTGAAAACAGCAGTGCAGCCCCTAAAGCTTGGGACAAAGCACTCTCTACTCTACAAGCAGTCATACTCCCACAAAAAGCTCAAAAATCAATAGTTGGCTGCAAACATGGCCAGGCAATGAAAAAGGACACAGACTAAGACCCAGACTCTAGAATATTTTTGGTGACAAAAGAAGATCAAAACATACAGCCAGAAGTCAACAAAGTCAAATACCCTTCATCAAAAGCCTCCAAGAAAAATATGAGTTGGTCTCAGACTATGGAAGACCTCAAAAAGGATTTGGAAAAGCAAGTAAGAGAAGTAGAGGAAAAATTGGGAAGATAAATGAGAGTGATACAAGAAAACCATGAAAAACAAGTCAACAACTTGCTAAAAAAGACCCAAAAATACTAAAGAAAATAACAACTTAAAAAATATACTAAGTCAAATGGCAAAAGAGCTCCAAAAATCCAATGAGGAGAAGAATGCCTTGAAAGTCAGAATTAGCCAAATGGAAAAGGATGTCCAAAAGACCATTGAAGAAAATACCACTTTAAAATTATATTGGATCAAGGGGGAGCTAGCGACTTTATGAGAAATCAAGATATTATAAAATAAAACCAAAGGAATGAAAAAATGGAAGACAATTTGAACTATCTCATTGGAACAACCACTGACCTGGAAAATAGATCCAGGAGAGATAATTAAAAATTATTGGACTACCTGAAAGCCATGGTCAAAAAAAAAAGCCTAGATATCATATTTTAAGAAATTATCAAGGAGAACCACCCTGATATCCAAGAGCCACAGGGCAAAATAGAAATTGAAAGAATCCACCAATCACCTCCTCAAATAGATCCCAAAAAGAAATCTCCCAGGAATGTTGTCGCCAAATTCCAGAGTTCTCACATCAAGGATAAAATAATGCAAGCAGACAGAAAGAAACAATTTGAGTATTGTAGAAATACAATAAAGGTAACACAACATCTAGCAGCTTCTACATTAAGGGATTGAAGGGCTTGGAAGATGATATTCCAGAGGTCAAAGGAACTAGGATTAAAACCGAAAATCACCTACCCAGCAAAACTAAGTATAATGCTCCAAGGCAAAATATGGATTTTCAATAAAATAGAGGACTTTCAGTCTTTCTCAGAGAAAAGATCAGAGCTGAATAGAAAATTTGACTTTTAAACACAAGAATCGAGAGAAGCCTGAAAAGTTAAACAAGAAAGAGAAACCATAAGGGACTTACTAAAGTTGAACAGTTTGGTTTATATTCCTACATGGAAAGATGACGTGTATAATTCATGAGACCTTTCTCAGTATTAGGGTAGTTGAAGGGAATGTACACACACACACACACACACACACACACACACACACACACACACACATAGTCAGGGGACACAGCGTGAGTCGAATATGAAGGGATATCTAAAAAAATTAAATTAAATTAATGGGTGAGAGAGGAATATATTGAGAGAGGGAAGAAGGGAGAGATATAATGAGGTAAATTATCTCACATAAAAGTGGCAAGAAAAAGCAGTTCTGCAGGACAGCGGAATGAGTGAATCTTGCTCTCATTGGATTTGACTTCAGGAGGGAATAACATCCACACTCCTTTGGGTATCTTACCCCACAAGAAAGTAGGGGAAAGGGGATTAAAAAAGTAGGGATGATAGAAAGGAGGGCACATAGGGGAAGGAGGTAATTAAAAGCAAACACTTTTGAAAAGGGACAGGGTCAAGGGAGAAAATTGAATAAATGGGGACAGGACAAGATGGAGGGAAATATAGTTAGTCTTTCACAACATGAATATTATGGAAGTCTTTTAAATAATGATACATGTGTGGCCTATGTTGAATTTCTTGCCTTCTTAGGGAGGGTGGGTAGGAAGGGAAGAAAGGAGAGAATTTGGAACTCAAAGTTTTAAAAGCAGATGCTCAAAAATGGTTGCTTTTGCATGAAACTGAGAAATAAGATATATAGGGAATGCCCTACAAGAAATTAAGGGGAAAGGGAATGTGGGGGCAGTAGGGTGACAGATGGGAGGAGTGACTGGGGAATGGAGCAATCAGAATATATGCCATCTTGGAGTGGGGGTGAAGGTAGAAACGGGGAGAAAATTTGTATTTCAACATCTTGTGGAAATTAATGTTGAAAACTAAAATATTGAAGAATAATTAAAAAAAGAAGACAAAAAAAGAAAAAAAAAGGCTAAACATAAGAGCTAAAATTTAACTTCTCTTCTCCTTGAGTCAGCAAAAGGAAGTATCAGAACCTCAGCCATTCAGACTTCTGAGTAATCTAACCCATTTTTAGAAGCACCAGGAAATCAGGGAGATGGCTATGAGATGCACTGGGGCTGCAGGTCATGGTGGGTTTCAGTGTAGGTTGTCTTGTTTACCAAAAGCTTTGGAGCTTCAACTTAGAGGCAAATCATACTTAAAGTCCAGATTGAATTAATTGTTTCTGCCTCCACAGCCTCTCTCACATCTGATCTCTTCTGTCTAATCACACAGCCACTATCTTACTTCAAGTCCTTATCACATCTAAATTAGCCTAGATTCTATAATGGCCTTGTAACTTAGCTTCCTGACTCAGGTGCCTTCCAGCTGAAGTCAGTCTACTTCTCAGCTACCAAGTCAATTTTCTGATCACCAGACCCTTACTACCTGACTCTCTTATTCAATAAAATCTAATGATTATGTATCATTTCTAGAATCAACCATGAATTCCTTTTTTTAAAGCCCTTCACAATCTCAATGAACCCTTCCTTTCTGCTCTCATTGGACATAACTCTCCTCCTATAGTCTACACATGATAGGTGATATATATGGATAGATAGATAGATAGATAGATAGATAGATAGATAGATAGATAGATAGATAGATGGATGGATAGAAAAATAGAGGACAAACAGATTGATAGAAATGGGTTGAGATAGATTGATCTATCATAGATAGAAATAATAGATATGTGTGTATAAAATCTATTAATATCTAGATAAATCTATCTATCCATATGCATCTCTGTTGTTGCAATGTGAGCTCTCTGTGAGTAAAGATTGCTTCGTTTTTTGTAATTATATTCTCAACAAATAGCACAATGCCTGGCACATGGTAGGCACTTAATAAATATTAATTGATTAATTGATTGATTAAGTACAAGTATAAGAGATGATGGAATCAACAGTGTGATTTTTGGTGATCCAGAAATATCTTTGTGTCTATATGCTTTTTTCTACAAGGTGATTGAAATTCAACTCTTAGATTCCATTATTTAAATTCAAGGCCTTAATGCCCTGTTGCATAAAAATACCATTATCTTTAAAAAGAAGACCATTGCCCTTACAGTCATTTACACCCAAATTTGAAAAGAATTGTAAGTCATTATGTATGTATATATATATATATAATATATATATATGTATAGTCATTATGCTCAAAATTTAAACAAAGGTTTTGAAAATAGGTTCAAATACTAGGAGGTCTGCTAAAGCTCTATATTCTTAAGGGAGAGAAAGGGAGTTTTGTGGGAGTATGAGGACAGTGTTCTGGGTTGTCTCAACCAAGAAGATGACAGTATTAAGGAAAAAGAAAGGTGCATTTGGGGACACTGGGGATTCTGATTGCTAACTGCTCATATTTCACAATTTTGCCTACAGCTCAGTTGCTTTGTTGAGAATACAAAGTATAGAAATTGGCATTGACTGAATCTTGCAGGCATTTATGGGAAGGTACAATTCTTCCATTGATCTACAGAGAAAACAGGAAACAAATAGTACTTCCCATCTACTTCCTTGTGATATGAGAATGTACACAAAATCCTCAGTCAACTATAAGGAGCCATATAAATGTAAACTGTTGTTTATCAGATCTGAGTCATATACACCATTCTCCACTGCAACATGGTTCATTTTGCCTCAGCAACAGAGACTTTGTTCTAGAGAGGGAATTTGTTCCAGGAGGGGTGATGTGAAGGACCCACTGACAATAATTATCCCTCTCTAAAGAAGAAGGCTGTGGAGCTCACAACCTCAGGGGAAAAACATGCAACGAACATGAACAAACAGAATAAGTAGGAAATAATAAAGAGAAGACACTAGAATAAAATGATGCATGGGAATGGCCATATATGCCTTCATTCCATGGCATGTTTTCTTTCCTTGGCACCAATACCATTACAAGATGATAGCATTTTCCGGAGTGAAGACTAAGAAAGGGAATGAGAAAGAAATGAGCTTGGGTGTAGGATACATCTAGAATATCTGTAAGTCATTCCTCCCTTCTCAACTTCTTGTGCCAAGCCATGAAACCATGTACTCATAGACTCAGAGAATTTGGGAGTCAAAGGGACATTTGGAGTCATCTTGTCAAACCCATATCCCAAAGGAATATACAATATAACATATATGACAAGTGGCTGTCCAGCCTCTGTTTTAAAACCTTGAAGGAGCAGGAATCTACATCCTCTTGAAGTTCTCCATTCCTCTTTTGGAAAATGCTTATTATAAAGATTTTTTTTTCCTGATAACAAGTCCAGATTGGCCTCCCAAAAGTCTCAACCATTGCTCCTAATTCTACCTTCTGGGTGCAAATGAAGCAAGTCTAAACTCTTTTCCAAATGGCAGCCCTTTGAACACTTGAAAATAGCTATCATATGCCCTCTTGAGTCTTCTGCAGGTTAAACATTTTCAATTTTTCATGATCTTTCGTCATCCTAGTTGACCTCCTTTGGAAATTCATTAGTTTGTCAATGTCATGCTTAAACCATGGCACCAAGAATTCAGCATGACACTTCAGATGAAGTCTGTTGAAAGTAGACTATGGTAGAATTATTGATCTTCCTGTTCCTGGAAGCTCTGTTCCTCTTAATGCAGCCTGACAATGCATTAACTTTAGGCACCATATCACACAGCTAAATCATATCAAGTTGCAGTCTGCTAAAACTCCCAGATTTTTTTCCTAAAACAAATCTCCTCTATCCATGCCTTGCCTAACTTATAACTGTGAAATTAATATTTTGTACCCAAATGCAAGACTTTAGATTTACTCCTATTGAATTTCATCTTGCTCTATTTTTGTAACAATTTGGCTAGAAGCTGTTGTGGGGGTGAAAGAACAACACAAGCCCAGCAACAAGAAAGCTACCAGCACATATTCTTTTGATCTGCTTTACTAAGTAAGCAATGTTAAGGGGTTAACAATCTACTTTAATCTGATATATACATATACACTCACTTAGTTCAGGGGAAAAAGCCAGCACCCTGAACTTCAAAGTAAATACAAAGAAATTGCACACATAGATTATAAACAGACCAAATACAATTCATAGCTACCAAGAAACCATCAACATCTGGGTTGATATGCAGGGAGGCTCTTAGAGCAGCTGCCCAGAGTCCCATGCCAATACTCCTCCAGAAGTGAGAGCTTCAAGCAAATAGCTCTTTTCTCTTTTTTTATACAGTCTTTGGACACCATCGAACATCATCTGAGAGACCAGAATTTAGGTACACACTATTGGTTCTGCTCTTAGCAACTGCCCTTAGAGTCCCAAGGGCTTCACCCCCACATGGGCTTAGCTAACCTAATGATAGGGGTTTGGACCTGGGGCTTTGCACAAAGTAATGCTCAATCAAAGACACTTAATTAATTTAGCACTCTAAAACAGTAAAAAAAAAGATCCAAATTAATTAATATTACATAGATATAGGGGCAACCAGGTGGTACAGTGGATAGAGTACCTGACTTAAAGTGAGAAAGAACTGAGTTTACATTTGACTTCAGATACTTACTGTCTCTGTGACCTTGGGCAAGTCACTTAGCCTCTGTTTGCCTTAGTTTTCTCAATTGTTAAAAGGGAATTTTAATAGTATCTAATTCCCAGGCTTGTTGTGAGGATCAAATAAGATAATTATTGTAAAGCATTTAGTATAGTACCCGGTACATATTAGGTGCTATATAAATTCTCTCTTGCCTAGAGATATCAGACACATTTCCAAGTATACCCCAAATCAGATTAAAAGGTAAATGTAAGTATTTAATAAAATAAGTAAAATGTCAATAAAACATAATGTTGATATGTACTTTTCTAAGTCAACATATACCTTTAGTAACTGAGCTTATCGAGATCAAGTGCCTTGGTCATCCAATGTGTTAACCACTCCTCCCACATCTAGGTCTTCTAAAAAGTCATCATACCATCTATATCTTTATCCAAGTCATTGATAAAAGTGTTAAACAATTTTCATGTTTCAACATTCAAACATAGACCTCAGAGACATTTCACTGGAAACTTGCCATGTTGACTCTGAATCATTAATAGCTATTCCTTTTTATCCATCCATCCAATAAGTTCTGAATTATTCTTATTGTATTTTTAATCTAATTCATATCCTTCAGTCTCTTCCTCCAGAAAGGCATGAGACACTTTATCAAAACCTTTGCTAAAATTGAGGCAATCCTAAGCTACATCATTCCCCTCATTACCAATCCTCTGGAAAAAAAAGGAAATGAGGTTAGTCTGGCATAGCTTATTCTTGATGAAGTCATGCTAGCTCTATAACTACTGATGTCCCTTTAAGTATTTGGTATTTATTTACCATGTCTGTAATGATTCTATTTCACAGTAATTAAAATCAGTTAATGGGACTATAGTTGTTGCACTTTGCTGTCTTTCCTTTTTTTTTTTCAAAAATAGAGAAAACATTTGATCTGCCTTGATTGTCCTACTATTCTTTTCTTACCTTTTCTGTTTCTGGTAATCTTTCAAATGATACTAACAGTGACTCAGCAATCACCTCCACCAATTCTTTCAGAACTTGAAGATATAGTTCATCTGGGCCTTGTGGCATGAATTCATCATGGACATCGTGGGAAGCCACCATTTTTATTTTTATAAACTCCTTAAATATCTTAGTTATTAGCTCCTTGTTACTCATTCTTTTTTTTTTTCATTTACAGAGAGATTTCCTTGTAATGAATAGAGAGCAAGTGCTGACTTGCACTGTCAGTTTCCATCTGGGTGTTCCCTAAATCAATGAAATCACAATTCCAGTCCTGTCCCCATTTCTAGTGTAAAGATCATTCTTTGCAAAGACAACAGATACAGTATAAGAAATTAGTAACTCCACCTTCACTTTATTGACATTTATCATAGTTCAATTCACCTTCATCAAAGGTTATCTCTTTTTTGATTCTTCTTTTTCTACTAATACATCTAAAAAAACCCCTTCTTAATTGCTCTAGCTTCCCTAGCTTCAGCTTATTCTAATATTTAGAATATCACACACTTAAAAATAAAACAGGGTCATGCCATATTAGGCAGCTAGGTGGCAGAGTGGATAGAGTATTAAGCATGGAGTCAGGAAGACCAGAGTTCAAATCTAACCTCAGACATTTACTAGCTGTATGGCATTGAGCAAGTCACTTAATCCTATTTGCCTCAGTTTCCTCATCTATAAAATGAGTTGGATAAGGAGACAGCAAACTACTCCAGTATCTTTGCAAAGAAAATCCCAAATGGGGTCATTAAGAGTCAGAAACAACTGTACAACATGTTATATTTTTCTGTTACCTGAATTGCTTCTATTTTCAGTTCCATTTCTTTTCTACACCAAACTTTGGTTCATTTACTTTGTTCTCCAGATAAATCCTGTTCCCTTCTCCACACACACACAAACACACGCAAACACATACTCTTTATTGGATATTTTTCCATTTTTGGATTCGATATTTTGTTCTTAAGCATTTTCCATCTTTCCTGATGCAACTTCTTCACCTGAAAGATTTTATTCAATGGGATTCTACCTTTATTCCCTCTGAGCACTGAAACCAGATTTTGCCAAAATGAAAGACACAAATAAGACTAGTCTTATTTCACTAGGATGAATGGTCACTCCAATCCTCCTTCTTCATACTTCATTTGCTTTTCTCCTTTTTTAAATCTTTTGGGGTTACTTTCTATAGAATTTAACATGTATATGATACATTAGATATGATAACATATAGATGTTTATTATATGATATATTAGAATATATTATATTTGTTGTTCAGTCATTTTCTTTTTTTATTTTTTTTGAGGGGAGAAGGAAGAGCAATTGGGGTTAAGTAACTCACCCAAGGTCACATGGCTAATAAGTGTGTCAAGGGTCTGAGACTGGATTTGAACTCAGGTCCTCCTGACTCAAGGGCTGGTGCTCTACTCATTGTGCCATCTAGCTGCCCCAAGTCATTTTCATATGCCTATGTTATACTGCCATTACTATATTACTTTATTTTATATAATATGGATAGTATATTTTAGATATGTATGTATTAAAGCCCTTTTCAATAGATTTTTAAAGACAATTGGAAAAACATTCTTACTAGTCCATTAGGTGTTCTCCATCTCTGTTCAGGTTGCTGTCAATTCTGTATTGTAAGCCATGATTTAGAAGTCCAAATCGCATTCTTAAACGTTACCTTCTTAGTTAGTTGCTCCCTTCTCATATTAATTTTCTGCAGCATCCCTTGCCTTCAATGTGTTACAGTCAGGAAAAACTAACCTATGCCTTATACTCTACTAAAAAGCATAAGACTATGTGATGGAACAGGAAAACACAACATCCAGATCCCCCATGTGCCTTAGGATAGCCAGGGGAATCAGCAGACTTGAGCTCTGAGAACCACCACATGCTTCAGCCTAGCCCTGGGCAAACAAGCATTCTACAGTAGCCAGACATCTATGTGCTTCAGAGAAGCCCTGGGAAACACAGAAACGTTCAACTCAGCCTCAGCACATTCCAGAAACCACCACTAGGATCCCAGCTCAATAACAGGTAAGCTGCTAGACCCTTATAGTCTCCAATAGCACCAGCCACCACCACCCCACTTCATTCTTCCATGCAGCGCATCCCCAGACACAAGGGTCTACTAAGAGCCTCAGAGCAACATCAGTGCAGAACCAAGTAAACAGCCAGGTAAATGGCCACTGCCACAAGAAATCTATGACAGTGCCTTTCATAATCTGAATGCAGAGCTCAAATTTAAAAGAAAGGAAAGAGACCAAAAAAAGATGAAAAAAAAAACAACAGAAAAGCATCTAACCATAGAAAGATTCTGATAACTGAGAAGACCAAGACACAAATTCAGAAGAGGGCAACAATGTCAAAACACCTATGGGCAAAACCCCAAATAAAATGGGAAGTAGTCTCAAACCCAGAAAGAACTCATGGAAGAGCTCAAAAAGGAGCTTAAAAATCATATAAGAGAGGTAGAAGAAAAATTGGGAAAAGAAATGAGAATGATGTAAGAGAATAATGAAAAAAGAGTCAACAGCTTGGAAAACTACTTAGAGTAGAATTGACCAAATGGAAAAGGAGACACAAAATCCACTAACTAAAGGAACTCCTTAAAGTTGGCCAAATGGAAAAGTACAAAAGCTAACTGAGGAAAACAAATACTTAAAAGTTAAAATTGGGCAATTGAAAGCTAATGATTCTATGAGACATCATGAATCAAACAAATTGAAAAAAATGAAAAAAATGTAATAAAATGTAAAATATCTCATGGGAAAATCAATTGACCTGGAAAATAGATCTAGGAGAGATAATATCTAAACCAATGGACCTGAATGTACAAAAATATTTATAGCAGCCCTTTTAATGGTGGCAAAATATTGTGAATTGAGGAGATGCCCATCATTTGGGGAATGGCTGAACAAGCTGTGTATATAAAAGTAATGGAATACTATCGTGAAACAAGAAATGATGAACAGGCATATTTAAGAAAAAAACCTGGAAAGACTTGCATGAACTGATGCAAAGTAAAATTAGTAGAACCAGGAAAACATTGTACACAGTAACATTGTGTGATGATCAACTATAAATGACTCAACTCTTCTCGGCAACACAATGATCCAATTCAAGCACAAAGAACTCATGAAGGAAAGTGTTATCTCTAACCAGATAAAGAATGGATGAACTCTGAATGCAGATCAAAGCCTATTTTTTCACTTTCTTTATTCTTCCTTGTGTCTTTTTTTTCCTTTTGATACATCTCTTCTTTCACAACTGTGACTAATATGGAAATATTTTTACATGGTAACACATGTATAAACTATATAAAACTGCCTACCATTCTCAGAAGAGGGAAGGGGAGGGAGAAGGGGGAGAGGGGGAATGAGAAAAATTTGGAACTCAAAATCTTGTAAAAATGAAGGCTAAAAATTTTTTTGACAAATAACTAGGGAGGATACTATTAAAAACTGTAAAGAAAACCAAATTATTTTGCAGGGCTTCGTAATTGTTGGCAATATTTTTAAGTTTTTACTCGAAGTGCCATTTCTTGCAATATCATAGTTGTTTATTTTGATAAGCCATGGGAGGTTCTCTGTTTTGAACATTACTTCTTAAGAGCCAGCAGACCTCTATGTTGTTATGAGTTTAACAAATAGCTGCCTCAATTCCTTGAGTAAGAGATCATCAACAATTACCATATTTCTTTTCTTCCTTTGCCTCTTACTGGAGCCTAATAGCTTCTGAGACCCTGATATATAATTCTTTGAAGGATCAACAGCTGCTTTTCCCTCAGCTTTCAGGTCTCTTCTCTTCAGAAAGAGCCTCAGATTTCCCTTTCTCTGCATGGATTATGTCCTTATCATACCCACTTTTCTCTTTGATTCTGTTTCATTTGGGCAAGAGTCAAGTCTTCCTTCTTTTTACCCCAGATTCCCCCACCCTCTTTCTCCACTGAAGCCTTTCTTCTGATTCTTTTAGTAACTCGTCCTTCACCATAATAGCCAGGAGAGACATTCATTCACTCCCTCTACCTTTTTCTCCAAGAAGAAGATCAGGCTTTAAACACAGGTAACTATCATTGGTCCATGACAAATTTTTTTTAATTGCATTCCTACTCATATAAATAACTGTACAATTTTCCCAATTCACCAAAATGGTGGAGATATTTAGCCTTTTACTATGAACTACTTGTGGATGCTTATACTTCAACTCCAAGCACCTGGTTAAAACTTTTTACACCAAATTGTCAGCTCTTAATAACTTGATAACCTCACTCACAATCCTTTCCATTTTCCCACCAACACTATAGCCACACTCATTCTACCGGTAGCCTGGCAATGATCTCTTTTTTCACCTATTTGCCCCACTCACCAATCCACACTATCAATTGATTCAACTTCCTTTACTTTTGTCTTGCTAACTGCTATTTCTAGTCTCTAATCCTCCTAAATCCTCCTCTTTCAATCTGGAAGTATAATTTGAATAATTATATGGACTTGGAAATCATTCTCCTTCAATTGTTTTTCAATTTCTCTCAAAATTTGTCAAAATGTCTCTTAAATCAACCTCTGACCTTTTTTTTTTTTTACTGTCTTACCATCTCCACTTTACTTGTCTGACTTTCTTTTCTTTAATTAGATCAAGTTCCCTGCTATCCCACTTAGGCTAGAATAGGGCTGAAAATATGGTTGCTTTGGAAGGACTGGAGATCTAGACTCTCATCCCCTCAAGGGGGGGATGAAATTTCAACAACCTGACTGAAAGAGTACTGTATTAGGAATTAGGAAACCTGAATCTTAGTCCCTGACCTGACACTAATGCCAAGTTTCTACTTCATCCTCTGTCGATTGGTGAAGGGTCAAAGGATTAGGGGTCAGACAAGGTAGTCTCTAAACTCTCTTTCAATTCTCAGGAGTGTATAAATCTATGTGGTTTGAGATCCTATTCGGTAAACATCATCTTATCCTCAATAAATCAGCATGCATCATCTACCTCCTCAGTTAAATTTTCCTTTTCTGGGTCTTCTGTTTCTTGCTTACGAAATGAAGCAATTGGATTAATTAATCCCTAGAGTATTTCTATCTTTAAAATATTCTAAGAGTTTTGGTTTAGGTCAAATATTCTTTCAGCATTAAAACTCTTGCATATTTTTAATATTAATAATATAAAGAGCAATTTGTATTTAGAAGGCATGTTTTTATTCCTCAAATCTTACAATAATCCTTTAGGGGTTATAAGTAAAATATTATAGATAGAAAATTGCAATGAAGAGAGCTTAAAGATTCTTTCAAGATTGCGCAGCAAGTAGTAGAGGAAGGACAAAGATGCAGCCTCCCTGCCTCCAAATTCAGTCTGTTTCCACTTGACTTAGAAGGTATTTAAAACTGGAAATGGATATTTATTTGGATGATAACCACATCCAAATGAATCTAGCCACTTAATGGAGCCTTTGTTGACTGTGGCTCAAGACTTGAAAAAATGTACCATATCTGATGATTTCTAAAAGTTCCCAAGGATATTTGATAACAAGTGCAAGTGACTCTTTTTTTAAAACTATTATTCATTTATTTTTAAAATTCTTTTTTTTGAGTTCCAAGTTCTCTTCCTCCTTTTAGCCTCTTCCCTACCCAGTGAAAAGGCTAGCAATATGTCATGTGAAGTCATGCAAAACATATTTTCACATTAGATATGTTGAAAAAACAGCAAGAAAAACAAAGTGAAAAAGTTTGTTTCAATCTATACCTAGTAATCATCAATTGTCTCTCTGGATGCAGACAGCATTTTTCATTCTTTTGGAATTGTCTTAGATTATTGTATTGATCAGAGTAGCTAAGTCTTTCACTGTTGATCATTGTTACAATATTGTTTTTACTGTATACAATGTTTTCCTAGTTCTGCTCACTTTTCGTTATGTCAGTTCATGTAAGTCTTCTCATGTTTTACTGAAATTGTCCCCTTCATCATTTCTTATGGCATAATAGCATTCCATCACAACCATATATCACAGCTTATAGAACAACTTACTCTTTCAAAATTGAAGAGGAAGAACCATAAGGTTAGGAGTCAACAAAGCTAACATTAAGCTTAAGAAATACTTCAATACTGAATGACTCCATTGTATCATAAGTGTTGATACCACACTTCCCCACTTTCCCTTTTGCAGATCAAAACTCCTTTACAAATTACTTCATAAGGTCATAGATTAGAAAGAACTGAAAAGGAACTCAGAGGCCATCTAGTCTAACTTTTTCATTATGCCAAAGACAAGACTGAGCACTAGGCAGATTACATTATTTGCTGAAGGTCATATATGTAATCAAAGTCAGAATTTGAATCCATGTTTTTTGACTTTAGAGCCCTGGTTCCATTCTGCTAAAAAGTTATTGAGAGATTCTATGCCCAAAACAAAAAAGTCATCCCTTTACAGCACTGATTTTATGATTCTGAATTTAGCTTGGCTGCAGTGATCCTCAGTAAACCATCAATAGTCCTGGATGCAAGGACTATTTTTCCAGCTTAATAGGTGCTGCCAGAGGTTCTACACTGTAATTAATGTTTTAAGAAAACAAAGTCACATTCACCCTGTAATGAGATATCAGAAATTTTAAATACATACATGAGAATGATTACAGGGTAGTTTACCTTCACATTTAGAAGGCAAGTGACAGTATTTTTCTCAGTTTTGTTTTTGGTTCCTTTATCTTAATATATGGATTTTATTATTTTTCTTCTTGAGCCATCTGACTGAATCTTGATGAGCATATTCTTTGTAGGTGCATTGCATTCATATTATGAAGGATAAGCATTACATCAGGGAAAGAGAGCAAGCATTCTCACCAACTTTTTAGCCTCTTTTGCATAATATTATTTATGTGATTAAGTATTGTCTGATTCCAAGTACTTTAAGTCCCTCCCCCATTTTCAGTGCTTGTAAAGATTAACTTTATATTTAACAAGATAGACATCAAAACTTAAGTGGGTGTCAATTAACTTAAAATGTGAACTGACTTTTAAATACAAGTCATTTTGTATCAAGCCAGCTTTTTCTACAGATTTAGTAGATAGCTGTCAACACAATACTACCTAAGCATCAATTTTAAGCAATTTAATTTTTTTAAGTTGATAATATTACTCTGATTGTGATTACATATCACAAATTTATACAATTTCACATCAATTACTGTGGAGCTGGACTAATTTTGTACATTATTATATTTTAATCATTTTCATAATTAACATTTAATTTACATCCTTTTCTCTTTTCCTTTCCATCTGCAGTATATATTCCTATTAGCTTGTCACACAGAATTTAAGCCATTTCCCTGCCAATTAAATGACATTTTATTTTTCTAACTGAATTGACTGCTTGGGAAATGGGCCCTGGAGACTGAAGTCCTGTTTATCAAAATGCCCCCATCCGTCCTCCCATTCACGTGTGTACATAGAACAAGCTTCTTTCATTTACCTCTATATCGTGCCCTCATCTTTTCATTCCAGATACACAAACACATACATAGTACAATATACAAATGGATATGCAAATGTACGTAATACACATATGACTAAGTATATATTTATAAAATGTAGAGGGTATCCCAAAAACCCTTTGGGAAATTATTTGTGTGTTTGTATAAATATATACACATCTATACATATACGTATATGTGTATATTATGCTATGTATTATACATTGCATATATGTACACACATTAAGGTGTATATTTATGTGCCAATATTTAATTCGATAATTATTTTATGCCTAGTATGTGCTAGGAATCATACAGCATATATAAAAAATATAATCCATTACTTACTTCTCTCCCCACTTCCCAAGGAACTCTCATTCTAGGGAAGAGTCAACCATAACTTGTTCACTTATTAGTTCTGTATAGAATAAGGCCAAGTATCTGAATGGTCAGTCTCAGGTCAACTTACAAAAAAAAAGACAGAAATCAACCAGATTATAAATGCTTAATTCAAATCAACGGAAAGAAACTTTACACCATTAGTTTTGTTTTAAACAGTATTGGTACATTCAGGTGGTAAATGTGCCCTTACTTAGTTCATGTAACAGGATAAGTATAAGAGTAACAACAACAACAAAAGCCAAAAAGAGATTCTTCCCGTCAGATGGCACAAGCAGTCAGTAGACCCCAAAAGAATGGTTGTACCTTCATTGTTACTGACCTTCACAAATTCAGTTAGGATGATAGTGCAGCATATTTTAATTTTTCAATAAGAAAACTTAAAATGTCTAAGGCAGTGACTTCTATAACTAGATGGATCTGTGCCTTCTTTAGTATGCAAATTCTTCCTTCCACCTATAGACATCGTATGTCTCCTTTCGTGTCTTCTCTTCTTGTGCAATTCTAATTTGTCTTTCTTTCAATCCTTATGGAGAGAATAGTGGACTTGGAATTAGGACTGATCTAGCTTCAAATCCTGCTTCCAACACTTAATAATTGCATGACTATGTGTAAGTCACTTAACTTCTTTCAACATCAGTATACTCATCTGTAAAATGGTAATGAAAATATTATCAACTTCATAAGATCAAATTAATGTATGAAAAGTACTGAGAAAGGAGTAGTGATATTAACAAGAATAATCGTTCATCTCATTGTTTTCTTTTAAAATTATTTTCCTGTTCTACAACCAACAACTATCTTTCCTTTTCCCTTTGAGTCATCTAAAATCGTATCTTCTCAGATTATGATTATCCCTGAATTTTCCCCACATAATCTCACTTTCAGGGCATAGGTAAAAGTCTGTCTTTTGCAGCAGTAAGCTATATATGTTCATTGAAAGCAACGGGTAATTTTACAGATGTACTCCAACTTCATCTGCTTCTTTTCAATTTGGTGTCCAACTCATCTATTTACAGCAGCAGTCTGAGGCATTTATAAAAATGGTTGAATTAAATGAGTTCCTCTTTCAACACTCAACACCATTTTTGTAATCACTATTTTTTTTTCATCTACTTTGTTTTCCCAGTATGAATGATTAAGCTGATCTCTTTGGAAAGCATTTGAATTTCATTGAGGGGGCTTTGCATTGGTCCAGGGCTCAATGCAATAGCACTCTTTACAAAACTTTCCTATTAACAAACAATTCTTTGATTTGGCTGCTGAGTAGTGCATCTCATGATGATACCAGTGAGCCCCTCAGGTAATAATGATTCTCCAACAATCAATGATCAAAATTCTAACTGTTGTCAAATCTGTATTTTAGTCATGTGTTTAACATTTGGGTAACAGATGCATTTTTTTAAGGCTGTATTTTGTTCTACTCAGTCCAGTATGAATTTGTCATCAAAAACAATTAGTCAGAATTCTTTATATCAATTTCTAATGATGTAATCTGTTACAGAAAATTGTCTTCACACATTCTTCTTTCAACTTTTCATCAAGACCCATTCAAATAATGATTTTATAAAGATGAGAAAGGAAACATGTAGCACAGTGGTGCTGGAACCAGATTATACCAGCTCGGCAGAGCACATTGTTAAATTTTCAGTGTGAATTTTATACCTCATAAATAAGCAAATGCTGAAAATTAGGGCTAGATTCAGTGTGTTATTTTTATTATACAGATTTAAGTGATGTAGAAAACATTAATAATGCAGATTAAAATTAAATTGTAGTATATATATATACACACATTTTACCCAAAGAGCTGATTGTTAAACATTTACTAACATTCACTACTTATGGGTAAGTAATTTCTAATGTTAACTTCACTACTTTTTTGTCAGTAGTATCTATGATCAAATTTTCATTCTTTTGTAAAGTTCCTTTCTGGGATATTGTGAAAAGTGATTCCCAAACACCTTTGAAAATATGCTACTTACAGTATAGATTTATTTTGCAGATGTATTGTCTGCTCCATTCACTTTTTCTCACTTTTTGTTCCTGCATGCCCTTATGCCATAAAGAATGCAGTTAATTTTGAAGGTAATAAATATTAAATCTGTAGTTCTATCAGTTATTTTGGTAAGAGTAGCTTTCCATAGGTAAACTTTTAGATCTTTACCATTTCATACTTATGGGCATCTTCTTTTCCAGTTTACCTGTAAATACCCTTAGAATGTTTTAGCTTAGCTAGATCAAACACTAAGCTCTTTGAAGAATCATTTTCCCTTTAAATACATTTCTTTTTTTCTGTGTGACACTCTTTTGTGACTATTTTACTACATCAATGTTCATTGGAGATATGAAAGTATAATTGTCCTTCCTTATTTTAACCCTGTTTGGTTTAGGTTTAAAGACTATACTTGAATCATACAAGGCTTTAGGAAGAATCCGGTATTTTGCTTTTTTTGCAATATAAGTAATATTAAATTAATGGTTCTTTGAAGGTTTGATATAATTGATATAGTTTTTACCTCCACATAATCCAGAGGATTTTTTCTGTGGGAGTTCACTTAGGTCAAGTTCAATTTCTTTTCCTCATGTAATTTTATTTCTCCATTTTTTCTTGTTATCCTAGGTATTTTATATTTGTATAAATATTCATCTATTTCATTCAGATCATCAGCTTTATTAGCGTATAGCTGGGCAAAATAATTCAATAATATCCCTCATTTTGTCTTCATTATTTTTCAAATTTTATCTTTTATTCTTTATCATACTAATGATTTGGGTTTGGGGGATTTATTTTTTTAGATTGGATTAGTGAGTTATCTATTTTGTTGGTTTTATTGGGAAAAAACATGTC
The DNA here is from genome assembly GCA_028646595.1 of Phalanger gymnotis. Lineage (NCBI taxonomy): Eukaryota > Metazoa > Chordata > Mammalia > Diprotodontia > Phalangeridae > Phalanger > Phalanger gymnotis. The sequence goes on along the minus strand of CM053622.1, from coordinate 170,237,739 downwards.
TAAGTATCCATTAATTTAATGTGTTTTTTTTTTTTACTTTGAATTTTATTTGTCTTTTTTGTCAACATTTTTATTTTGGTTCTCAAATAGTGTTTTTTACCCCCCCCCCGTTGTCTTCCTAATGATTTTATTTGCATGCCCAATTCATTAACATGTTCTTTCTAACTTTTTAGAATAGGTAGACAGACACAGACAGACAGACAGACAGACAGACAGATAGATAGATAGATAGATAGATAGATAGATAGATAGATATAAAAACTGCTTTGGTTGCATCTCACTGTTGCCATTTTATTTAGTAAAATTCTCTATCATCTTTATGATGTTTTCATTGGCCTACCAATTCTTTAGTACTAAGTTATTTAGTATGGGTGGAGTGCAGCCAAGATGGCCACGTGAAAACAGCGTCTTACTGGAGCTCTCTCACAAGTTCTGTCAGATTACCCTCCCCCCCCCCAAAAAAAAGTGAATCTGAACAGAGTTGAGAGAGTTAGAAGCTACTAGCAGTCCAAGTGTGGCAAATTTCCAAGCCAGGAGAGTCTGAAAGGTGGATGGGATAGATCTGTAGGCTGGGAGAGGGCTCAGGGTGCAGAGTTGCACCAGACAGAACCAAAGCAGAAGCAGTTGCAGAAACCAACCATCGAGACAGGCTAGGATAAAGCTGGGGACCTGAAACTGGTAGAGATCCCTAGGCCACCCAACACAGGATGATGGGAGTCTGTTGATGTGAAGAGAGGCAGCTTCACAATGCCTCTGGCCATGAGACACCTACCCCTGAGGCTTGCAGCTCAAAGGACTGAAACTCACTTTCTTGAACTTCCTGGAGACATAATGGCCAGGTAAACAGCTCTAATCCCTCCCCACTGACCCAGGGAATCCCTTGGGAAAAATACTGGAATAGAGGAGACAGAAGTGGGGCTTCAGTGGCCAACCAGTGGGAGTTCCTGAGTCCCAGAGGGGCAGAACCAGCAGGGGTCAACACTAGGAGCCCAGATATACCCTTGCACCCCCAAGGGAAGTGGCAGACACCAGTGCAGACAACAAACAACTGAGACCATTGCTGAAGAGCAAAAGTGCTGGAGAGCAGCCCCAGGGAAAAAGGATAATTCAGACAGCCAGACCCCTCTCCCACAGCTCAGGATACTGAAGGCCATAATACACAAAGCCAGTAAATAGACTCACAATCCCCAGATGAAGAAATCTAGGATGGAGATCCCTGAGCCCAAAAAGCAAAAATCTACTGTAAAGCCAAGAAAAAGCTAACCAACATGAAGAAGAACATGAAAAAAGCAAGGACCATTGATTCATTTTACACAGACAGGGATGATCAAAATACCAACTGGGAAGAGGATAGCATTGATGCTTTACCCACACCTGATACCTCAAAAGGGAATGTGAACTGTTCTCAAGCCCAAAAAGCATTACTGGAAGAGCTAAAGGAGGATTTTAAAAACCAAATTCGGGAGGTAAAAGAAAAAAATGGGGAAAAAAGCTACAAATTAATCAAGTCTTTAAGAAATAAGATTGGCAAGATGGCTATGGAAATTCAGAATCTAAACAGAGAAAATGACACCTTGAAAGATAAAATCAACCAATTGGAAAAGGAGACTCAAAAGCAAAATGAAGACAGCAACTCATTAAAAATTAGAATTGAGCAAGTGGAAACTAATGTCTCTATGAGGCATCAAGAGGTAGTAAAACGAAATGTAACAAATGAAAAAATAGAAGAAAATGTGAAATATCTGATTGGAAAAACAGCTGACCTGGAAAATAGATCCAGGAGAGAAAATCTAAGAAATATTGGTCCACTGGAAATCAGCGATGAAAGAGCATTGACAGTGTCTTTGAAGAAATTATCAAAGATAACTGCCTAGAGGATCTAGAACCAGAGGGTAAAACAGTCATTGAAAGACTCCACCAATCACCCCCTGAAAGAGACCCCAAATTGAAAACTCCAAGAAATATAGCCAAATTTCAGAATTACAAAGTCAAGGAGAAAGTACTGCAAGCAGCCAAAAAGAAACAATTGAAATATGGTGGAACTATGATCAGGATCATGCAGAATCTCTCAGCTTCTACATTAAATGATAGGAGAAATTGGAATGTGATATTCCGAAGGGCAAGGATCAACTACCCAGTAAGACTGAGCATAATTTTTGAGGCAAGGAGATTGACATTCAACTAAATAAGGGAATTCCAGGCCTTCCTGAAGAAAAGGCCAGAGCTCAATGGAAAATTTGAGCTTCAAACACAAAACTCAAGAGAGACATAAAAACAGGTGAAAAAACCCCACAAAATTATTGACCAATAAGGGTAAATTATTTACATCTTTAAATAGGATTATATCATCTTATGGATATTACATACGTATGTCAATCTTGAGAATAGTACAGTTATTGTGATAATTGAAATGGACACACATAGACTGTGGATGTCTGTATAAAAACTGATATAAGTATAAAAACTATAATTAAGAGATGTAAAGGGAGAATTCTAGGAGAAGAGGTAAGGAAATAGAAGAAAAGGGTAAATTACATCAAATGAAGAGGCACAAAAACACATTAAAATAGAAGGAAAGAAGGGAGGAAGAAGAGCAGTATTTGAGCTTTAGTCTCATTGGATTTGGTTCAAGAAGGGAATAGAAGGTTCAAGAAGTATAGAAATCTAGCTTGTCCTACAGGCAGTAGGAGGAGAAGGGGGGAAAAAGGGGAGGGGGGTTATCATAAGGGAGGGAAGAACTAGCAAATGGAAAATGGTAAAATAATGGAGGGGAATCAAGAGGGAGGGTAAATTGAGGAAGGTGGTGATCAAAAGCAAAACTTTGTTGAGGAGTGGAAGGGGAAAGGGAAAAATAAAAGAATAAATGGGGGAAATACAATGGACAAAAAGACACAGATTGTAATCATAACTGTGAATGTAAATGGGATGAACTCTCCCATAAAAAGCAAGCAGATATCAGAATGGATTAAAAACCATAATCCTACAATAGGCTGTTTACAAGAAACACATTTAAAACAGGGGGATACACACAGGGTAAATGCAAAAGGCTGGAGTAGAATATATTGTGCTTCTACTAAAGTAAAAAAATCAGGGTAGCAATCCTAATCTCAAACAAATCAAAAGCAAAGAGAGATCTAATTAAAAGAGATAAGGAAGGACACTACATCCCATCCTGATAACAGGCACCATAAACAATGAAGCAATATCATTGTTTCACATATATGCACCATGTGGTATGTTATGCAAATTCCTAGAGGAGCAGTTAAGGGAGTTACAGGAAGAAATAGACAGCAAAACTATAATAATGAGAGACCTCAACCTCCCCCTCTCTGAACTTGATAAATCTATCCTCAAAATAAACAAGAAATAAATTAAGGGAATGAACAGAATTTTAGAAAAGGCAGAGATGATAGACCTCTGGAGAATACTGAATGGGGATAAAAAGGAATATACATTTTTCTCACTGGTAAATGGCACATATTCAAAAACTGACCATGTACTAGGGCATAAAAACCTCACAATCCAGTGCAGAAAGGTAGAAGTAGTCAAAGCACCCTTTTCAGATAAAAATGCAATAAAAATTATTTGTCATAAAATACAATGGAAGAATAAGGTAAAAATTAATAAGAAACTCGGTAATCTAATTCTAAATAATGAGTGGGCCAAAGAACAAATCATAGAAACAATTAATAACTGCATTCAAGAAAATGCCAATAGTGAGACAACATGCCAAAACTTACAGGATGCAGCAAAAGCAGTTCTTAGGGGAAGTTTTATATCTCTAAATGCTTACATGAATAAAATAGAGAAAAAAGAGATCAATGAATTGAGCATACAAATGAAAAAGCTAGAAAAAAAATTGGAAATCCCCAATTAAGTACCCAATTAGAAATACTAAAAATCAAAGGAGAGATTAAAAACACTGAAATTAAGAAAACTATTGAATTAATAAATATAACAAAGAGCTGGTTTTATGAAAAAAAAAACAATAAATTTGTAAACCTTTGGTCAATTTGATTAAAAAAAAAAGAAAGAAGATGGCAGCTGGAAAGCAGGGACTTGCGTGAACACCCTGCCAGGTCCCTCCAAATACCTTTAAAGAATGGCTCTGAACAAATTCTAGAATTGCAGAGCCCACAAAATAGCTGGGAGTAGCAGAGTTCCATCCCAGAACAGCCTGGATGGTCTCTGGGTAAGGTCTATCACATGGAACTGGGAGCTGAGCAGAGCAGAGCACAGTGTGAGCTGTGCCTGGACCAAAACACAATGGGAGCCAGGCGGAACAGGCCCTAGTGCCCAGAATCAGTGAATTGTGTCAGTTAGCAGACTTCTCAACCCACAAACACAATAGACAACAGAGAAGGTAAGTGGGAAAAGCTGCTGGGACAGAGTAAAGGAGTTTGCAATTCGGGCCGCCACCTAGAGGGCAACAGAGGTGGTGCAGCTCTGAGACTACTTTCAGAGCTGCAGCTATAGTTGCTTCTGGTCCCAGGTCCACCTGGTGGGAGGAAATAAGTGGGGGATCAGAGCAGGAGTGCAGAGCCTGCTGAACATCTAAGTCCAATGGGGGTTGGGGGTTCTGGGGGAAGGAGGAGTGCTGGTGTGGCAGCGCATCCACCCAAGCTTGGAACATAGAACTCTTTACTCTACAAGCAGTCATACCCTGCTGAAAAACTCAAGGGTCAAGTAAGTTGGCTGGGAACATGAACAGGCAGCGAAAATGCACCCAGATTCAGTCTCAGACTCTGGAATCCTTCTTTGGTGACAAAGAACACCAAAACACACAGCCAGAAGTCCACAAAGTTAAAGAGCCTATATCAAAAGCCTCCAGGAAAAACATGAACTCGTCTCAGCCATGGAAGATCTCAAAAAGGATTTGGAAAAGCAATTTAGAGAAATGGAGGAAAATTGGGAAGAGAAATGAGAATGATGTAAGAAAACCATGAAAAACAAGTCAATGACTTGCTAAAGGAGACCCCCCAAAAAATACTGAAGAAAATAACACCTTAAAAATAGACTAACTGAAATAGCAAAAGAGCTCCAAAAAGCCAATGAGGAGAAGAATGCCTTGAAAGGCAGAATTAGTCAAATGGAAAAGGATATCCAAAAGACCACTGAAGAAAATACTACCTTAAAAATTCAATTGGAGCAAGTAGGAGCTAGTGACTTTATGAGAAATCAAGATATTATAAAACAGAACCAAAGGAATGAAAAAATGGAAGACAATATGAACTGTCTCACTGGAAAAACCACTGACCTGGAAAATAGATCCAGGAGAGATAATTTAAAAATTATTGCACTACCTGAAAGCCGTGATCAAAAAACAGAGCCTAGATATTATCTTTCAAAAAATTATCAAGAACTACTCTGATATTCTAGAGGCAAAGAGTAAAATAGAAATTGAAAGAATCCACCGATTGCCTCCTCAAAAAGATCTCTGAAAGAAAACTCCTAGGAATATTGTTGCCAAATTCCAGAGCTCACAGATCAAGGAGAAAATACTGCAAGCAGCCAGAAAGAAACAATTCAAGTATTGTGGAAGCACAATAAGGATAACACAAGATCTAGCAGCTTCTACATTCAGGGATTGAAGGGCTTGTTTCTTTCTGGATTCTCGTGTTATTTTCTCCTTGACATGGGAACTCTGGAATTTGGTGACAATATTCCTAAGAGATTTCTTTTTGGGATATTTTTCAGGAGGCGATCTGTGGAATCTTTCAATTTCTATTTTACCCTCTGCCTCTAGAATATCAGGGCAGTTCTCCTTGATACTTTCTTGAAAGATTATGTCTAGGCTCTTTTTTTCATCATGGCTTCCAGGTAGTCCAATAATTTTTAAATTATCTCTCCTCGATCTATTTTCCAAGTCAGTAGTTTTTCCAATGAGATATTTCACATTGTCTTCTACTTTTTCATTCCTTTGGTTATGTTTTATAATATCTTGATTTCTCATCAAGTCACTAGCTTCCACTTGCTCCAATCTAATTTTTAAGGTAGTATTTTCTTCAGTGGTCTTTTGGACCTTCTTTTCCATTCGGCTAATTCTGCCTTTGAAGGCATTCTTTTCCTCATTGGCTTTATGGAGCTCTTTTGCCATTTGAGTTAATCTTTTTTTAAGGTGCTTTTTTCTTCAGTATTTTTTGGGTCTCCTTTAGCAAGTCATTGACTTGTTTTTCATGGTTTTCTTGCATCATTCTCATTTCTCCTCCCAATTTTTCCTCTACTTCTCTAACTTGCTTTTCCAAGTGCTTTTTGAGCTCTTCCATTGCCTGAGATGAGTTCATGTTTTTCCTGGAGGCTTTTGATGTAGGCTCTTTGACTTTTTTGACTTATTCTGGCTGTATGTTTTGGTCTTCTTTGTGACCAAAGAAAGATTCCAAAGTCTGAGTCTTAATCCGAGTCTGTTTTTGCTGCCTGTTCATGTTCCCAGCCAACTACTTCACCCTTGAGTTTTTCATCAGGGTATGATTGCTTGTAGAGTAGAGAGTACTTTGTTCCAAGTTTGAGGGGATGTGCTGTTGTTTTCAGAGCTTTTTTGACACAGCAAACTCTGCCACACCAGTATTCCTCTTCCCCCAAGAACTGCCAACTGAGACTGCAACTCAGATCTGAACAGGCTTTGCACTTCTGCTCTAATCTGCCACTTAATTCCTCCCACCAGGTGGTCCTGGGGCAGGAAGTAACTGCAGCCATAGTTCTGTAGCTGCACCACCTCTGTTGTCCCCTGGCGCAGTGGCCAAACCGCGAACTCCTTTCACTCTGTGCCCACAGTTTTTTTTTTTCCAATAACCCTCTCTCTTGTCTTTGGTGTTTGTGGGTTGAGAAGTCTGGTAGCTGCCACAGTTCACTGAATCAGGATGCTAGGGCCTGTTCCACCTGGCTCCCAGTCTGATTTGTCTGAGGCGAAGCCCACGCTTGGCTCTGCTCTGTTCAGCTCCCAGCTCCATGTGATAGACCTTACCCAGTGACCATCCAGGCTGTCCTGGGCTGAAGCCCTGCTTCCCTCTGCTATTTCATGGGTTCTGCAGTTCTACAATTTGTTCAGAGCCATTTTTATAGGTGTTTGGAGAGTCCTGGGGGAGAGCTTTAGTCCAGTCTTTGCTTTCCAGCCACCATCTTGGCTCTGCCCCGCCCCATGCACCTTTTTTTCTTATTTCAAAATTTATATTCTGCTATTCTCTTTTCATCAAGAATGCTTGGAAACCCCTTATTTCATTAAATTTCTATTTCTTTTCCCACATAATATATGCTCAGTTTTGCTGATATGTCATATATCGTTGTAAGTCAATATTTGTTAATTCTGGAATATAGTATTCTATGTTCTCCATCCTTTTTAATATTGACTTGACTCAACCCTGAAAAATTACTAGCCCTCAAAACGTCATTTATTTTAGAAAGAGTATTTTTAAATTACACATGTAAAAGGTTTTGGAATGACTCCTACAAATTTAACAAAATTTTTAGCAGTTTTGGATGGGATTTCCCTTTCCATTATTTTCTTTTTAATTTATTGTTGCTATATAGAGATGATAATATCTATAGATTTATTTTGTATATTGTAAATTGACTGAAACTATTAATGGCCTCATGTAGGTACTTTACTGATTCTTTGTAGTTTTCTGACCAACCGTTACATGGTTTATACATAAGGATGACTTATTTTTCCTCTTTGTAAATGTTTATGCTTTAAATTACTTTCTTTTTTTTTCCTTTTTTCTAAAGCTAGCTTTCTAGAACTACCTTTCTAGTCTTGTTATACATTAGTCACTTTGACATGATCTCCCTTTTAGTCAAACTGGTCTTTTGCTGTTATTCACACATGTTATTCAATCTCTCATGTCTATGCCTTTGCATAGCCTATTTCCCATGCCTGTGGTGTGCTCTTTCCTATATCCCTTAGAAAGACTTGCTACTCTCATAGCTTAGTTCAAAGAAGAAGCTCTTATCTGCCAAGAGCCCTTTCTTGATTTTCCCAAATGTTAATGCTTCACTTACTCCCTTGCCCCTGGAAAGAAGACTTTTGTCCAAGATTAGTACAATGTCTGGAATAAAATAGGTGTTCTATAATAACTTGTGGATTGATTGACTAATTTACATCCTTGGTTATTTATGTTGAAGATGGCAGAGAGGATTGTGAATCTCTGTCTTCATCACTCCCAGCATAGTACTTTCTGTGACACTCAACTATCATTCTGATCACTTCTTTGCAGTTACTGTATCTATTAACACATGAAAATGATTAACTCTTTATTGATGATTTCTTTTTAAGACACATCCTATTAGAAGAAGTTGGCAAAACAGGACTATTTTAAGCCAAACAAAGAGTCTCTACTCTTGAGAAGTTCAAAATATCATGGGAGAGAGAATATGCAAATAAATAAGCATAAACAGTATATAGACAGGCTAAACTGACATCTTTGGCTTCCTTTAGGTCCCAACTAAATCCCATCTTTATAGAAATCCTTCCCCAAACCCTCTTAATTTCAGTGCCTTCCCTCATTTAATTATTTCCTTTTTATCCTACATACAGCATCTTTGGCCATATTGTTTGAATGTTGTCTGTCCCATTAGATTTTAAGCTCTTTGAAGGTAGGGATTGTCTTTTGACTTTTTTATCTTAAGTACTTAGTATAGCACCTTGGACATAGTAGGGGCTTAATAAATGTTTCTGATTGATTAGATAAACTAGAGATGATCATAAAGGAAAGGTACTATATTTAGGAGGAGGACAGGAAAAGCATTTTGGAGAGGGTAAGATTTTAGTCAAGATATGAATGAAGCCAAGAGAGAGAGATGAGGAGTGAGAAAATTCCAGTTATGGGGGTCAGTCTATAAAAAAGCAGATTCAGTATTTTGAGCATCCTGTGCAAACAATAACAAGAAGGCCAGCTTCATGTAGGCCAAGGTCAGAATTGTACATTGAGAAGAGTGAGGTATTAGAAACCTGGAAAAGCAGGAAGGCATCGAGGCCTTGAAGTGCTTTGCAAACTTTTCTGCAGAGAAATCTGATGATAAAATGCCAAAGTATTTGAAGCTTAGATGTCTTCCTCTCCTAGTACTTGCCCAGCATTTAATTAGTACTTAATATGATATGGAACTTATCAAAAATTAAGGAATTATTAATTAAGAATGTAAAATGTGAACTAGTCTTTAAAAAGTTAATTATCAAATTGGTACAGCTATCTATCAGCAGATCCCTAAAAGCATCCTGTTAAAAGCAGTTTCATTTTTCTTAAACGTAATATGCTGCTAAGAACATGATTACACATATAATATATGGTTGTAATTTTGACTTAATTGCATAGGAACTAGATTAACTTTTACATCATTACACTTTAATCAGTGTTTTTGATGATTACCATTTCATTTACATTTAAAGCTCCTACACTCTTTTCTTTTCCTTTGTTATTTTGCTACTTCTTATCCTCTTATAAAATGTTTTCACAAGATACTTTACTTAGTTGGAGCAATCTGAGGACTGGCCTTTCTATATTTTTACCTTCTCACTCAATTTTATTGATGGTCTGATAAAAAAGAGATGATGGCAATAGCAACTTTAATGGAGCCTCAGCTTTGGTAAGCTGCATAAGATTTAATTAACCTTTGACATCAACAGGTTTTTACCAAATACCTACTATGTGCAGAATACTCTGCTTGACTTTGAAGAATGATACCAAAATTACATAAAAACAGCATTACTCTCTTAATTTGATTGGAGAAAAAAAAGATTATCAGAGAGAAGCATATCAAGAAGACATTTGTTGCTCTGTGTTTAGATACATAATGGCTATAAAATCATCCCAGCCATAACTTTCAATTAAAGAGATCATCAGGTTCATTCTTCATGGTGGCATTATCATAGCAATCAAGACCCAGTTCTTATTGCCATACAAATGGGCCACAGCTAACAGATCTGACTCAAAGTTTTATTTAATTGATTCTGCCCAGCTCATAACTAGTGGGGAGTACACTGATAGGGGCTCAGGAGTAATAGTACTAGAAACCTTAGCTCCTTAGCAGTGGAAACTTTAATGTCCTGAGAGTTTACCTTCTGGGGATCCCTACCTGCCATTGCGAATACAAGTTGGTATAATGGTCACAAAATGGTTGCTACACTATGGAGTATAAGTAAGAGAGACTCTAAGTTTTAATTTTCCATTTACTCATTGTGAAATATTCTTTATGGTCTCTTTGTGATACAGCTTAAGCTAACTAAACTCATCCCAAATAAGAAAAATTCTGTCATTTGTTTTCATCTTGAAAAACAGAGCCATTCTGAAATGATTGCTAGAATATAGGAAAAAATGATATGTGCCATAAAATATATTGAAATAAAAATCATCACCTAATAAGTCATAGAAACACATGGGATAAAGAATTACATGACAGTTTTATTTCAATTTGCCACTTCAAAAATGCCTCACTTGAGGATTTTGAACTTCATTGCTTTTGTCAGATAAAACAAAAACAGTGTTAAAGAGTTTAAAGATTATTTGAGGTAAAATGTTTGGATCTAATCCAGTATAAATAGTTCAGATTGCCTAAGAAAGGATGTGTGAAATTATACATCTTTAAGAACCCTTTTAAAGTTAAACACCTAATCTAAATACCCAGGGCACCTGGTGATTGGCAAACTTCATTAAGAAAAAGTGTGGATAGAAGCTTTTAAATGACTATGAATCTGTCAAACAAATATTTTAAAATGTAGCCCCTACATCTATGTTTTGTGGTGACTCATAAGTAAATGACACTTTACAATGAAATGCCTTGTTGTAAGTATGTATGCCAAATATTTTCAATATTATATTCTGAGTGGGGAAAAGTTGTCTGCACAGCTATTTTTATTGTTTTTTCTGCTCCAGGCCTAAGTATAGAATATGGTTAGCATTTTCATAACAGTACCTCTGGAACAGAATTAAATGGAAGAAATGTCATCTCAGAGGTCTTGTCAAGTTTCATAGACAATTTTAAGGGATATTCATTTGTTTTCCTTCCATCCTTTTTGTTGTGTGAGTTTTAATGGTATCCTTATTAACTAAAACTAAATCTGATGAGGTGAAGGGAATGACTTTTGGAAGAGACATGTAGACAGGAATGGGCAGTCCATTCCAGGCATTGCTGCTGATTTGAGTGAAGGAAGGTGATAGAAGAGAACAAGATGAGGACAGAGAATTTTGTGAAGTCTAGTTTGTCTAGAATTTTAGAATACAGGAAGATGAATGTGTGAGAAAATACTGGACTGATTGATTGGAGACAAATTGTGGAAGTCTTTGAATTTGTATATGAGGAGTTTCTAATTTGAGGGTGAAGGGAAGAGATAGCCAGCACAGATTTCAAGTATAAGAATCTTAGATATGAGAGAGGAGGATACATTAGGAGGCTTTTAAAATAAATTCAATGAAAGTAGACTCAAACTAGAGAAGTTACAATGTGAGTGGAGAAGGCATGATCAGCAAGAACAAGATACTAAAGATGCTGTGGAAGTGAACATTAAAGGAATACACAACTTTTAGGATCAATATAATTAAGAAGAGGAAGAGCCAAAGATGACTTCAAGGCTGAAGCCTAGAAAACCTTGAGATATATAACTCTGATTAACAGAAATTGAGGAAATTCAGTTTTAAAGGTTTGATTTAGCTATATAACCTTGGGCAAGTAAGCTAGGTGGCTCCACGGATACAGTGCCAGACTTGTAGTCAGAACCATCTGAGACACTTAGCTATGTGACTCTGGGCAAATGAGATAATATCTGTAAAGCACGGCAAACTTAATGTTATATGTAAATGTTACCTGTTATTAAGTGATAGCTCTTAAGTGGCATAAGCTTTGCAACCCTAACTTTCCTTACATATTTTATCATCCTCACCTTACCACCACTAATCATCATCCTCATAATCTATGAAATGAAAATTTTGAACCAGATGATCACTAAGATAACTTCTGGCTCAAACTCCTCTGGTTTCTATTCCTTTAATGTTAATTCTATTTGTTTACATACCCCCGTCCAGATATTTATTATATTTATCTATTGTTCTTGAGGCAATTCTTCTTTCTTTTGCATGTTGTCATCTCCACTAAAACGTGAGCTTCTTGTTTTCTCATTTTTCCCATAATAAACTCTTAATAAATGATTACTTACTGACTGACTGGCCTTTGCTTCCTAGTTGGCCAGTTCAAATAGATGCTATCTTTTACCCTTGAATACACTTTTCTTTTTCCCTTGTTTACATTCCTGCATCGGGAAATTCTAAAACTCAGTGAACCCTCGCTCTGACTTCTTTGCCTCTATTCAGGTGCTGAGTATTGCTACAACTTACTTGTGAAGACTGAGTTTCCTGACTTCTTGGTATAATTGTCATGACCTGGCCCTCACTGCTACAGGGCAATATATGTGTTTCTTCCTGATTGACATAAGCATGTTTCCCTAGCGATGATTCAAAACTAATTCTTTCATCAAACCTCTCAAACCATTTCTCATCTCCTCCACTTTCAACTCAAGAAATCTTCCTCTTTACTATGAAAATAGAGGATATGAGTTGTGAGATCCCCAGTTTCCCCTAATCAACAATTCAAAAGCATACAAATCATCCCAAGTTTTCCCCTTAGTCAGATTTCAGAAGAATAGGTATGCCTTCTCCTTTCCAAGCTCACTCTTGCTACTTGAACCCATGATTCCATCCACTCCTATTTCCCTTGAGAACTTTGATTATCCCCATTCTCTCATTTTCAACTTCTCTTCATTTACTAACACATTCTCTGATGCCTAAAAGCATGAAACATTCTCCCCCATCCTTAAATGTGTTTTCTTTTTTCCTGCCAACTTCTCAAGATGTAATTCTATTTTTTTCCTCAATTCCATCGCCAAACTCTTAGAAAAAGCAAATATACTTGTCGTCTTCATTTCCTCATGACCTACTCACTTTTAGTATCTTACAATCTGGCTTCCAAGTAAATCACTCTACAGAAACTTAAAACTCAAAATTAACCCCAAAATCCTTTAATTGCTAAAGCTTATAGCTTTTTCCCCCAAACTTCATCCTTATTGACCTCTATGTAACTTTTGCTCTCTTGGTGAATTAGTCAATTTACCAATAATTATTTACCAAGAGTACTACATACCTAGAACCATATGTTCTATGAGCTGGGGATACAAAGAAATTCCTGCACACAAGGACCTTCCATTCTAATGAAGGAGACAACAAATACATATATAAATTTACGTATAATAGGTACGAAATAAATACATGGTAGAAATAAATGAGAAATAGCATATACATGGGAGAGAGAGTTTTCCAGTGGGAGAGGTTTTCAGGAAAGGTTTCCTAGAGAATGTGCTTCAAGCTGAGTCTTGAAGGAAACTGGATGTTTTGTGAGATGGATGTGGAGAGAGAGACCAGTCCAGATATGAGGGATATTTGACATAAAGGAAAAGAAATGAGAGACAGAGCATCATTCCATCATGGGAAGAATAGCAAGTTATTCAGTATTATTGAATCATAAATTGTGTGGTGAGAAATAAGAAGCACATAAAAATAGGAAAGTGCCAGATCGAGAAGGGCTCTGAATACCAAACAGAAGTTTATATTTGATGCTAGAGGTAATATGGAGCTATTGAAGATTTTTGAGTGGCAGAGGACCTATTCTTTTGGCAATTGTGAGAAAGATGAATTTGAGTGGGGAAAAATTTGAGGTAGGGAGACTGAGACAAAATATAGCAGTAGACTATAACATTGTTCATTTAAGAGATGATGAAGGCCTGAAGAAGTATAGTTTGAATAGAGAGAAGGAGACTTGAGTGACAAATGTTTTGGAGGTAGAAATGAGAATTAGTGATTGATCTAACATTCACAATGAAGAATAAGAGCAAAAAGAGCACGCCAGTCTGAGAGGTCACTGGGTGAGCCAAACGCAGGAGCAGGAACAGGCCTAGGGTGGAAGTATAGGCTACAGCCGCGATGGAGCCCTAGGCCTCTCAGCCCAGGACAGGAGTGTGTCAGTGTGCAGAGCCTGCAGACACTGGAGCAGCTAGCTCAGAGGCCTCCAACCCACAGTCTAAAGGTTTAAAACTTGCCTTCTTGAACTTCCAGGAACCATGATGTGCAGGTAAAACAGCTTTTATCCCTTCCTTGAATAAACCAAGAGAATAATACCCCAGGAGAAACAGAGGAGCCAGAAGGATCTCTTCAGTAGTGAGAGAAGTGTGGGAGAGGGCCCTTTCTGTGCTGGTGGAAGAAGATGAGTGCAGGAAGTGTCCCAGCAACCCTCACCCCAGCAGAACAACAAGAGTAACTGAGCCCTAGGGGGTGGAGCTAACAAACATCAACACCAGAAACCCAGACTGGGCTTTGCACAGCGAGGGGAAGTGGCAGACACCAGCACAGACAAGAGCTGAGACCATCCGTTCTGTAGAACAGTCCTGGGGAAGAGGAGACCCCCCCCCAGTAGTCAGATCACCCCTCTCCCACACCTCACGAAACCAGAGGCCATAGAACATAAAGCTATTGAGCAGACCCACAGATTCCAACACAAGAAACTTGGGACAGAGCCACGTGAACCTCAGAAACAGAGATCCCACTTTAGAAGCCAGGAGAAAAAAAACACCATGAAAAAACACGCTAAGAAGCCAAAGACGATTGATTCATATTATGGAGACAGGGAAGATCAAAATACTAATTCAGAAGAGGACAGCATGGATACTACACCCACATCTGAAACCTCAAAATGAAAAGTGAACTGGTCTCCTGACCAAAAAGCATTCCTGGAAGAACTCAAGGAAGACTTTAAAAACCAAATTAGGGAGGTAAAAGAAAAAATGGAAAAAAAATTCAATGAGGAAAACAAATCTTTAAAAAGTAAAATTGGGGAATTGGTTAAGGAAAGAACAAGAGCAAGAAGTCAAGGATGATGCTTAGGTTGTGAACCTGGATAAATGCCTTTCACAGTAATAGAGAAAATCAAAAAGAAGTGGGCTGCTTTGAGTGAAAAGAAAATGAGTTCCAATTTGTTTGAGATAAATAAATGTTTGAAATTTTTAATAGATTGTTCATTGTGTGAGAATGGAGCTCAAGAGAAACACTAGAATTGGATATATTAATGTGGGACTCATTGGCATAGAAATGGTATTTAAATAATGGTAACTTGAATTTAGCAAGTGAGAAAGTATAGATAGAAAAGAGAAGAGGACCTAAAACAGAACTGTGGGGTATACTCAGAGAGGGATAAATGATAATTAGACAAAGGAGATTAAAAAAGAAAATGCAAACAGGTAGAAGGAAAGCCAAGTGAGAACCTTGCTGGATTTTTTCTCCAGGATCTCTTATTATTCTTAACAGTCCTTTAGAGTCTCCTTGGTGCCTAATCTACATCCCACCTCCAAGCCATGAATGTCCTCATATGTTCTCTCTTGGGCCACCTTCTCCTTCTTTCTTTAGATTCTGTCTCTTAGTAATGTCCTCAGGGGTTTAGTAGGTATATCTTTTCCATGCAAACTAAGCTCTCTCTTGAACTCTAGTTCCTTATCACCAACTTCCTTCTGGAAATGTCAAATCTACATCTTCAACTCAACATGGCCAAAATAGAACTCATCTGCGGAAAACTGTTGGGGTAACTATTATCCTTCCAGTTACCTGGACTCCACTCTTTTAATTAAATTTTATTTTTCTGTGATCCCAGGCAAGTGTGAAAGTCCCTCTCTAACACCTCTAACATTTCAAGTGTGAGATTATTCAAACTCCAAAGGCTATTGTAAGAGAATCACTTTGGCAACAGAGAAGTACCACATAAATAGAAGTTAGCATTATTATTGAACATTTTTCTAGTCCTCAAAAAATAAAAAAATAACAAAAAAGAATAAGTAAAAGAAAGTATTGTTTTTCTCTAGCCATATACAATATAATTTCTCTTGCTTTTTTTAGAATAGGTGGTGGGGGCAGCTAGGTGGCACAGTGAGTAGAGCACCGGCCCTAGAGTCAGGAGGACCTGAGTTCAAATTCGACCTCAGACACTTGACACATGTTCTAGTTGTGTGACCTTGGGCAAGTCACTTAACCCCAGTTGCCCAGCCTTCCCCTCTTCAAAAAAAAAAAAAAAGAATAGGTGGTGCAAGTTTATCTATAAACAAATTTATATTAAATCAATCCAATTTCCTCATGGACTTCTAGTATAAAATCAAGGATATGCTAATATCCTCCCATTTTAGTGAGTTGGTTGTGACCACACCCAGACATATTGCATGTAGACATACAGGCAGCTCTTTTGTAGGTCTTCCAGAACTTTGCAGCATTTGCAACACAATCCTAAATTTGGGGTCTTTCCATAAATCTTCCTCACCAGGCCCCTGTCCCTTTTAGTCAAATGTTCCTCTATACTTAATATTCCCAGTATCTAAACTCCTAGAAGAGAAGTATAAAGAGAGAGGGAAGGAAAGAGAGTGGGAGGAGATAGTCCTCCAATCAAGACAGATTGTTGTACTGGAAAGCTCCCTGGACCCTGGGCCATTGGACCTGGGTTTGAAATGTGACTGCTATTTATCATACCTACATAACTTGGATTTGTTCAGTTGTTTTTTTTAGTCATGTGTGACACTTTGTGACCCCATTTGGGGTTTTGTTGGTAAAGATAGCAAAATGGTTTGCCATTTCCTTCTCCAGATTATTTTACAGGTGAGGAAACTGAGGCAAATAGGGTTAAGTTACTTGCCCAAGATCATACAAGTTGTAAGTATCTGAGAATAGATTTTAGCACATGAAAATGACTCCAGGCCTTGCACTCTATCCACTTCACTACCTAACTGCCATTGCTTTGATTAGGTTACCTCAATTCTCTGAGCTTCTGTATCCTCATTTGTTAAACAAGAGAGCAGGACTAGAAGATCACCATGTTCCTTTTACTTTAATGACTCCATGATAACTTAGTGTATCACACCACTGAAAGGTATACAGGTACAGCAAGCACTTGGCTCTCTGTGACTTTCCTGTCTTATTTTATTGAAGTCTAACTCTACAGTCTTAGATCCTGAGCAAAGACTAGATAATAATTAAATAAATAAATTGTTTATATTCCGTTCTGAGTTTAAAGTTAGAATCATTTGCATTTAGTTACTTAAACAGGAGTCAGAGATTAGATCTAAGAATTGAGTTGGTCAGAGCTGATATCTTGTGGAGATGACAATTAGGCGTTAGCATGGTCGTCTGTCTTAGGGGAGAAGGCTAAATAATTTTCTTTCTTTTCACCTACCCGGGTGAATATTTAATCTGACAGCTTTAATTTATCCCTATTATTTCCTATTGTCATTGGCTATAGCATAATTTTGTGGGGTGTAGAAATGAATATTTAAATGAAGACCTTTGTCAAGGTGAATGCCTCAATAGGTTATCCCCTTTCCTTTATCACAGTGTGAAGATAAGGAGAAGAAGAAACTTTCTAATTTTTTTCTGAGCCCCATGAATCTCCAATGATCTCAGGTTAAATAGGATAGATGCTTTTTAAGCTGTACACGTATTAACACTTATGCTATACAAATTGGTGCTAGAATTGGGGTTTCAATGATATAGGGAATATTTAAAAATATTTATTTTATTCTGAAACTAAAAAATAAAACAAGCATTTCCATTACAAAATAGAATAAAAAAAAAGATGATTTTACATAAACCTGAAAATCTATTATATATGGCTTACTATTCCTTTAAATATGACAGTTATTGTGTAACTTTCCTTTTTTTTTTCTTTTTGCTTCTGCACCCCACCCACCGCCCTAGAGTTGGCTATCAATAGACTCATATATATGTATATGCATGTGTGTGTGTGTGTGTGTGTGTGTGTGTCCTATATAACTGTGGATTTGTTCATTCATTTTTTATGTCATATCTGACTCTTCATAACCCCATTTGGGTTTATTTTTTTCCTTTTGCCTGTTCTATACATACTTCTATTTATCAATTCTATCTCTGGACCCAGGCTGTGTCTTCCTTTGTAGTTAACTTGGGTATTTATGATATTCAATATGACTTAGTCATTCAAAGTGATTCTTCAAACAATATTTTATAGGGAATTTCTGGAATGAGAAAACACTTTAGTGATACTGAGAAGCACCTAGTCTGCAACTTAAAAGTCTTGGTAAACACATTATGGCATACTAAAATACTGTATTTCATACATGAATAGGATAAATGAAGAGTTTCTCTAGGAAACAATATCATAAGTTATAAATGATTTACTTATCTAAATCAGTGAAGCAAGTTCCATGCTGATAAATACACAGATCTAGGTACACAATAAAGAAATGAAGTGATCTAAAACAAATGAAAATTAGGGGGCATTGAGTAGTGTTCTCTCCTCTTGAGAGCCAATTGTTAAATTTTCATGTGAGTATCTACGTGTTGGAAATTGGCAAATGCTATAAATCAAGACTTAATTTTACTACTTTGTGGATTGTCTAGACTTATGAAAGTGAAGGAGATTATGGAGATTGAAGCTAGAAAGATGCCGTACACCAAGTTTTGTTTTGTTTTTTGAGAATTTGTTGAATATTAATCAGCATACTCCTGGGAGAGACTAAAATAACTACCCATATATCAGTTAATTATACATACATACATATACACACACACACACACACACACACATATATATATATAGTATTTGTGTACTATTACATTGTGATATGTTATATAATGTATTACATTATTTTATGTACTATATGATGTTAGACATTATCTCCTAGGTTATCTTGTATTATATTGTGTTGTATTGTATTGTAATGTTGTGATATGTCATGACATCACATCACATAATGTTAGATTTATTAAATTATATTACATCATACTTGTTATGCTATAGTACAGTATAGTAGTACTGTAGAGCATATCATATTCTATCATGTTATATAATGTTATGTCATGTTATATTATGTTAGATATTTATATTATATCATATCATATATCATATCATGCCATGTTATGATGTGTTGTATTATGTATGCTATATATATTGTTACGCTGTGACATATCATATAACATCATATCATGTTAACTTATATATTACATTGAGTTATATTGTTATATTAGGTTATATTAGCGCAAATTATATCATATATCATTTAGGTTATTTTAGCTTTTATAACATTATGCATATAATTATATATTACTTATGCATCTGTGGAAAATTAATATCCTGCCATATCCTTTAATAATTATTATTAATCTGTAATTCATCCTATTCCCCATTTTTTCAAACCTCATTCCTCAGGCTAGTTCAAAAGGCAGTCTCCCCCATTCTAAACTAAAGGCATAGTTGTGTAATACGATCATTCCTAGCCCACTGGACATTTGCTAGCTAACCAGTTTAAAGGTGAACTATATATCACTTTAAGTTGGGTCCTCTCCAGGGGACAGCTGTGTCTCCTTCCCTCTCCTTGTCAAAGCTAGGGGTGATTTGGTCTCCAAGGAGAAGGCAAAGGGAGGGTTGGGGTGGGGGGACCTGACTGGGATGGTTCTAATTTTCTGGCCAAGATTACTAGAGATAGCTGAGGTCCATAAAGCAATTAGCAATCCTTTATTGTCAGAGGGGGCAGCTGGGTGGCACCAGACCTTCAGTCAGGAAGACCTGAGTTCAAATTCAGCCTCAGACACTTACTAGATGTGTGACCTTGGGCAGGTAATTTAACTTTGCCTCAGTTTCCTCACCTATAAAAATGAACTTGAGAAAGAAATAGTGAACTGCTCCAGTATTTTTGCCAAGAAAACCCCAGATGTGTTCATGAAGAATCAGACATGACTAAAAAAATGACTGAACAACAACAAAATATTCTAAGCACTATGTTGGATGCTGGTAGTACAATAAAATAAATCAGACCTGCACAATTTATAAACTTCTTCGGGCCACAAATAAGTTATACTAGAGACAGACTGAGGATGATTGGTTACCATGAATCACTTGACAAACAAGAGAGAGTATACAGTGCTAACCTTACATTTTTTGTGGGCCTCCTGAAATCCTTTGGTGGTCTCCGAGTGGCTCATGGGCCTTATGCTGTACAAGGCCTGACATAAATAGATCATTCACTTTTTCATCCACTTTCCTCAGGGAGTTTACATTGCATTTGGGCAGATAGCATGTACACATTCAAGTATATGCAAAATATCTACAAAGTATGTTGGAAGGGACATTTGAGCTGAGCTTTTGAAAGCAGCTGAGCTTTTTTTTCTCTTAACAATTATTTTATTATTCAATATTTTAGTTTTGAACATTGATTTCCACAAGATTTTGAGTTACAAATATTCTTCCCATTTCTATCTTCCCCTCAACTCCAAGATGGCATATATTCTGATTGCCCTGTTCCCCACTCAGTCCTCCCTTCTGTCTCCTGACTCCCTCCTGATGCCCTTTCCCCTTACTTTCTTGTAGGGCAGGATAGATTTCTATGCCTCATTCTCTATATATCTTATTTCTCAGTTAAATGTAAAAACAACTTTTTTTGAGCATCTGCTTTTAAAACTTCAAGTTCCAAATTCTCTCCCCTCTTCCCTTCCCACGCACCCTCCCTAAGAAGGCAAGCAATTCAACACAGGCCACATTGTGTAAAACACTTCCACAATACTCATGTTGTTGACCATGTCCCTTTTCAAAAGTATTTGATTACTTCCTCCCACTATCTGCCCTCTCTTCTGTCATCCCCCTTTTTTAATCACCTTCCCTCTACTTTCCTGTGGGGTAAAATACTTGATTGAGTGTGTATTTTATACCCTCCTCAGGCCAAATCCAATGAGAGCAAGATTCACTCCTTATGCCTCACCTGCCCCCTCTTCCCTTCCAAAAGAATTGCTTTTTCTTGCCACTTTTATGTGAGATAATTTACCCCACTCTATATCTCCCCTTTTCCCTCTCTCAATATGTTCCTCTCTCATCCCTTAGTTTTATTTTTTTTAGATATCATCCCTTCATAGTCAACTCACCCTGTGCCCTCTGTCTATATATATATAAATACATTCGCTTCAAATCCTAATACTGAGAAAGGTCTCATGAATTACACACATCATCTATCCATGTAGCAATATAAACAAAACAGTTCAACTTTAGTAAGTCCCTTATGATTACTCTTTCTTGTTTATCTTTTCATGATTCTCTTGATTCTTGTGTTTGGAAGTCAAATTTTCTATTCAGCTCTGTTTTTCTCACTGAGAAAGCTTGAAAGTCCTCTATTTTATTGAAAGTCCACATTTTACCTTGAAGCATGATACCCAGTTTTGCTGGGTAGGTGATTCCTGGTTTTAATCCTAGCTCCATTGACCTCCAGAATATCATATTCCAGGCCCTTCCATCCCTTAACGTAGAAGCTGCTAGATCTTGGGTTGTCCTGATTGTGTTTCCACAGTACTCAAATTGTTTCTTTCTGGCTGCTTGCAGTATTTTCTCCTTCATCTGGGAGCTCTGGAATTTGTCAACAATATTCCTAGGAGTTTTCTTTGGGGGAACTTTTACAGGAAGCAATCGGTGGATTGTTTCAATTTCTATTTTACCCTCTGGCTCTAGAATATCAGGGCAGTTTTCCTTGCTAACTTCTTGAAAGATGATATCTAGGCTCTTTTTTTGATCATGGCTTTCAGGTAGTCCAATAATTTTTAAATTCTCTCTCCTGGATCTATTTTCCAGCTCAGTGGTTTTTCCAATGAGATATTTCACATTGTCCTCCATTTTTTTATTCCTTTGGTTCAGTTTTATAATATCTTGATTTCTCATAAAGTCACTAGCTTCCACTTGCTCTAATATAATTTTTAAGGTAGTATATTCCTCAGTAGTCTTTTGGACCTCCTTTTCCATTTGGCTAATTCTGCCTTTCAAGGCATTCTTCTCCTCATTGGCTTTTTGGAACTCATTTGCCATTTAAGTTAGTCTATTTTAAGGTGTTATTTTCTTCAGTATTTTGGGGGGGGTCTCCTTTAGCGAGTCATTGTCTTGTTTTTCGTGGTTTTCTTGCATCACTCTCATTTCTCATCCCAATTTTTCCTCTATTTCTTTTACTCACTTTTCCAAATCCTTTTTGAGCTCTTCCATGGCCTGAGACTAATTCATATTTTTCTTGGACCTTTTAATGTAGGCTCTTTTACTTTGTTTACTTCTTCTGGCTGTATGTTTTGATCTTCTTTGTCACCAAAAAGATTCTAGAGTCTAAGTCTGAGTCTGAGTCTGCATCCTTTTTTGCTGCCTGGCCATGTTCCCAGCCAGTTACTTGACCTTTGAGCTTTTTGTCAGGGTATGACTGCTTGTATAGTAGAGAGTTCTTTGTTCCAAGCCTTAGGGGGTATGTGGCTCTGTTCAGAGCTACTCCTACTCCACTGTTACCACAAGCTCTGTCACAGCATTGCTCCTCCTCCCCCAAGAACCACCAACCAGGATTGCAACCCAGTTGTAAGCCTGGCAAAGCAAGCCCTGCACTCCCACTCTGGTCTGCCACTTGATTCCTCCCACTGTGGGAGCCAGGGACTCTGGAAGCAACTGACACTGGAGCTCCACTGCCATACCACCTCTCCCAACCCCAGGCCTGGTGGCCAGACCACTCTCTAACCTGATCTAGCAGTTGACCCACTAACCTGCTCTGTGGTCTTTGTCATTTCTGGGTTGAGAAGTCTGGTAACTGCCACAGTTCAATGATTCATGTCCCTAAGTCCTACTTCAAGGTTGCTCCCGATCTAGTCTGTCCTGGCACTGGCCTGGTTTGGGCTACACTCTGCTCCCAGCACTGTGCGATAGACCCTTCCCAGCAACCATCCAGGCCATCCTGCTTCCCTCTACTATTTCATGGGTTCCACAGCTCTAGAATTTGTTCAGAGACATTTTTTACAGATGTTTGGAGAAATTTGGGAGAGCACAGTCCCTGCTTTCCAGCCACCATGTTGCCATCACCCCCAACAGCTGAGCTTCTAACAGCCAGAGGTAAAGAAGTACATTCTAGCTATGGGTTGTAAGAGGCTGTATAAAGGCATTGAGATAAAAGACAGAATGTCATCATAA
Organism: Phalanger gymnotis; assembly: GCA_028646595.1. Lineage (NCBI taxonomy): Eukaryota > Metazoa > Chordata > Mammalia > Diprotodontia > Phalangeridae > Phalanger > Phalanger gymnotis. The sequence goes on along the minus strand of CM053622.1, from coordinate 170,214,732 downwards.
CATGACCAAGAAGGTCAATGTGACTGGATCACAGAGTATAAGAAGGGAAAGAATATAGACAAGGCTGGAACAGGAGTTTGGAACCCAATGTTGGGCATTTTAAGGGTCAAACAGAAGAAGTGGTTTGGATTTGATCTTAGAAGCAGAAGGGAACTAGTGGAGTTTATTGAGTTGGAGAGCTATCTGATCAGACCTGTACTTTAGTAATATTATTTAGAAGGTAAGTGGAAAATAGACTTGGGGGTAGGGGAAAGACTTAATGAGGAAAGATCAATTAGGAAGCTCTCCCTGCAGTCATAGTGATAAGTGCCTGGAATATAGTATTTCCTGCAAAAAATATAAAGAGATAGATATGAGAGATGCTTTTGAGGTAGAATGAGCAGCTTTGGCACCTTATTGAATATGGGCTTTGAGAAGTAGGAGTTGAATATAACATAAGTTTATAAGCCTGGATAACTGCAAACATTGTTGTTGTTCAGTTGTTTCAGTTGTGTCTGACTCTTCGTGACTCCATTTGGGGTTTTCTTGGCAAAGTTACTGGAGTGGTTTGCCATTTCCATCTCCAGCTCATTTTACAGATGGGGAAACTGAGACAGAGTTAAGTGACTTTTCCAGGGTCACACAGTTTATATGTATTTGTTGAAGTCGGGGAGATGAGTCTTCCTGACTCCAGGCCTGACACTCTATCCACTGTGCCACATAACTGCAAAGATGGTGGCGTATTAACCAGAAACAGGGAAAATAGTGTGAAAGGTTAAGTTTGAGGTACCTATGGGCCCATAGGCATATACCCATGCGCTTAAAAATGTCCAGTTGACACCTTGTAATGTGAGGTAGAGGTTTTAGAGAGAGATCAGTGCTGAATAAATACATTTTGGAATGGTTTTCCTAGAGATAAAATTAACTTATGGGAGATGAGAATGTTATCTAGTGTGAAATGAAAAAGAAGGTAAGAACAAGGAAGGAGAATTAGGAAACACAGTCAGGGGTAGGAGGGGCCTGGAAAAGCCTCCAAGCTCATTAAACCTTTGTGGCATTCTCCTATTGTTCCTCTGGTGTTTCTCAGTCATAATCTTTGGCTATATTTTCTTGAGTAAGAAAGTGGAATGGCTTAGTTTCTATTTACATTAAGCTGACCAAAGGAACTATTGGTGTCACATTCTTTCTTGTGTCAGGGATTATACAATTTACTGACTCAGTTCATTTTGAATTTGTATTTGGATGATACCATTAAATCCATTTAATCTGGTATTCATCATTTGGGATCCACTTGAATCTTAAAGCTTGAAACTCAGTTACAAAATATTTTCTGAAGGAACTATCAAAGTACTTATGTCTGAGGGGATGGCTAAGAGCAGTATTAGTTTAAATGTACAGCAGACTGTCAGCCTGGGACCAGAGAGAACCAATGGACCTAGAAAATTTGCAAATGGTTAATAAATTATTTATTTTTAAAGCACCTCCTTATGATTGAAGTGAACCTAAATACAGTAGTTTCCTAAGGGGTAGGTGGTGGAAGGGTAAAAAGGGAGGTTACTTATACTTTTCGTGTTTGAAAGGGCTGTACTGAAGATGTTATTTAGGATCCTGAGGAGATAAGCACTAAATGTTATTCATCTCCTAGGCAATTTCTTCCTTATGGAAGAAAAAAAAAACATTTAGACTTACACCAGTCTAAAGCTGGACTTAAGAATAAGATACTAAAAGTTGTTCCTTGACACAAATTTGACTAGTGGAATAGAAAGAGTCAAATTTCCCTTCAAAAGTGATTTCAAGAATATAAGAAGAGATGACAAGAAATGGCTACATCATTGGAAGGAATGATATCTGGTTGTATCTTGGGGTTAAGTGAGGATAAACTTTTTTTAAAACACACATAGCTCTAAAATCGAGTTTAAGATGTTATACATTTAAGAACTTTGAGAGAGGTACTTTATGTACAAAGAGGAGAGAAAGTATACGGTTATAAGCAAGTATAAAAGATGCTCTAGCAGAAAGTTAGATCTTAGATTCCAAGGAAAACAAACATTTTTTTAACGTAAACCACAAAACATAACACATTATTGCCAATTGTGACAGATACCTAAATTCCAGGGATAGCCTTCTGAGAGCTGAATCTTTTCTGTAACAAGACAATTCAACTCAAGTCATTACATGTCTGATTGTCACCTATCAAAATCACTTTGGACTATAATTCTATTGGGCTATACTTTAGCCTGTAAATTAAGAATGGCATACTTATGTTAGTACTTCCTATGTTATTCATTCAAAATTATTTATTGGGAACCTATTATGCTTTAAAGGACATGTACACAAAAATTATAATAACAACAACATAATAATATCTTTCATGCATATAGATCTTACTTTGTGACATGTGCCTTGTGCTAAGTGCTTTACAGTTATTATGTTACTTGATTACTACAATAACCTGGGAGGTAGGTGCTTTTATTATGTTCATTTTACATTTGAGGAAACTGAGGCCAATGGAGGTTAAGTGATTTGCCCAGGGTTACACTAGTAAATGTCTGAGATTAAATTTCAACTCAGATCTTCTTGACTCCAGGTGCTGTAATTGAATCACTATGAGAGAGTAAAGGAAGGGAATTTCACTTCTAGCTATGATGGTCAATGACTGTTTCATGGAGTAGTGAGGAACATTTGAGCTGGGCCTTGAAGAATGGTTAAAGTTTTACTCAATGAGCCTGATGATAAGAATATTACTTGGAATGGTATCAAAAATTGTAGAGGTAGGAAAAATTCAAAGCACATCTGGGAAAAGGTCCAAATTGGCCATAGTAGAGTGTTCGTGTAGGTGAGTACAGTGTAGGCCAGTGAGACTAGAAAGTTAGATTGGGGCAAGAAGAGTGAGTAAATTAGCACTGGGTTTGAATCTCATCTTGAAAATTAGCTTGCTGGGTGACAATGACATGTAGTTTACCTTCTCTGAGCCAAATGAAGATAATTATGCCTAGAGTAGCTCCTTTGTAGGATTGTTGTGAGATTCAAATGAGATGTCCCTAATGTGTTTTGTTAACCTTAGGGAGCTATTGAAACTTCAATTATAATTGTCATACAAGGCAGGCTAACAAATAGGGACTTTGTTGAGTAAGAAAGGGCTATTCATGTAAGTTTTCTGATCTCAGAAGTGGTCCAGTCACAGAAAGTCTATAAGAAAATGAAGAAGGAAGAAACAGGAGGTTAGGACTAGGTCCCTGTTTGAGGAAATACCTAGGACTAAGTTAATAACAGCTAAGGAACAAACTCATTTCTCATTTTATAATGTACCAGTCATCAATAGGGTGCTTGGTTTTAGAAGTGAAAAAGAAAATTTTCTTCTGACAACAACAGAATTTGTTCTCTCCTCCACCTTAACTGGGAAGAGGTTCCCCTTCAGCATATTGACTGAAGCTCCAGGCAAAAGATCTCAAAGCTCTCCTTGGATACCCAAACTTGGGAACAGGAAACATTTCTAAAGAAAACCAGCTAGGACAAGGCCTGGGCTCCTGTGAGAGCTAACTGAACATACTCTGGAATGCCTGACCACTAGTGGGCACACATGTCCCTTGATTCTGAGGGAAAGCTCAGCTCTCAGAGGGGAATCAGGGTCAACTATTTCAGAGGGCAGTTTCTCTCACCACTTAATCCAAACTGGCTGACTCTATAATACAAACTAGAGATTTACTGCTATTGCTCCCCAAGCACTGAGCAGCCACCCTTTCTCCAAAGGTAATTCCACCTGGTAATTAACTGTGAAAAATAGAGTGGCCGCCTTCTGACCCGTGTTTATGCCAAGCAACAGTTTCCCTTGGGTTTTTTCCTCTCTAGTTTCTCTCTTTCTTTCTTTTTTTTCCCCTTCACTGCCTGGGTTTGTGTGTATGTGTGTTTTTAAGTATTAACTCTCATGGAAGACCATGCCTATTTAAAATTCCCAGACGATGAGTCAGACCCATTCAGTTATGTTCCTGGAGAGTCACATGATGTGGTTTGATGAAACTTCACCTCATGAAAGGATTGGGGGAGAGATTTCAGAACAGCATTTTCAGATTAAAGTATAGGTGTAGGTATGAGGGGAGAGAGAGAGAGAGAGAGAGAGAGAGAAAGAGAGAGAGAGAGAGAGAGAGAGAGAGAGAGAGAGAGAGAGAGAGAGAGAGAGATAACAGACTGACAGACGAGGCTTTGATTTTGTTCCCAGTTTCTTTCTTCCTGGGATAATTAATCATCAGATTAGCAGCTAGGTTAGCTACAACAGAGGTAGAAGTGCCCAGTGTCTAGAGGGCTCAGTTTCTTTTGGACATGACACTCACCCAGCCACCTGCATCTTGGATTCAGTATTTTGAGACAAGAATGATAGATAGTCCTATCTGTGATAGATCTTTTCTCAAAGGAATTATATCTAGTTGGAGGGGACACTTTTTCATTTGCTACTGGACATTGCGGCCTAGTGCCTATGGTGTTGGAGGTAGGACGATGGGGATTAAATTAGAAGTTAGAAGACAGGAAGTGTTCCATTTCTAACTTTGCTGCTAACTTGTGGACTGCTGTGGGTCTCTCTGTGATTTTACAAACTGGCCTGGTGCCTACTTTACATCTGTGTTCTGGGAAGTCCTTTGATCTCTCCAGATTTAGGTGCTGCATACATACCAGGCCACGAATACTTGTGTGGTTAGAGTAAGCAAAAGCAGTGGATTCATTTTTATCTTCAAGCCCTAGTCTAGTGACCTGTGTGTGAGAGGTCAACTTCAGGTAAGCACTGAGGTTCATTTGAAAACAAAACCTAAAGTTCTGTGAATTTTTCTCATCCCCTATCTCCTATCTCAGAGAGAAGAACATGTATGGGATACCTGAGACATTGAAGCTTTTTCAGGCTATTCAGACTTCTTATTCTGAGGGCAGGCAAGGAAAATTAAGCTTTCCTCGGAAAACTAAAGTAGTTTTTAGTGGGATATAATAGGATGAAAACAATTCTCCTACAACTTTCATGTCATTTTTGGTCTGGTAGCTTCTGGAATTGGCTAATTCAGTGACAAATGTGTATTTCTTTAAATAAATTAATCAAACCAGGTACAAAACACCCACTCCAATGTTTTGCAGGCATTCTGCTATTTAATAAGCATCTGCTGAATTTAATTTATTTTAATTAAGTTGAAGGCATATTAGTAAAATGTGGTCTACCAGTATGCAAGTCCATTTTTAAGACCATGTTTGTATGACCAAATATGGTTTGCTCTCATTCGCTTTAATCATCTTCATTTCTGAGTATATCCCATTTCTGTCTTTCACCCAGTAAGCTGTCCCTAATAATAAACAAGAAAATGAAAGAAGCAAAAAGCAAACAGTTAATAAAACTATCCAAGATGTCAGCTGAATATGGGAAATGATTTTGCCCATAGCTCCTTACCTCTGCAAAGGCAAGGGAGTATTTTTTTTCTCATTTCATCATTAGGGCCAAGCTTGGTCATTATATGGCATTCTACTTCCTTGTGCTATTGCCGCTGTTCTTTAAATTTACATTGCTGTAGCCCTTTTGTCTATTGTTTTTCTCATTCTGTTTACTTAATGTTGCATCAGATGATTTTACTCTTCCCATGTTGTATTGAATTCTTCACATATATCATTTCTTAATGGCACAATAATGTTTCATCTCATTCATGTATGGCAATTTGTTTAGACATACCCCAATTGAATGCATTCACTTTCTTTCTAGTTCTTTACACAAAATGCTTGTATGAATCTTTTTATCCATATGACCTTTTCTATCCATCTTCGACCTTATTAGGATATATGGCTAGCAATGGGATCTCTGAGTCAAATCAACATTTTAGTCACTATATTTGTCATAATTTTCCACTGTTTTTCAGAATGTTCAGACAAATATACAGCTCTACCAACAGTGCATGAAAGTTGCATTGGTTCTTATAAGTTTATTCAATAACATGGGATAACAAGTGGTAATAATAGCAGCTGATATTTATATACATAGCATTTTAACATTTGCCAAGTTTTGTGACATTTGACCCTCACAACAACTCCACCAAGTATGCACTACATGTGTAACACTCAGCATTTCACTGGCTCAAAATGTTTGAGAAACTTAACTAGAGACACAGAATTTAAATGTAAGAGGTGGCATTTCAAAGCAGGCTTCATCTGATTCGGAGCCCAGTTCTCTTTCCATGATACCTCACTGCCTCTTGGTATATACACTTGTATCACTAAGCTTATAATTTTAGTAATTAAATACAAGCTTCAAGTGATGAAATAAACCACCATCAACTCCATCCAGGTGTGTGTAAAACCAAGCCCATCTTTCCATCCCTAGACTTTCCCATTTGAGTCAGTGGAATCATGTTGCATCTGATTGCCCAGGGAAAGAAATTTTAAAGCACTAGGCTAACTTGTTTATATGTCATGGGCCCATTTGACAGTGCAGATAAAACCTATGGACCCCTTGTCAGAATAGTGTTTTTAAATTTATAAGATAACATACACAGATTTCCAAAGAAAACCAATTACAAATAAAGTTTATTAAAATAAATTTATAAAAATAAAGATGTACTTTTGCTAAGTTCATTTTCCTCCCAAAATATATCCTGATTCCAAAGTTTAAAGACCTCAGCCTTGAGCCACTGTTGACTCTTCCATATCCAAGAAATTACCAAGTACCAGCAAGTCTTTCATTTTAATGTTGTGTCCTCATCTTTCTTCCTATCAAAACCACTACTTCAATCCTGTATTACCTTTCGCTATCATACAATTACAACAGCCTGCTAACTACTCCGACTGTCTCAAGCTGCAAATTCATTTTCTTCAAGTTTCATTTTCATCAGGCCACTCCCCTGTTCAAAAACCTTACATAGGTCACCATATAGGGAGCCCCAGCTCTGAGTATAGTACAGCCAGCTTGAACTGCCATTTATTAAATTTTTAGTATGAATATTTGCACCTTGGAAATCAGCAAATATTAATTAGGGTTTAATTTGTTGTTTTGTTGAATGTCTGTACTTAAGTAAGAGATTAGATAAAATGGTAATAATGCAGGCTAAACTCAAAAATATATTTTGCATTTTTCCCCAGAAAGCTTGTTGTCAAACATTTACCAGCACAACCCTATCATTAGCCCAGGGTCTCTTAACTGAGATACGTAATTTAAAAAAAAAAATATTTTGCTAACTATTGAAAAATAATTGGTTTTCTCCATATTTTATTTTGCTTTTGAAAACATTAGGAGATGGGATCCATACATTTTGCCAGACTGCCAAAAGGGTAAAAAAAATCCCCCAAGAGCTGAAATACTGCCTCACCCTGACCTCCAAAGCCCTTTAAAATCTTGCTAGACTTAAGTGTGATTTGTCAACCTCACAAGTTCCATACACAGACCTTCCATTTCAGATAGACTGCCGTATTGTTATTCAAATATGGCCTTTACATTTGTACTTCCAAACCTTTACTCCAACCATTTCTTTCCCATAAGGTTTTTTCTCCTCATCTCTACCTAAATGAATATTATATATCAAGTTCCATTTCCTCCATAAAATTAACTGAACAGTCCAGACTGCAATGATTTCTCCTTACCTTCTACTTCAATAGCACATTTTATCTATTCCACTAATATTCACATTGATCTTCTTCTCCTTTGAATTGATAATAATAATATTTTAATGATTTGTCACTACAACTAAATTTGCAAGTGTCTGGAAAGCTAAGGAGTATGATTTTTCTTTTGCAAGATATGGCAAAATCCCCCAGAATGGTCCTAATTCCAAAACAACCCATTCAGACAAACAGCTCTAGTGGAGAAGGAACTAAATGTGCCCACCAACTGCCAACCAATTGCCTCTGCAAGGCATGTAAGCCAGCCTACCTGAAGTAGCAAGGTACCATGGGAGAGATACAGGAGCCTGCATGTGCCAGACAGGTCAAGTCACCATCACCACCTTGACCACCATCTCCCTTTGGACACTCAGTACATAATTCAGGACCCTGAACCCAGGAGCCTTAAGGACAACAGAATTCCTCCTCCCAAGCAGTATCCCAGAAAGCAACCCCTATAGTGAGCCATCATGGCAACTGCTTCTGTAAACACTGTAGGCACATGTATTAAGGACCCAGAAAAGAGAGTTCTTGCCACCAAAGTTTTGGGCACTATTAAATGATTTAATAGCAGAAACTGATTTGATTTTATCTGTGCAAATGACATTACAGAAGAATTACCACTCTTTTTGTCATTGTTGTTTGTTCGTCTTTTTCCCTACCGCATGCTAAGGACCATAGGACCTTTGCATTTGACCGCCAGCTGAAATATGTGTTTTACATGTGTTCCTGCCCCACCCCCATTACAATACCAGCTTCTTGAGAGTAGAAGCTGTTTCACTTTTTGTATACCAATAGTGCTTTAGACATACTAAGTACTTAAAATGCTTCATACATTCCTTTTCTTCATTCTCTATAATGCATGGAATATTGTTCAGCCCACAGTAGATTGATAGATTGATTATATACACTTGAGATTATAATAAAGTAGCCTCTCTCTAAAATGGTGTGAATTTTGGAGCAACCACTCAGACTGGAAGTATCTGGGGTAATATGTAATTATGAAATATTAGGAATTGAAAAACTCTAGGCAGCTAGTTGGTGCAATGAACAGAGTACTGATGCTAGATCCAGGAATATCTGAATTCAAGTCCTTCTTAGATGCTTAACTATATAATTTTGGGCAAGTAACTTCACCTCTGTGTGCTTTGGTTTCCACAACTGCAAAATGGTGATAAGAGCACCTGCCTCTCAGGGTTGTTGGGAGGATGGAACGAGATACAATTGAGGAAGTTCTCTTCAAGTTTTAAATCACTCTGTAAATGTGATTATAGTTGTGGACGTTGTTATTATTGTTTCTAAAACAGTTAATAAATTAATGGAGATTACCTTTATAAATATATATTATGAATCATGGGATGGAGTATCCTGCAAAAATGATACTGCAGCCTGATGAAAGAAGAGAACTTAGCCAGGCCAGGTGGCTGGTTAGTATAGTGAATAACGCTTATGTTAATGTCAGAAGTTATTCATTATAGAGGGCTAAGGGTATATACTAAGGAGGGGGTGAGAGAGGGAAATGTTCAGGCCTGGTAATTGAACTGATAAAGAGAAGGACTGACCAAGAAAACACAGAAGAGACAGGGAAAAGATTCAAGAGGCAAGTTCAATGTTCCCAGCCAAGTGATTGAGCCTGCTAGCAGAGACTAAGATAGCCTAAAGAGGAGAAAACAAGATAGAAAGTCACAAAATCTAGGTTTTTGTTTGGTTTTGTCTTGTTTTTTTTTTTTTTAACTAGAGTCAAGCTATGTCATAGGCTCTATTGAGAGATAAGGAGACTCCAGGATTCCTAGGCTAGGAACCAATTTGATATGATAGCTAGATAGCTGCTGTTAGCATGATTCCTACCAGAAGCCAAAAGAGTAGGCCTGCAACCCAAATGAGATAGAACATTCTTCCTCGTTGGGCAAGAGGAGAGGAAAGCAGAGAATTTAATCCAGATGTGGAAGGTAGAAGTGTGCTGTATTAAACGTGAGAAATCTTACTCAAATGTTAGGGTGTAGCCAAAGGGCAAGAGGATTAAAGTTACTATTATAAGGGAACACCAATCATAATGTATTCTTTGGTCTTTTTAATCACATCTGAGTGATATACTCACTTGTAATGTGATACAACAATATAACAACAATGTAGATTATGAAATTATTTCAAAAAATTGTTTCATTGAAAATCTGTGTGCCCTGGAAAGGTGTGGGCCAGGTTAGTGAGACGTACCACATTTCTAATTGCATTTATATAATGACTATATAAATTGCGTTTATATAAAAATTTTACATGTTATCTCATTTTATTTCAGCAACCTTCTATAAAATTGGATTATTTTACAGATGAGGAAACTGAGGTAAAGAGAGGTTAAATCACTTTTCTTGGGCCACACAGCTATTAAGTGTCTGACTCCAGGGCCAATTGATGTCAAAGATATGATGGAAAGATTCAAGGCTTCAAATAGTACAGTGCTTGTTGAGGACAATATCCTCATTTCCTCTCCCCCTTTTTGCCACAGAGTAAGGTTAGTGAGTAGAGAACTCAAAATCACCTATTGTTGGGCTCTATTTTGTTCACAGAGTAATTGTACCTGAAGATGCCTTCAGTATCTCAAAGGATGCTCCTGCTGTGGACTTTACAAAAGTTGTTCTAGGAAATCTAAAAGTATGGCTGGATTTTTAGTCTGAGTATTTCCAGTGTTATTTTTAGAAAATTAGAATACAGATATACAATAGTAAGTTTAATAGCAATATACACTGATACACACAAATGCACACAAACATTATAACATCTAACATTTCAAAGCACAATTCAGTTGAAAATGGAATGTCTTGACATGTCTTGGCATTTTAAAAGCAAAGTAGGAGAAACAATGGCCTGGAAATTAGAGGTATCTGGATTATTTACTTTGATATGCAATCCATCTAAATAAACTATTCTTCTTATGTGGCCTTTAATTTTTCTTTATGTAAAGAGGAAATAATATAATATCAGAAAATAGTAGTAAATCACTCTAAGATTCATAAAGGAAAAGTACAAAAATGACTTTGTATGTTTTCATTTTTTAATTATTTTAGTCTCTGAAACCTATTCACACACAATTAAAAAATAAATTTTGCACTTTGGTTCCAAATATAAAAAAGAGTAGACTCTAATATTGTTCTAAAAAATTATCACTTTAAGTTATCTTACCCTAAGTCTGTTGTAATGAGAGAATATCTCACCATCATTATTTGTTTAGGACTTCACTTGCTATGGATTTATCCTTGTAATCATGAAAGCATGACAAAAAATGTTCCAGCAAGATTATGAAGGGAGAGGTTTTTTGATCAGTTCCAGCCTCCTGGAATCACAACAGCCCCACTCATGCTATCCCCAAGAGAAATCTCTTCCAGTTTGGATCTTGGAAAAAGGTGTCAGCTGAAGTCTGGGAACACCCGTGGTACTCACACAATACTCACAAAGTTAATATGATTAATGATATCATAGCTCATTTTTTGAGCAGATGTCAAAAAGGCAAATCAAGCTGTCATTCTACATACTGTGCCCTTGTTCACTCAACAGAGGAGCCTTATAAGAAAATCATAATTAATGGTATGTATCCAGAGGACTAGGTGATGGGCCTTTGCATTGCCTCAGGGCCTCTTAAAAGAAAGAGACATGTGATAAAGGTCACCATTTCTAGCAAAGATTCTTCTTTATCTTTTTATCTCCTTATTCTATGCTCGTCCATATTATTTCATTTGGTGTTGAATAAGTTCTAGTTTGCCAGGGCTGCCTTTACAGAAACATGGTGGAACTTATGGGTCTCTAGTCTTACCTTCCAGCTTATATTCTCTGGTGCATTACATATATATCTTTCTAGTTAGCTTCAGCCAAATGTCCTCACATTTTCATCTGTGTGTCTGGGACAATAGTTAACCCACATTTGTGGTTATCTACTAATCAAAATTATGCATTTTGACCATCTATAACCTACTCTTGCACCAGTCAAATAAAGCTAATGATCAGCTGTTTCTTTTTTCTATTAAATCCAATTTCCTTCTCCCCCTTTCCAAATTCATTTGTATATGTAGAAACAAATGTGTGTACAGCTTGCATGAAACAGAAGAGAGGAAGGTAGTGAACTAATGTATTCCATGAGTAGAAAGAGCTAATCTTGATAAGAGAATTGTATTCAAATCTTGCCTTAAATATGTGCTAATTGAATGGATATTGTCAAGTCACAACTTCTCAAAGTTTCAGTTCTCTAATCAAAAAAATGGAAATACTAATACTTCTACTTGTTACCTCACAGAATTTTTTGAGGAAACCAGGAGCTGTTTTTAAGTCCATAGATTCTTTGGGGCCAACACCAGCAGGGGTAGTGAATCACCAAGGAGACTTATAAACTGCGAAGTGTTAACTCATCATATGCTATCATTTTTATAATTAATATAATAACAAATTAAAATATTGATTGAAGACCTACTATGATGAAGAGCCTGTTGTAAGTATCATAAGGAATCAGTAGACCTTGAATTGACTAAGATAACAATATAGTAAAAGAGATATGATAGATACACAAATAACTCAGTAAACCTTGTGACAAAGAAATTCATGTCACAAAAGGCCCTGGGATGATCTGAAGGATCTCAAATTTCTCTCCTCAGAGGTCAAAGCTTCTAGAAGTAGAAGAAATCCTGGAGATTATATAGTCTGACTCCCCACTCCTTTCATTGCTTGACTAGACTCATTTTCATCATAGGTTTCATTGGCTAAATTGTCTTGGGCTCCTGCCCAGAAATCTGGAGGAAAATCACTTAACTGGATAGTCATTGCCACATGTGAAAGCACACTGGCCAATTTATCCACTCAACTTTTGTTAGTAGGGGAAAAAATCACAGGCCTTCATACATTCTATGTCAATTGAACTATAGTACCCTTCAGGTCCCAAAGGGTCAGTCCCATGAAGTTAATTCTCCATAATCAAAGTATGAGAGTTCTTCTGATTGAAGGCTTTCTTGATGATGATTTTCTGAGTCCCATCTTACAGTTTCTCAGCGATGATCTCTTCTCTCCCCCCATGCCACTCTCTGAGCCTAGATAGCAAATCTACTCTCCAGACTGATCTCCACTTTATTCATTCCACAGATCCAAGGCAAGACCAGAGCACATCTGTACTAAGCCCAGGCAACTCAAGCTCCTTACCAAATCAGTGGGCACTTCACTTTGCCTATTTAAGTTTCCTCTTCTTCTGACTCAATCTTTTACTCCCATAGGTGAAGGACATGGAGGGACATGTGTCTTGGTCAGGTCATTAACCAAGCATTTATAGCTTATAGATAGATCTGTAACTTTCCTTCTTTAGCTCCTCATACTTTCAGAAGCCTTAGATACTGTCCCAGTGAAAGAGTCTCTGATGCTTTCCATGAGTAAAGGAATGAAAACAAATGAATTCATACTTATTTTGTGGAAGACACTCTGCTAATTGCTTTGAATACACATACAAAAAGTTACATCCTTCAACGAACTCATGTTCTATTGGGGGAGTAAACACATATAGATGAATGGCAGCCAGGGGACGATGTTATCCTTAGGGAAGCTGCAGGGAACTAGAATAGATTAGACCATTTCTAGTGACGGAATCAGGGAAGATTTCATCAAGATACTGACATTTGAGCTGGACTATAAAGGAAAGGTAGAAATAACTGCCATGATACCATCAAAAGCTAGCATTTCCATGTTGAAGAAAAACAAAAGATTTCTCCATAAGCATATGGAAAACTTTTTCAAATATAAGTTGATTTCTTTTCCTGGTCTGGATACAAGAAATACTGACTTAATGTATGTTAGGTACATGTTTTCCTAGTAGATTCATCTTGGAGTCTTCTGGTATTAGGAATCTTATTTCAGTTGAATAAATATCTGAACAAAATGAACCAAAGAAAGATCCTCTTGAGCATTTTTAAAGTAGCCTATTATTATTGGGAAGTATTTGACTTACATGCAGTATATGATGTTAGGTTCTAATATATTTATAAAGACAGAGGTGAAAATATCTTCAAGTCTCATTTGTAAGATTCCAAATAACATATGAAAGCATCATTCTGGAGCTGAATATGTCTTTAGAAGTGTGGTTCAAAGAAAATACTATGTAAGCTGAGTATTTTCTGTCAATTAAATCTATAAGCACCAGATATCCTGTGATGTTCATGCTAATATGGCCTGCTGAATCAATCAGCAATTATTTATCTTTGTCATTTCAGCTGTGTCTGACTTTTTGTGACCCCATTTGAGCAAAGATACTGGCAAAGATGCTGTAGTGGTTTGCCATTCAATTCTCCAGCTCATTTTACAGATGAGGAAATTGAAGCAAACAGAGTTAAGTGACTTGTCCAGGGTCACACAGCCAGTAAGAATTTGAGGCTTAGGTCTTCTCGATTCCAGGCCTAGAACTCTATCTGCTATGCCACCTAGCTGCCCTGAGAATAACCCACCATGTGTTTAGGCATTGTGATCAGGACTGAGGATGCAAAGGCAAAAGTGAAATAGTCTATTCTTTAATTCACACTTCATCAGTACCCTCTTCCCTTCGAACCCTTCCTCTGAAAGGAGGATGAAGAGCTCCTATTACAGCCCCCATTTAAGGAGGATGCTCAGGCTAGCCTTCTCTTAATTTCCCACCCAGCTGTACTGCTCTGAACTGCTCCATCATTTCACCCCCCCCCCTTTTCTTTCTCCTTCTCCCCTCTCTGTTTTCAACTTTTTTATCACATGTTGCCTTCTCCCATTAAAATTTGATTCTTGATTTGGTCCTTGATGGTAGGGACTGTCTACTGACTTTCTTCGTATCCCCAATGTAGCACTGTCCCTGGTACACAGTAAGATGCTTAATAATTGGTTATTGACTGACTGACTAATGTTCTATTGGAAGAGATAATATGTACAAATATAAGTATACACAAAATATATGAGGTAATTTTGGGGGGAGAGGGAATTAGTAGTTACAGGGGATCAGGAAAAATTTCAAGTAGAAAGCAGTACTCAGTTTTAGTTTGGAGGAAAATAAGGGATTCTTAGAGGCAGAAGAGAAGAGAGAGGGCATTCCAGACATGGTAGACAGCCAATGCAAAGGTATGAAAATTGGAGGTAAAGTTTCTTGTGTGAGGAACTGCAAGAATGCCACTTTTCCTGGCCTATAGACTATGAAAAGAGGAGTAATATGTAATAAGGCTAGAAACGTAGGTTGGGCCCAAGATGCAAGGTTATTCAAATGCCAAACAAAGTTTATATTTGATCCTACAGATAATAGCAAGATGTTGAAATTTATTGAATAGGAGAGAGATGTGGTCAGGACCATACTTTAGATACATTGTTGTGACTGATGTGTGGAGGATGGTTTGGAGAAGGGAGAGCTTTGAAATAGGAAAGTCAACGGGAATCCAGTACTATATTCCAGGCAAGGGGTGATGAAGGCCTAATTTAGGGTGGTGCATGTACGAATAGATGCAGAACATTACTGTCTAGGCACAGAGAAACACTCAAAGTGAATGTTCCTTTCTTCCAGTGTTGTTACAGAAATTATTCCATAATTATCCATCCATTGTCCTTACTTCTTTCAATGTAAGTGATGAAGGTGATGATAGAAATCTCAACATAAGGCATAACTGCTTATTGATTCTTTAGATGAATGGGATATATCTGCTAAGGTTGGGTTCTTAGAGCCAGATATCTACTCTTCTGCTTTCTTTTCATCCCTGGGGCTTTGACTGAGTGGAACACATGCCTGAATGAATGGGTAAATCAGTTCATTTGTCAGATGATCATTCAGGAGTTTAAAGCAAGAACATAGGATTGTGGTTCCACATGATGACCTATTTAAAAGGACATTGCACAGAGGCTTAATGTTTAGGATTACTAGGGACAGTCTCAAAAATAATGACCTAGTTTTCCTTAGCAAAGCCCACTCTGAAAGGGGATGATGCCTACAAATGAGGCCTCATAAAAGGATATAATTAAACACAGATGCTCCTCAGAGTGAAAGAGCTTTGAGATAATGACTACAATGGCACGCACTGTACCAATGAGAACAAGATGTCACAATTATATATTTTCGGGTTGATTTAATCTGACAGGATTCTTAGCAACAGTGGTCTAGGCTTGGCTGTGCACAAAAACATGGGCCTATGTGTCCTACAAATGAGGAATTATTTATCTCTTATAAACTCACATGTGTCAATTAGCAAGCATCTTCATTTAGCTGGAACTCGTTAGTGGGAAGTTCAGTATGATCCTTCACTTTTTATGTCAGTAGGTAGGAAGTCATTCAAATCTTCAATTACCTATACACTGAATTCAACAAACATTATGCTCCTTCTTTGTTCAAAGTGTTGTACAAGGTTTTTGGAGAGGGAAATTCATTAGTCAGACAAGATTCAATTCTTTGTAGAGCTTGTAGTTTAGGAAGGAAATGTGATGTTTAAAATAACTAAAATACAAAATAATACATGACGTGCATATTTGGGGCACAGATTATGCGATGTATGAAATAAGGAGGTCAATTGAGGAGAAAAGGGAAGGATTTGGAGAAGGGGTAAAATTTTTTGATGGGTTTAAAATATACAAGGTTACTCACAAAGGGTGGGAAATTTTAAAGAAGAGTGTTCAAACCGTAGTTAATAGCATAGACAAAGATATGGTGGGTATAATTAATTGTAGTTTGGCTAGACAGTGTATTATGTGGGTGGGAACAATATGAAATAAGTGTTGAAAGGTAGGGTAGGACATGTTTCAGAGGGCCTCAAATGCCAGTTAATGCTTTGGCACAGATAATGACATGATAAATGCATTTGGAGTATTAGTCTGGCAATGTGTGAAGGACAGATTGAAAGGAAAAAGAACAGAAAAACAAAATGCTGTTTGGAAGCTATTCCATTAATCCAAAAATTATACACAGATCATCCCCCCCCAACAAATATTTTTGAATGTTTCATTCTAAATCTAAATATTTCATGGTTTTGATGGTCATTATTCAACAATTAACTTACCAGAGTACATTTCAAAGTAGATGGACAAAATGATCTTTCTAGTTCTTCATTTTGGACCTATAACTCATATGTGGTTTCTATACATTCCATTTCTAGGCTCTTACCTCTTTCTGATGGCATTCGGTTAGGACTATGTATTATGGTTTTCAAAGTGCCACATTTCTGGTCAGTGGACAGGAAGACAATGTTTTCTTTCCTAAATCCAACTTTTAATTCAAAATCCTTCCATCAAGTATCTATTACATGTATTTATGAAACACCTATTGTGTCTATTTATTTCCTTATTATGACTCTCCTTTCCTCTTGTACATATATCCACAAAGCATTATAAAACATTTCCCTTTCCTCTGGCCAGTGATGAGTAGAAATTAGCCACTGCATGACTTCAACAGAAAAGTAGATTGCAAAATCTACAATAATTGAAATATATAAGATAATTAGAGAATTATGTGGCTCGAATCCTTATTCAGATTGCTATAAAAGGACTCTTTGGAAAATGGAGTAATTTGTTCAGAGTCTCATAGGTGATAAATGGCAGTGCCAAGAGCAGAACTATATCCTTTTGGCTATACCATGCTCTGACTTTGTCTCCCAAAAGTAGTTACGAGGTTGTGCTTGAAGATGTCCAATACAGAGACATTCCCCACCCACACATATCCCTCAAAACAGGTATATTCAATTTTTGGATCTATCCAATCGTTAAACATGTCTTCTTTATAACGAAGTGAAATCTGCCTCCCTTTAATTTCCACTTGTTTGGTTTAGTTTTTTTTTTCCTCTCAAACGACCAGAGCAGATTGAATTGTTCTTCCACATGATCATCTTTTATATATTGAAAACAGCTATTATTTTACCCCTTACTCTTGTCCTCTTTAAGTTAAACATCCTCATAGATTTCCGCTGATCTTGGAATAGCATAATTACAGATCCCTCACCATCTTGGTTGCCCTCCTCTGTAAATGCTCTAGATTGTCATTAATGGCCCCTTTTAAAATGTCATACCAACAACTGAACATAATATGCCAAACGGGATTTGACCAGACCAGAGAACAGCAGGGCTAAGTATTCTCTCATTCAAGTATTTCTATTAATATATACTAAGTTTACGTTAGCATGTGAATGCTGTTACAACATACTTCAGATGTCATTGATCTTACAATCCAGTGGTACTCCTTCTTATTTTTCATATGGACTTCTTTATAGTCACATCTCCCCCAAGCTGTAATACTGCAGCTGATTTTTGAGCCTGAATGTAAGACTTTACATTTATCTTTAACAAAGCTTATAGTCCACCATTCGGGTTGTGGATTTTTTTTAAAAAAAATTCTGATTCTATTAAATGATGTGTTATCTATCCCTTCTAGCTTCGGGACATATATAAATTTATTATGACCAACATGTGTTTTATGCAGCTGATCAAATCACTGATAAAAGTGTTGAACAGAATGGGAATAATGAAAAACATGTCACTCCCCCTCCTCCAGCATACTTCTTCTGCATTGACACTAATTGATTAGTTACCGCTTGGTCAGTCTCTCTCAGTTCTGAACCCATTCAACTATACAATTAAACTATCTGCATTTTTCCACCGTATCTGCATATATGTGGTAGAAGGATTTATTACATATCTTACTGAAATCCAGATATACTACAGCCACAACAATACCCCTTGACTTACTAGTTAATAATCTGGTCTAAAAAAAAGAAATGAAATTAGTCTGAATTAGTCTGGCATGGCTTGTTCTTAATTAATGCCCACTGATTCTAAGCGATCATCTCCCTCCTTTCAGAGAAATCAGAAAACATCATTTAACAATATATTCCAAAAAAGTATGAGGAATTGAGGTAAAGCTAACTGGCCTAGGGTGTGAAGTATCTATGTTCTCTGTTTTGAAAATTGTGATAACATTTCAGTCTTTCAAATACAGCAGCACCTCTGTTTGCCAGGATTCCTCAACATCAGGAAACACATTTGGTGGGTTTTGTTTTGTTTTGTTTTGTTTTGTTTTGTTTTAATTTTGTAGTAACCTGAAATATAGATATTCCTGGGAAGGTGATTTGAAATAATTCTGGGAATTCCCTCAACAATTATTGTTTCATCTCAAAACTTCCAATTTCATTTTAAGCATTTTTGTTCTTCTTTCTCATTTGGAAAGTATGATTAAAAAAGGAAAGAAAGAAACTAGAGTTAAATAGTTCTACCTTGTTTCTCTCAATTTATCTCACCACTCAAATAAAATAGAGGCCTCATTCTTTCCTTTGCTCCCAGAATGACTAAACATTTGGTCCTTTTTAATAATAATAGCTAACATTTATATAGTGCTTACTATGTGCCAGTCATGGTGCTAAGTGCTTTACAATTATTTCATCTAATCCTAACAACAAACCTGGGTGGTAGTTGCTATTATTATCCCCATTTTACAAATGAGGAAACTGAGACAAATGGAAGTTCATTGACTTGTTCAAGGTCACACAGCTAGTAGTTGTCTGAGGCTAGATTCGAACTCTGCTCCTCCTAACTCCAGGTCTGGTGCTATGCTGCCCTAGCTGCTCTATGAGTTTGTTTTTTTTGTCGTTGTTTGTTTTAGAAATGTTCGAAATGATTAATTGATGCTGGTGATTCATCTTCCTTCATTATTCTTTAGAGAATATTGCTGTTCTGTATAAATTGCCTGATATATGTATGTATGTATGTATGTACATATGTGTGTGTGTGTGTGTATAAACATATCCTTACAAAAATGTCAATTGGTAGATAAGCCCCTATGTTGATACCTCTTCCCTTCAGAATGATGAGATTGTCAGCAAAATAAGTCAAAGTTTTTAAGCTATGATGCCTTATTGGTATAAATGTCAGGAAAGCTGAAGTCCTCTCATGATCCCAACTATTTGCTGTCTCTGTGCCACATTGTGATCTCTGTTAGGAAGTCATTGTCTAATCCCTCTGTCTAGCCTGTTAGCTTTTCCTACTAAAATACTGCTCCATTCTCTCTTTTTTAACCTTACTTAAATGTTCTTAGTGGAAAACTCAGTCACAGGAAATGCAGAACTATAAGGATACAACTAAACTGATAAAATAAGAATTTTGAACTGGAAAGGACATTAAAAGTCCCTCTGATCCAACAACATCTGATCCAATTATCTTGCAGATAAGGGAAACCAAATGAACTTTGTAGAAATAAATGACATTATGGTATAATCATTAGGTAGGTGGAATAGTGGACAGACCACTGGAACCAGTCAGGAAGATCTGAATTCAGGTCCACCTTCAAACACTTTAGACATTTCAGATACTTCCAAGATCCATAACAATGGGAAACTCCCATATTCTCTGTTTCAGTTTCCTCATCTGTAAAATGCAATAAGAATAGTACCTCCCTCCCAAAGTCGTGAAAATAAAATAATATGCTATAAAGTGCCACATAAATACTAAAAATTTTTTTATCTTTTATAATATATCTATCTAAACTATCTATTGAATATAAGAGCCTATAGTAAAACCTATTCATTTTATCTTCAATGGTCTCAAACTCAGAAAATTGTCATTTGCTTTATGGCAACCCACTATCACATTACTCATATTTGACTAGCTACTTTTTTTCTCTGAATTCACCCTGAGGTTTATGGTCTCACCAGTACCTAAGATTTAACCTCTGGTGACCTAGGCTAGGACTGTAGCCCAAGATATGGGAGCCTCTGCAGGCTTCCATGCTCTGCTCACCATCATTTATAATTGATGATTATATCATCTCAAAGGAAGTAATATGACCTCATCTTTTCCCAGACTCTATCCTTTTGTGTCAGCATTTCTCACTCTTCTCTTATTTTTTTACAACAAAAACTTGCTACTTTAAGTTTCATAAATAAAGTTAGCTGTGAATCAAGACAGGTTTTAGTTTGTATTCTGGTAAATTTGGCGATAAGCTCATAGATGGTCTAGGGTAGCATTATACTATCTATATTATAAAATGTCTTCTTTTTCTTTTGTAATTCTCCAAAATTTTTGGTGTGGTGAGATACACTTTGGGAGGTTTCAAAGTTGTATTTGACTATTTGACTATTTGAAATTGATACACTTTAAAAAAGTTGTTTTATTTGCAAAAGTATTCAACTGCCTCTCTTATGCAAATCACTGTAGGATATACAGAGAAAAATGTAAAGTCCTTGCTCTCAGTAATAATAGCTAACATTTTTTTATATATCACTTTAACATTCATAAAGCCATTTACATACCTTATTTCATTGAATTAGGTTCTTCTATTACACTGAAAAGGGCTTACTATGTACACCTGTAAGCACAAAATGATTTAAGGGAAACAAGATTGAGCATTAAAATTAATATGTATGTAATATATGTGATTAAGTAAATTAATTAGGTAAATATATATTTTTAAAATATTAATATGCCTGCTACACCTTGCATGTAAAAGTCATGTTACTGTCCCATAATTGATTAGGCATGTGCTCTGAGGTGTTGATTTCACTAACATGAAGGATTTGTCTTAATGAATCTATGTTATCTTTCCTGACCCCCCCTTCCAGTCAATGGTTTCATTGGTGAGAGAGTTGTTGTCTGGTCCACATGGGAATAAAACTCACAAATACAGCCTCAATAGTGCCAGCTGATAAACAATGAATTCACAAGGAAAAACCCAAGATGCACATGATTACCACAAATGCATATAGTGTCTTTTTTCCCAGGAGCTGCGAAGAATTTGCATAGACTACCTCATTCATTCTCACAAATGCCTGAGACTTGGGAGGGAACAGAATTATTATCATCATTTTGCAGATGGGGGAAATGAAGCTAAATGAATGAATCTAAGGAGTTCCTTCCCCCATGCCAGGCTCAATCTTCATTGCACCAGACATACATGTGTTCCTAAATTACTTGAAAACAAGGAAAATGATTGCTACCAATTAGAGGGCAAGCATGGCTCTTGTTCCTTGCTGTTTATTTTCTCTGCAACTATATCTTCATATGCAAAATGAAGGGGCAGGCTGAGATAGTTATCCATATAATTTCAGGGGAAAAAATTTGTTTGAAATATTCTGATAATTGCAACAACGATAGAGTTGAATTATTTGTATTACTTGAAGTCACTGTTTCATTTTATGCTTATAGATGATCAGTGGAGAACATCTGGTCACTGAGATAGATCTAAACATCAGTACAATTTTATTCAATCCCAAAAAGCACCCATCAAACAATAATACTCCTACACATGCCTCTAAGAAAATCACTTAAGCAGAAAAGGGAACAACATTCATTCAAAAACCCAAAGTCACCCTATAAGAGATGGCTTAGTCTCTGAAAAGCTTGAAACCCAGATTTGCCTAGGGCAATATTACCTCTATTCTAGCACAATATGGTTCTAAAAATTATAAAAACCTGTAGCTTGGAAGAGCAGCTAGGTAGCAGAGTGGATAGAACACCAGGCTTGGAATTAGGAAGACTCATCTTTAGAAGTTCAAATCTGGCCTCAGATGTTTACTAGCTGTGTGACTCTGGGAAAGTCACTTAACCCTATTTGCCTCTGATCCTCATCCATAAAATGAGCTGAAGCAGGAAATGATAAACCACTTCCATATGTTAGCCAAGCAAACCCCAAATGAGATCATGAATAGTTGGAAATGACTGAACAACAACAGAAACTAGGAAGGATCCTCTAAACCAAAGGCTTGAATACCCTCATTTTAGAATTGATTAATTTGAGTACCAAAAATGTAAAATAATTTGCCAAAGCATTTATAAGTTGCTCTGGAACTAGAGCTCAGTTTTTCTGTTTCAGTCCAATTCTTTTTCCACTAAAGTCCAAGGATTTTTACTCCTTAGCAGTAATAAAACAAAACAAAACAAAACAAACAAACACAACAATAAAACCCATAAAAAAGAGATATCTCTCTAGAAAAGCAGAGGGCCCATATTTGTCACTCTTTCTCTTCATGCCTTTTCTTCTCCAAGTGTGTGTAGGTGTGTTTGTTGTTACTGGGAGTAGTACAGTTCAATGAACTGAAAACAGAACCCTGGCTCTACCAGTATTTAGGGTAGTAATATCATAGATTCACTTGTGGAAAGGACCTGAAAGTTCAAGTCTAGATCCTTTATTTTATAGACGAGGAAGCTGAGACCAGGAGAGCTTAAGTGACTTGCCCAAGGTCCTTGAGTCCAAGCTTATTACTCATTTTCTCCCCTCCCCTCAATGTACTATGCTTCCATTCCAGCTACTTGACTACATGAAGAAACTAAACAGGCTACTTTATTATTCTATGCATCAGAGAGACATATGACTAGAAGAGAACTTCAGTTAGTTGTATACCAATAGTTACAGATATCCAATGGACAGCCAATGCCTTCCCCATGAAACTGCTTTCCCTCTCCTCGGGTCATCTGTTATTTATGTGTGTATATATATATATATAGTTATTCGCATGTTTTTGTCCTCCGTCAGTATATGAGTTGTTTGAAGCCAGGCAGAGTGCTTTTGCCTTGCCTAGCACATACTAGGCAATTAGTGCATACTTGTTAACTGATTGATTAACTGGGTGATCACCTGACATAGGCACAAGGTTAAGTAAGCTAGAGAAAGGCTCCATATGAGATAGAATTCCATGGAGGATTTATGGTGAGTCATAGACCAAAGATGTGAATTCACAAAGATATGAATCTGAACCATTTAAGGAAGTACCTACAGCAATGAGGCCACAGAGCCAAACAGAGGATGTGGGAAAGTTTTGGCCAAATGCGTCTTTCATTGCTTTCCATCTCTAAAATTCTATAATTCTGTTTAGCTGATTCTTTTGCCTTTTTTCTCTCCCACGTTATTCTTTTTTTTTTAACTTTTCCATGATTAATTTATTTGACGTATTTCCATTATTGATCATAATATAGAACTGAAATACATTTTGATTATTTCGTTGAATGAATAGATTTTATGATCCTTATTTTCAATTTATTGCAGTTTACTTAAATAGTTTCTATTCTATTCCTTTTTCTTATTAAAAAAAGAAAGGAAACTGAATTATTTAAATTTTTATTTGTCACTCAGTTTACCCTCTGCCCATTCCTTATTTCAAATGCATTGTGAGGGGCCACTGATTTTTATTTAAAAAAAAAAAGCTCCCAAACCTTTCTATAGCCATATACCTATTGAAATGAAAACAAAGCAAGGAACACAATAGTCAATGCCTATATGACAGATAAATGAACTGTTCCCATGTAACAAGATTAGGCATCGAATCATAAGTTTCACTTACAAGGAGAAAATGAAGGTATATGACACTCCCTTCTGTGGAGGGGCCATTTGCTGATGTGTACTAGAAACATTTTCCCACTTTCTTTCTTTTTCCCACTTACAAGCTCACTTTCCACGGTTCTTTCTCAATTTTAGAATGACTTGAAAGTAACTAGCATTACCTAGGTTCCTTTCCTAATGGACTACCTGAGGGATAGCCTGACTTAGCTGCTAGTCAGTACCCTGAACTGGCCCTATCTCAAAGAGTGCAGTTCTAGTTAATTGCACTAGAATAAATACCTCTTTGGCACCAAAACAGAAAAGTTTATATATCTTTGACCTTGAGTAGCTCACCCATTATAGAACAGACAGAAGGAAGCAATGAACATTCATATGTATTTGTATGTAAATGGATAGATGCATACCAGCTTCTAAATACGACATATGTATAGAGAGGCTATGTGGCTGACCCTTCTTCATTATATCCACATAGTATATGTATAAACACACAGATATGTATGTGTATATATATATATATATATGTATATATATATGTGTGTGTGTGTGTACTTGTTTGTTTTATAGTATATTATTTTGAATAAATATATATTATATATATATATATTATATTGTAATATATACACATACACCATATATATATATCGGTATATATTTACATACACACACATTTATAATACACACACAGTTATCTCTCTATCTATCTATCTATCTACAAGACTTAAGTCATGGTGATTTATTGAAAATAGAAAGTAAAGTTGTATCAAGGGGACAAAAGGTAACCCTTACTTTTCATTAGAAAGTGTGAAAGGATACTTTTGAAAATAATCCAAATGCATTAATCTATGGTGGAGAGTAGTGAGGAATCTTTGAACAAGTGTGTTTGAAATAAACTCTTTTCTGAACAGGATTTGATAATATTGCTTTGTTTTATTTCTTAAATATAGAAGATCTTGAATACTGCCTCTTTCTCTGAAGAATAGATAGGGGGGAAAAAGTAAACTATTTGTCTTTCCTAATCCTCTAGGTAACCAATCTATTCTCTGTTCTCCTTCCTTCTGTCAGACTCTGATCTAGACCAATTATTCCCTGTCTTCATATTAAAGTGCTACCACCATCAAGTCCTACTTAGGCAAAGTTTGAAGATACTTTCTTCTTATTCTCACCAAAACTTTTTTTCCTTCGGTATCCTATTCCATCATAGATAATTTACAATATCTGCCCTAGGCTCTCTGCTTTGTCTGTGGAAGATGCACAAATCAGGAACCCATCTCAAACCATTATTCTTAGAAGGCTGCAATGTCATTGAAGTGTTAATTTTTTTTAAATATTGACAGAATACTTAAACTCAAAAGGAATTAAGCTATTTCAAATGTGATTCAAAAACAGAGTCTCAAGTGATTAAGAAAGATTTTTGAGGTGATCTTGGAGAGGGTGATAATTTTGGATGCCAGTAGACACACATCTAACTTGCCTATACATAAAGCTGACTCTGCATGCCATGGAATTGTAAAAGAAGATTTATTGGGCATAGATTTGGTAACTGGATGACAGTGTCCTACTAGGCAATTATATGTCAGAATGGATAGAGCATAATACCTGGAGTCAAAAAGAGCTGAGTTCAAATCTACCCTCAGTTACTTCCTTGCTGTATGGTGCAGCAACCTTTATCTACCTGTTTGTGTCACATATAAATGAGAGTAACAACAACACCTACAGCCCACAGTGTCTTGAGGATGAAATAAGATAACATTTATAAAACACTTTGCAACCCTTAAAGTGCCATAAAAATGCTAGATAGCTATTAAAAACTAAATACCTTGGTCTAAGCATTCATTTTCAAAGCAGAATATCCTTTTAAGAAGCAAGAATTCAATTCTACTGTCATTATTACTATTGTGCCAAATGACTTGTAAAATAAAATAAATGAGATCCAGAGTACCTAGCAAACCAAGACAACCTACAATTCATCATTTCACTGCAAAACTGCTCTCTGATGGCCTCAAAATGAGGGCGAGAAAGAGGATTAGTTCTGACCTTCCACTGATCAGAACAAAGTGTTATTCTTTATCTCACTTCATTGATTTCTGACTAGCATAGCATTTTTGTATTGTCTTATTTTTCTCTCTTCATAAATCAGAATTAAGATCTGCAAAGCTACAGGACCAGTCCTGCTTCTGTTATGCACAGCAAACTTCAATTATATTCCCTAGAGCTTTTGTCTAAGCAAGGACTTACAGGCACGTCTTCTAAGTTGCATTAGAATTAGGGTTACAGATTCCATGCAGCCTCAGAAGATATTTATAGATGTGATATTTAACACAACTTGAGGTAATGTGGCATAGTAGATACAATATTGAACTTGAAGTCAGGAAAACCTAGGTTGAAATCTCACCTTGGCCACTTACTAGTTTTGTGTCCCTGTATAAGTAAATTAACCTATTTGAGACTGAGTTTCCTCAACTGTAAAAAAGAGGAAAATGAACAAGATGGTATCTGAGGCACCTCCCAGCTTTAAATCCATGTGTCCATGAGAAATAACTGTCATGGAGTGATTGGGTCATGTCATTTTTTATGTCTAATGATAGCCATCTCTCGGGTGGGGGGAGAGGACAGAAGAAAATAATTATATAATAACTTTATTATAAATTTAAAAGGAATAGCAAGTTGTACATAATATATTTGCAGTTTCATATACAATCATCAATTTTTTCCTATTCTACTATGTTATGGAAATGCTTGTTTTATTTCTTGAGATTAGAATAAGATAAATAAAATAAAAACAACACAAATGGCGCTTGGCTTCTTCAGACTTGTGTAGGAGATCAGCAAAACAAAAAGTGAAAATTGACAGAAGTGGAAGGTAGTAATGGGACTAGAGATGCAAAAAGGAAAAGAAGAATGGGACAATGAATGTGGAAGTCCTGGACTCTTGAAGAATATCTCAATAGAATGCCTTCTCTGGAAGACTCTCTCCTGATGAAAAAACTTTAAATATTGTCCCAGCAAATGATGTCTACTTTTTAAGGACTACTCAGTTAAGAACAGAGAGGTTCATCACTGATAGTAGCAGGCTGTTTATTTGATGATAAATTATTTGTCTCTAGCAACATAAATTTTTTAAAAAAGGAAGAACATGGTACATATTGTGAGAGATTTTTTGTAGTTCTTATCTCCATATAGCTTCCACTGAAGTTATTTCAAGATTTCAGTAATATTGAAGCAATATCCTTAATTTTGGCTCATTTTGTGAACCTCAGCAATTCACTTAATTTGTCTGGAATTCAGTAGAATTCTCAGTAAGGCTGGGAAAAGATTTGTGTATGAAAAGTACTACGTAATACGAGATCGTGATTTTCTCTTAAACTTTCTTTTGGTCATAATATGAATTCATCAGTACACAGAGGTCCTTTTGAAGAAATTCTTTCTATTTATATAGATCAGAAACTATTTTCTGACAGAGTTTTGGACAGTTTCCTGGGAAACTGAAAGGTTAAGAAACTTGTCCAAGGACAGCCATTATGTATCGTAAACAAGAGTCGAACCCATGTCATCAGACCTTATCTCCACTATCCTTCATGCCTCTGACTCTTTAAAAATATTGATTTGTTAAACCAATTAAACTTGTTGTTGTTCAGTCATGTCAGTCATGTCCAATTTTTTTTTTACCCCATTTGGGGTTTTCTTGGCAAAGGTACTAGAGTGGTTTGCCATTCCTCTTCCAAATTATTTTATAGATGAGGAAACTGAGGCAAAGAGGGTTAAGTGACATGGTCACATAGCTAGTAAGTATCTGAGGCTGGATTTGAACTCATGTCTTCCTGACTCTAGGCCACTTAGGTGTCCAAAAGACCTTTTAGGGTAATACTCTTTATGCTGAATTATAGATACTCTAAACATTCTCATACTGTAATGTTCTTCTTTTCACAAATCCAGCATAGAGAACAGACCTGACACAGTCAATGTTGAAAATAATGATTTCGAAATGTAAAATCTCAGACTTCCAGGGACATAGCCAAAATGGTAAAGCAGAGGAAGCACTACAATCAGACTCTCTAAAGATTTCCCTCCATAATCCTTTAAAATAATGCCTCAGGGGCGGAGCCAAGATGGCGGCTGGGAAGCAGTGACTGGCGTGAGCTCCCCACCAAGTTCCTCCAAAAACCTATAAAACAATGGCTCTGAACCAATTTTAGAGCTGCAGAACCCACAAAGTGGCAGAGGGAAGCAGGGCT
>CM053622.1:170151966-170186137 GCA_028646595.1 Phalanger gymnotis | reverse complement strand
AAAAAAAAATAATGCCTCAAATTAAAATCTAGAGCAGCAGAGCCAGCAAAGGGACAGAGTGAATCTTCCTCCACCGCAAAATAACTAAGGTTAAAGGAAGATCTGTGACATGGAGGTCAAGGATGGCCTGGAGCCAACGTGGGTGTGGGATTTGCTAATGGCAATAGCAACAGTAGTTTTGTGCTAGCACTGTGCATCACTGGGTGCAGGACCAGATATTGGATGGCAAGTCCAGTGCCTATGAAAACTTTTGAGTCACACAAAGTTCAAGGGCTCAGAGGAGTGCATTTGGTCATGAAGGAGCAGGCACCCTGAGAAATGCTTTTGATCACAATCAGGTATACTAAGGAATAGTACCTCTTGAGGTTACAAGGGATAAGGGGTCCTTCCTGGTGTGACTTCTCATAACCAACAGCAGGAGAACAGTGACCACACTGGATCATACTACTTCTGAAGGACTGAAAACTACTGTTCTGCCCCAGAAATAGCCCTGAAAGCAGCAATGGAAAAAACCCTGAGGTTTGGGACAGTGACCTCTCCACCACAACCCCACCAGCCCACATGCCAGGAACAAGCCAAATTTTAACCTAAAGTTCGAAGTCAAGAAATAGTCTGGAAAAATGATAAAATTACAACAACAAAAACCTGACAATAAAACACTATTATGGTTACAGGAGAGATCAAGACCCAAATGCAATGCCTCCTTCTCAGTGTGTGATAGGGTTTCTAATTTTCTTCAAGACTCAGTTTTTATAGGAAACCTACCCTCATTCCCCCCACATCTAATACTACTTTGATTATAGTTTGGTTTTATTCTGTGCATGTGTCTTCCCCTAATGGAATGTAAACTCTTTGAGGACTTAAACTATTTTATTTTTGTGATTATATTGCTAGTATCCAGCTCAGTGCCCAGGTAATAGTACATCCTCCATAAATGGCTACTGAATGAAAGAACAGCATTATTACCATCCCACAGAAGGTACCTTAAAGTTAACCACCATTCTTTTTCAATCAGTACATTAAAACTGTTACAAACATGAGTATATATTCTTATTCATTCTTTAAATCCTGACTCTAATGTGAGCCCCTCTAGGAATCCTTTCCTTAGCCCTGTTGTTGGTAACTACCTTCTCCTCAGGCCTATTACTTTCTTTGGGGCCACATTAATGTAATTGTCATGTATTATTATGCATTATAATTATGTTTATTTGAGTCTTGCCCTCCTACTAGATTTTCAGTTCCACAAGGGCAGGGAGTAAATACTGATTTGCTCATTAAATGTGTGGTGAATAAAGGAATAAAACAATAGAAAGCAATGGGGAAAAAGTATAGGGTTTGGAGTGTTCAGATCTGGATTCCAATCTCAGTCTTTCTAATTATTAATGTTACCTATTTTGACTATAGATAAATCATCTTACCATTCTAATTTCACTTTCCTCATCTGTGAAATAAAGGGATGTACATCTCCTTCTAGCTCTAAATAAAGCACTTTTTTTTATTCTGAGGTATTATGATATAGTAGAAAGAATACTAAAGTCCAAAGATCGCATGTAGATCTTCTCCCAAGGCCTCACTGTGATCTCTCTTGATTTCCCAAGACACACACACACACACACACACACACACACACACATAACTAAATTTTGCTACCTGCAGGGGACAAAGAAACACCATTCTATCATACACCCTCCTCTGGTTTCCTGACTCATTCTGGACTTCAGAGGAAGGAGAGAAGCATCAATCTATTGGCTCCGCAACAAATTTACTTTCCTACTAAATCTTTTCTATTGCTGCTTCTTCAAACTTCTGCCTCTTACTGAGACCTAGGTCCCTCCTAATGACACAGCATCATTGGCCAGCCTTTGTATTTCTGTGTAAAGAATTGTATAAGCTCAGTGACCTGGTAGGTAATAGTAAATCAGTTTGGCATTATGCTTTCTGCTTAGGGGGGTAGTGGAAACACTCATCAGACTATTACTTCATCAATGTATGTAATTGTTATTTATTCATTCAAACAAGTACTGTCAATCCATAGATAATACAAACATCAAACCCTCTAGAATAAAAGCACCAACATCTTTCCTAAAGGTCATGGTAAAGCACATCTCTACTGGTATTTGTGACAAGATTCCCACTTAGTTGTTTATAATCTGAAGGTATTGCAATATGGTTATTCTAAACAGGATAACAACCAATGTTATATAAGCTGTTTCTTCACAAAAGTTAAGTAAGTTATCTCTAAGTGATTTAATATAACATGTTCAAAATAATACTGTCATCTAAACTATTCAATCCTAAAATGGACTCCAGTTATAAAATGGAGTCACTTAACCTACACTAAACGGTCATGTTAGTCAAGCTATTACTATTAGGTTCACTACCCACTGGTCACATTTTCGCTTATTCCCTTTAACCCATTGCTTAAGGTAGGGGAACTAGAATAGTCTTCTCTCCTCATTGCAACTTCCAAGCTCTACTGCTACTTCTGTCATCTCTCAAGAATCTTGCTTATTTTAAGGTTCATTCTCTACTAATCAATCAAAATTGTAATTGCTATTGTCTACAGATCCCCCTGCCCCCCAGGGCTTACCACTTGTTTCTTCAATTAATTCAGTACCTGGCATGGTATTTCCTCCTAAACTCTCCTCATACCAAAGGGCTTCATCATATCCCCTAATCTCCTTATTTCTCAATTTATTCAATTCCCATGACCTACTTTTCAGTTCTCCCACAACTGCATAGAAAAATGGTTATACTTTTGATCTTATCATCACCTGTGTATGTACTTCTTTCATGTTAATGAACTCTGAAATATCTTTATCTGATCACAATGTCCTATCATTCCATCTTTCCTTCTGCCTTACAATTCCCAATTCCTATTCTTCCTATTTAACATGGCCTCCAATTCCTTGGCTTCTTAGTTCTTTCCCTGTTCAATATCCCTGCAGTGTCTACGCTTTTCACCATCTGGACTCCCTAGGCAAACCAATTTAATCCTCTACCGTTCTCATCTCTTGAGCCCTCTCCCTTTTTCATATCTCCAATCTTGCCCTGTCAAGGGCAGCTTTGCATTATTCCCACAATCTGCTTCCTTCAGTCTTCTTCTCATTCTGCTGAATCATACTAGAGTAAATCATACAATTATCTTGAACGAGTCTGCTGGTTTATGGTAGACTATTTTTATGCTACACAATCTAAAGTGGGACCTCATTGAAGCAAGGCATTTTACAGCTCCCTAAGTGACTCACTATCCCATTCAGCAGCAACTTTTCCAAGTGTTTTCTTCTATCTTCAACTCCCCATACTTTCCCTTGCCCCCACCTTCTCAGAAGATAACCTTGACTCATATTGCACTAAAAAACTTGAGGCCATTCACAGAGAACTCCCTGTTCTCCTGTCCTCCTCATATCCTATCACTCAAATGATTTCTGCAACTATATTCTCCTTCACCCTGTTTCATATAAAGAGGTGGCCCTTATTTTTTTGCCCAGGCAAACCCTTCTATGTATGAGTGATCTCATTTCTTCCTAGCTTCTCAAGCAAACTTCTCTTTCTATCATACATACTATCTGATTTGTCTTTAATCTCTCATTATCTACTAGCTGTTTTCTTATTGCCTACAAATATGCCCTTATCTTCCTTACCCTAATACCACTACCACAGCCAACAAATACAAAAAATAAAAACCTTTTTTTCATCCTTCCTCGCTGGCTATCCTCCTAGCTCTCTTCTCACTTTTGTGGCTAAGCCTTCTTATGAAGGATGCCTACAATAGATGCCCCCACTTCCTTTCTTCTCACTCTCTTTTAAGCTCTCTATAACCTGGCTCCCAATATCATCCTTCAGTTAAAACTGTTCTCTCCAAAGTTACTAATCTCTTAATTTCCAAATCTAATTTTTCTCAATTCCTATGCTTCTTGAGTTCTCTATATACTATAAAATTGTTTTATTATCCTTTTATAAGTAAAACCTGCTTCTCTCTGGGTTTCTGTGACATTATTACATTTGACAATTTCTTCTCAGGATCCTTTGTTGCTTTATCATCCAGGTCACGGCCACTAACTGTGGGTATCCTCCAGGGTTCTTTTTGAGCTCTCATCTCCTCCTCAATACTATTTCTTTTGGTGATCCCATCAGCTCCCATGAATCCAATGTACATCTATATATTCAGCTCTAACTTCTTTTCTAACTTCCAGTCTCTTATCTCCAACTTCTTATATA
The DNA here is from genome assembly GCA_028646595.1 of Phalanger gymnotis. Taxonomy (NCBI): domain Eukaryota; kingdom Metazoa; phylum Chordata; class Mammalia; order Diprotodontia; family Phalangeridae; genus Phalanger; species Phalanger gymnotis. The sequence goes on along the minus strand of CM053622.1, from coordinate 170,181,916 downwards.
TCTCAAATTGGATGGCTTATACACATTTTAAATTCAGCATATCCAAAGCTGAACTCATTATTTTTCTTTGTAAACCCTCCCTTCCTTCTAACTTTTTGATTACTATTGAGGATACCACCACCCTCCCAGCCATGCAGGCTTCCAACTAAGAAGACTCTCATCCCTCTACTTGCATTTCAGTGACTATTCCCCATGCCTAGAATTCTCAGTTCTCATCTCTGCCTCCTGGCACTCTGGACTTCCTTCAAGTTCCAGCTAAAGTCCCATTTTCTACAAGAAGCCTTTCCCAATCCCTATTAAAATTAGTACCTTTCCTCTGCTGATTATCTCTAATGTATCCTTTCTCTATCTTGTTTTTACATAGTCATTTGCATGTTATCTTCCCCCATGAGCCTTTGAGCTCCTTGAGAGTAGAGATTATATTTTGCTTTTCTTTATGTTTCCCAAAAATTAGCCCAGTGCCTCCTACATGGTGGAAAGTTAATAAATGCTTGTTGGTAAATCAGTTGACCCGAGTTAGACTTTCAGTTCCCTCCCTTACAAGAAGTGTGGTCTTTTAGATAATACTGTTAGGGGAAAGTGATATTCTTCAGTATACCTCAGTTTCTTCATCTATAATATGAAGATAAAATACTTGTAATACCTCAAAAAATGAGGCATTTTGTAACCTGAAAAGCACTATCTAAATAGGAGTTATTATTCTTGAAAGACAGAGGAGAGGTCAAAGGGAATACAACCACTATTCTTATTCTGTGAAATATGTGTATCTTCTTAGCTTGAAAACATCATTTTTGGCTTACTGGCTAGATTTCATTGGAAAGATAAATTCTGTTGCCCGAATTGCTATAATCAAAATGAAACAAAAAAAAAAAAACAGATAAAAAATGTTTCATACATATGAAGGTCAAACTGTTCCTTGAAAGAGTGTACCCACGTGTTTTTCAAAACCATTTCTCAAGGTCAGCTTAGTTTTCTGTTAGTGAAAAATATTTTACTTTTAAAAAAAAAGTGAAGAAGGGCCTCTTCCTTAATGTTTCCATTAATTTTGCCTAAAATGCCAGGCATAATTATTTATTTCTTTATTTATTTTACTAGAGGCAGGGCACCCTTTCAGTAGAAAAACAAATCTATAGTTAAAAGTCCAGGGACATTTGTGGGAGTACTCAAATGGATCTGTGATCTTACCATTTGGAAAATTTTCTTCAACAATGCAGATAACAAATGTATCATGTGTGCTGCCCTGACTTGTGTGTGACTTTCATTTAAATTTCCCGTAAGTTCAACACAAGGAGTCCACTCAACGTGCTGAAGGTATTACTTGCTTTTTCCCGAACATTATAAGGATGCCAATAAAGCAAACTTCTCTTCCCTCAAGGATTATATCTTTTGATTCTGTTCTTCAGAGTTTCTTATTAATTATATATTGTAGCCTTTGTTTTCATAGGTATGCTGAGGTTATTAAAGGAAATTTGCAATTTTCTGATTGAAATGTATCCCATTTACCACCTCATCCTATTTCATTCTGGGCCCAAATCACTATTTGTAGTGCATAACCCAGGTATGCAAATATTTGTATTTGTATAGATATAGTATGTATATATATATATATATATATATATATATATGATATATACTTATAATACACATACTGAAAGTAAAGATCTATGTGTTGTTGATCCAAATGCAGATTTTAATGTGAGCAATAGAAACTTCATTGACTTGGGTCCTTGTCAAGAATGAAGGACAGCAATAGTGAGTTAATAACTATTATAGTAGTTCTTGCTAAGTGCCAGGCACCATGCTAAGAACTAGGGATATCGAAAGAGGCAAAAGACAGTCCTAGCCCTGAAGGAACTCACAATTTATTGGAAGAGACAGCAAACAAACAAATATGTGCAAACAAGCTATAAGCAGGATAAGTAGGAAATAATAAAAAGAGGGAAGGCACCAGAATTAAGATGGATTGGGAAAGGTTTCCTGTCCAAGACTGGGTCTTTCCCATGTGGCGTTTGCAGTGGTAAACCTTCAAAAAGGGATTCCTTACCTGAATTTTCAAACTCATTAGTGTGTCACTAAATATCTAAATCACTTATTGAATGGCCATAGTCATTCTAATAGTTTTGAACCTGCAAGGTAGAAAGCATGTAGTTGATCCATGTGGGCTCACAAAGAAGAATTCTTGGTGTTTAAATTAAAATAATAACCACTTCCCTTAGTTCATTGGATTGATTATGTTTAAGTGGACACCCATTTCAGAAAAAGGAATTTCTTATTTTTTGCTATTTTTTGTTATTATTTTGTTATTCTTGTCAGTCTCAGATAATAAAAGAATGGTTCCGTGGAAAACTTTCTTGAAGCTCTGCATGTGTATTCAATTACTCAAATTGATGACCTTGTAGATATGAAATAAATCAGCTCCTTATAAAAAATTTAAAGGACCCATGACTAAATAATGAAAGCACAACCCATATGCATATGATGATTATAATGTAGAAACTGTCATATGATTAGTTTATTTTTGACGGGTGAGAAATATCATCAAGTAAAAGCCTATGTTGAGGCTTTGATGTTGATATATAAATTCAATTTCCTGGGGATTTTTCCTTAATTCTACTAGTGAGAAAATGCAATGTTTACCAAAAAAAAAATTAAATACTATCAATTCTGAAATCCTGTTTTTGGTGTTTTTATTTCTATATAATTAAATTCAAGGAAAATATGAAAAGTCAAAGAGACAACTCATGGATTAAACATGTTATCTATTTGTCAATAAGAGAGCTCTTTAGTTCAGGAAAAGAGTGAAATTAGAAAACTTACCACTGATGGGACTTGTTTTGCCCTAAAACTTTTGCAATCTTGTTGAATGCTTTTCCTATCATTGTACAGAAAAGATATGTAACATTTTTATGACAATGTTATTATGTCATTAAATATTACTCTGTGACTCTCTCCAGTAAAAGTTATATGCTATGCTAATGAATGTCATGGGATTCTATCTATCCTTTTAATGAATTTTGCATTTGGTCTCTGATGCAAATTTCAGTGATTTCCCATTTCATCATAGTGTACTATGACTCTTTACAAAACGGCAGTGAGCTTTATCGTGCTCTGTACTTTCCATTCATATATGTTGAAATATTCACTGAATACTAACATATAAGAAACAGGTTAGTTGCTCCCGCCACCACACTTTTACCCAGAATAAATTCAAGAACTCATGTACTGAAATTCTACTCCAAGTTTTAAAATAGTTAAAATGGTAAGATTATACAATCAGGTGATATCTGTCTATACAACAAAAGAGGAAATAGATGAAAAATTATTTTCTAGTTAATTTGATTAATTTTAATGTTGGATCAGAATAATTCCAGTGCTAATGATTTTTTTTTTCAGTTTATCAAGTTCAGCTGACATCATACTTATTTTAAATACTCTTTATAACATAATTTTATTTTTATCATCATTGACTATTAATATTATTATTATCCAAATTTATCTCCTATGTCTCCCCAATAATAGCTCTTTTTTCCAGTTAAGCTAATTTCTTTACTTTCTCTTGAATACATCCCATTCATTTCACCCATTTCTCCTCATGCTCTTCTGTTCTTTCTTCAGTATGCTACATCCCTTTGCTTCATAGCCCTCCAACCATACCCACCCCTTCCAGTATAGGTCACCTCAAGTCCCCAAATGCCACTCTACATTCTAGAGTGCTCATTTGTCATGTGTGTATCACTCATTTTTGTATACAAACACACACATGTGTGTGTATGTTACCTTGAGCTATAAATTAACTGCCATATATATGTTAGCTGTCTTGAAATTCCTTAAATTCTTTGTGTAAACTTCATGGCCCAAGGCCATAATCAATATGTGTTTCATCTATCACACTAGGGTCTAATTGGTGCTTCATGAAATGGGTGTGTATACATACATACACACACATTTCATACATATGCATAAATACATTTATTTATTGCTTAGTTTTTATGAATGGATACTTATTAAAAATCTATAACCATAAATGTACAAACTTATTTCCCCAATACTTGGGAGGGATAATCCTTCTCCCTATCTTACACTACTTCAATTTCTGAGGAGGGAAAAGGGATTTGGTAGTTTCTATAATGCACAATCCAAGGTTCAATCCAAAACTGCTCTCCATCTTTAGTCCCAGGAACCCTGGCTTCTCAGGACTTCCATGACAGGCTATCTGGCTGCACCATCCCTTCTGTCATCCTGGCTCCCTGGTCACCACAGATCCAACTCATGGATCCAAAGTAGCTCATCACTGTCACCTAAAATTGAGAAAGATAGAATAGAAATTGAAACATCCTAGGCCCATTTTCAGAGCTGGGTTAAAAGAGGGAACAGAAAAAGGAAGGCCTTCCCCCCTCATTGTTTTATTTCATGGGGTCCATGCATAATGTGGGTAAACTGTGATCTCCAATCACGGCAACAGATAAGAATGACCAAAAAGAGTAGGGTATCAGTCCTGATCATTTTAAAGACTTAGATGATCTATCAAAGGAGATTAAACTCACTCATTTAGCAGGAGATTCAGAGGTCTGCTCATTAGGCTAATTGGGCATATCCAGACAAATCCAGGTTTCATCTTATTTAAAATATTCTGACCCTAGCAAATAAAAAGGCATTAGTTTTTAAAACAGTCCTCATCCCAAATTTAGAATAGTAAGAGGCATAAGCAATGTTCCTCTACTTGCTTCCCTAGTGCCATAGTGTTAAAACAGCCAGTGCTACATTATTACATCTAATCCCATACACCCAAATAAAAATAACCAGTCCCCTAAAACAAGGTTTTTCAGATTCACAAAACAAGAAACATTTCACAAAGTTCCCCAAATAAACCAAAAAATAAGAAGTGTTTTAAGACCATTCTCAACCCATGAACAAAAGAAAGAGCAAAGGTAAAGAAAATTCACCTCTGTCATAAATAGAAAACTGGTCCATCCGTAATGAGCTCTTTAAACTACATGGAGCTTTAGGCCCTGGAGTCAACTTTTCACAGCCCCTTCAATTCAGAAAACTGTACTGGGTGGAAACTCTTCCAATGATTCAGTGCATAAGACCAGTCAAGTGGGTTCTATACCAACAGTGTCCCTTTCTGCACGAAGCCACACTAAAATTTCTAGGGTCCCTCTAGCACAGATGATTCCTCACAGAAATCCAATGAGTTTCTCAAAGTCTGGACAAAAGAGGGGGCAGAAGGAAGAGTTCAGTTGATAGTGACCATGTTGTGGGTAAACTGATCTTGACCTTCTGAATTTAAAAGATAAAAGTTATTGAAAAGAGAGAAGTGGAAAAGAAAGCAGCAGAGTGTCCATAAATGCTTTATTTTGTAAGTTCGCTAACTTTTCTGAGTTATCTGAACTACAACAATTAGCATCTTTTAGAGTCACCTCTGGTGGAGAGAGTGGTAAATCAGGCCACAGGGATTGGAACAAATCAAGGCAAGAAGATGGCTTTACAGTAACTACAGTGGGATGTAAGAGAGGTCAGCACTACATTTGCTTCCTGAATCTCCACTCTCTCTCCTTCTTTACATAGCCTTGAGAAACTAGCCTTTTATTCTTCATACTAGAAGAATATATCTATCTACTAATAAATCCTTTGTCAACACCTACTGTAGTGAAAGTATTGTGACAAAAACAAAAGAAATAAATAACCCTCCTGCCAGAGCAGATCTAGACATTTTCAGACCTGGAGAAATTCGCACCAAACTTCTGGTTGTTGTTCGTCCTTTATTCTCGAAGAGGACCATGACATCAGGTAGGTGATGCATGACATAGAAATGTATTGGATTTAAGTGAGGGAGAGCTGTGCAAAGTCACCAGCCTCACTTTCTCCTACACTGAACTTACCTTGAGGGGGAAAACATTTTTAAGAAAAATTCAGCTACTGGGGACTTGGGAGGAACCCTTGTACCATACCATGATACTGCTTCTGGAAAGTCTGGGTGGGAGAAAGGAGGAAGAATTCCAGGGGTACTGCATCCAAGGAAGGGAAACTTGGAATCTCTTTTTGTTGCTTCATGTGTTAAGTTTGATTGTGCACTACTAAAAAACTGCAGAAATCTCAGTGCCCTTAAGGTATCACACTTTGGTCGAGAAGACAGGATATGATTTTGAGAATCAGTAGATATATGGGTGATCCATCTATCTATCTATCTATCTATCTTCCCAGTATATGAGAAATTCCAAGAAACTGATTAAATGTGTATATATGCTAAGAAACTGATGAAGATACAAATTATAATAGCTGTCCTTCACCACGTGGAGGAAGAGAAGAAGGAGGAAAGGGATTGTTGGGGGTGAGGGTGGCTAGAGATGAGTGAAGTCAGGGCTGAAAGATCCCGAGGAAATCGCTGGGAGTGGGCAATAGCACACCCCAGACTGAGGGTGGATGGTCAGCAGCCAACTCCCAGTGACAGCATTACCGCAGACACAATCTACCAACAATGCTTTCATTCCACATCCTCCTTTAGAATAAACATCTTTCTACAGGACTTTCAAAAGCTGATTAGAGCCATTTAAAGGAATGGGCTACATATGCATTATTTTGTAGCTTGATCTCCCAGGAAAACCAGCAGAAAACACTGAAGCCTTGATTTTGCGATTGACTTTGCACTGGGAATTGAATCCAAGTAACCGGACAGAAATTAAATAAATTCAGGTGAGTTGCAGGGGATTCCCAGTGAATTGGCATTTCAGGAGGCAGCTGTTGGCTCCTGAGGCATTAGTGAGGATGATGTTTAACTCAGAGAGTAATTTGCTCTACAATGTGGATTATTTCCCCTGCTTTCCTGCTTTGTTCTTCTATAATAAACTGTTTCAACTGTGAGAAATATAAATAAGACTGTGAGAACTTAAAAAAATGAATTGTGAAATTTGCTAGGCCTGTTGACTGATATGATGAATCAAACCCCAAGACCCATGACAAGCTCATTTCTAGGATTGAGTCTCTTCTTGCAAGAAGTTTAATTATGTTGTTCTCCTACTCAAAATCCTACAGTGACTCCTTTTTTGCCAATTGAATAAACCTCAAACTCCTAAGCACTGCATACTAGGACCTTTGCAGTCTAATCTCTGTGTACCTTTCTAGATTTATCACTAATTATGTCAGTGGCCCTGTAAACGTTTTGCACTCTTTGGCAGGATAGAGGACAATTTTAAAGAATTTCTATGAGTCATGGGAGTTACAAATAGGTATCAATGAAAAATAGAAGCAGCAGGGAAGCTAGGTCACACAGTAGATAGAGAGCTGGGATCTGAAGTCAGGAAGACTCTTCTTCTTGAGTTCAAATCCAGCCTCAGACATTTCCTAGCTGGGTGGCCCTGGGCCAGTCACTGTTTGCCTCAGTTTCCTCATCTGTAAAATGAAGAGAGAAATGGCAAACCACTCCAGTATCCTTGCCAAGAAAATCTCAAATGGAGTCATGAAGAGTCGGAAACTACTGAAAAGTAATTAAACAATAATAACATGTGCGGGTGAAGCAAAAGATGTTCTAGCCAAACCAGAATACTTGTCTTTCCTCAAACATACCCTGAATTTTTCTGCATTTGTGCCTCTGTTCACACTCTTCCCTCCTCCTGAGTTGCCTTTGCCAAATATGCCCACTTTCTGCCTGTTCAGATCCCACCTATTCCTTAAGGCCTTCTTTCATGAAGGCTTTCCTGATCATCCTAAGATTTCTCCTTTTCTAAGGTTCTCATAGAACTTTATATTTCACATTGTACTCATCACATTCAGTCATAATAGAATTTATTGTGCATAATTCTTATCTTTCTTACTTGATTGTAAGCCTTGAAAATCAAGGATTGTGTCTTGTTCCTTTTTATTTAGGTTTTATAAAGGAGGAAAATGAGGTTTCCAGTGGGTTAGTGAATTACTCAGTTTTATATACTTAGTAAATGGCAGAACAGATACTCAAACCCAGGTCTTTTAATTCTCATCTTAGTGTCCTTTTTACTGTATCACACAGTTCATGGCAAAGTCATCCTGGCCCAGATCCCAGGCCTAGGTAACCTTGAGAAAAAATATTTAATTGGTTTCAGATATTTTCTCTACCAGAACAGATTCTGCCTTTCAAAGATGTCTTTGTGTGTTGGGGAATTGGAACAGGAATCAAGAGACTTTAGTTCCAAGAGATTAAATTCAAATCTAACAAATATTTATTATGTTCCATTATATGCAAGACTGTACTAGGAGAGTGCATTTTTTAATGCAAAGATTAAAAAGAAAAAAGAGGAGTCAGCTTCTACCTTCAAGGAGTTTATTGTCTACATCAGGGGTACTCAATCTTTTTTTTGCGGGGGGGGGCATAAACCCCTTGGGCAGTCTGGCTTTATTAATAACTAGGTGTGTGACCTTGGACAATCACTAAATTTCTCTGATCTTCAGTTTATCTATAAAATTAAGAGACTGGTTCTGATAATGCCTAAGATCCCTTTCAATGATAATATTCTATATTCTCCTACATCAAGTAATGTTAAATGGTGACTGAGTTTGAATAAGTGTCAGAGGCAGTGCCCATAGACTTAAGTATATGTTAGTTTAATTTGAATCGGTCTATAAACATTTACTAAGTACCTAATATATGTGGACTTGGAATCAGAAAACACTATGTAAATGAATATAACCACTACATGTTTACATATACATATATATACAGATATATACGTATATTTGTGTGCGCGTGCATGTGTGTGTGTGTGTGTGTGTGTGTGTGTGTGTGTGCGTGCGTGTGTGTGTGTGTGTAAACTATGGGTAAGTCAGTGAAGCGCTCAGGTCCTCAGTTGTATCATGTATAAAATAGGAGCAAATATTTTTGTACTATTTTCTTCCCAGAATTGGAGTGAGAAAAGATTTTTGCAAGTGTAACCTGATTCTCAACCAAACTGGGTAAGATAGAAATGTTACTGTGTGGCATGTTGCCTAAAGGATGTGATTTTTAGGTTAATGTGTAGAATGTGGACAAGGCTCTATGCAACTCCTTGAGGAGTGGAATTGAAGAGAAAAAGAGCTTTAGAGAAGACAGAGGTTCTTAATTCGTGCTTTAAGAAAGGATATATTTGATTTCAGATGAGAAGACCTTCATGTTGGCAAAGCTAGACCCTCAACATGTCCCTCAGTACCAAGTTGTTTCCTGGGAGTCTTCTGGAAATTTCCCCATGTGTGGGATCTAGAACTCTCTCTTGGTTTAGGGTCTTACCTCATTCTTATCTAAAGAAAATATTTATGTTTGTATATTTTCTGGCATATTCTATATAGTTTCTTTTTTCCTTTCTGATTTTTATTTCCTATTTTGTTTACTATTTTATTTATTTTTATTTACTATTTCTGACAGTCTTTCTATGACTAACACTTGATGGCAAGGAAACAAGTTTGTGAGTATGAGCTTGGGGTACCTACCTCATTTAAGAAATACTGACCAGTGAAATTAGCAGCTTTTCAACCTAAAAATCACATCCCTGGACCATCAATATGGAAGATGGAGAGTGATAGATATAATTCTAGTCAGTTGCACTGCCTTCTCAGAGGAGAACAGAACTACCAGCCTGGTAGTCCCTTCTCCTACTCACCATAAGAGAAGAATCACACTCTTTTTTGGTGAAAGGTGCTCAAGATTCCACATATATCTCTCTGGGTCTCATCACAATCTATATGTTGAGACAAACTGCATGAATAACTATATCTTATACACATCACGAGGCCCTGAACAAGTCTGAAAGAACTCTTCAAATGTGAGTTTTTACTAAAGAGGTTACAAATCAATCAATCAGTAGACATTAAGTGCCTACTATGTGCCAGGCACTGTGCTAATTTCTGGGGACACCAAAAGAGACAAAAGATAGTCTCTACCCTCAAGGTGCTTATGATAGAATGAGGAAGATAGCATGCAAAAAATATATACAAGGCAATCTATATGCTGTATAAATAGGAAATAATTAATAGAGGGAAGGCCCTGGAATTAAGAGAGGTAAGGAAAAACTTCCAGATGGGATTTTAGTTGAGATTTAAAGGAAGCTAAGGAGTTGGTGGAGGGAGGGAGAGCATTACAGGCATGGAGGATAACCAGAAAGTATACCTAGAGCTAAGAAATTGTGCATCTTGTTCATGGAACAGCCAGAAGACCAGTTTCACTGAATCAAAAAGTAAAGTATAAAAAGACTGGAAAGGTAGGAGAGGGCTAGATTATAAAGGACTTTGAATGCCAAACAGAGCATTTTGTTAATGATCCTGAAGGCCCTAGTGAGCCACCAGAATTTATTGAATAAGGAGGTGACATGATAGGACTTGCACTTTATGAAAATCACTTAAATAGCTAAATAGAGGATCAACTGGAATAGGAAGAGATTTGAGGTTGCCAGACCTAAGCAAGGTATTGTGTAATACAGGAACAAGGTGATGTACCAGAGTGGTGGCAGGGTCAGAGGAGAGAAGGGGATGTATTCTGTAAAGGTGAAATTGACAGGCCATGGCAACAGATCCAATATTGGAGAATTGGAGGTATTGAGGAAACCATAGTGAATCGTAGTCTGCAAGCCTGAGGGACTGGGAAGATGGTGTTGCTCTCTATAGTAATAGGGAAAGTAGGAGGAAGAGGAGAAGAAAGTCAAGAAATAGCATAATAAATAAATAAATAGATAAATTAAAATAATAATAATACAATAAAAATAATTCAAGAAATTTGGGAAATGAAAATTTAAATAACCATGCAAGGTTTAAACATTACATAACAGTGAAGGCCCTGTCACAATGATACATTGCTAAATACATGGTATAACATAACTTTGTCACTTTATTTTTAGAAAATCAGGTATTTCCACATAGGACTGACAGACAGAAATGAGATGTGGTCTTTACTGCAGGAAGAAGTAATTCCATGTGAGAGTTCACAGAAAAACAGATCAAAGAACATTGGCAATAATTCCTACTGCGGCATTCTGAAGCTCATTTAAGAGTTTCATTTTAACCTTACAGTCACTGCTAAAAAATATGAGAAAGGGCTGCTCATTTCCTAAGGTACATGTTTTGTTCTGATAATTTAATAATAGTTGAAGAGGAGGAACAAAATGGGCCGAAGGATCAGAAAGAGAGAAAGAGGAGGAAGAGGATGATGATGATACCCACCATTTATATAGAACTTTAAGGATTGCCTAGCAATTCACAAATATTATCTATTTTTATCCTCACAACAGTACTGATAGGCATGTGCAATACCCTCATCTCTTCAAAAGGAGAATTGGATTGATCACCTTTAAGGGTCCCTTCCAATCCTCTGAAACAATTTTGTAAAGATTAGTGGTTTCTTTGTTATGTGAAGTCCCTGGTGAGGAACTCTTCCTCTCAATGCAGAAAGACACAGAATTGTTACTGCATCAGTAATTAAGGTGGGCTTTAGCACTTATTTAATCAAGTGCCCTTGAAGAGTTTGGCCTTTGTTTCTTTGATTAAATTAGGAGTCTTTGAAGATCTCCTTGCCTGAAGAGAAAGCCTAGTTCACATGGGTTAGAGTTACATAGGTCAGGTGGGTGAGTCGTATATTTGTGACTCACTATTGACCCTGAACAAGATTATATAAACCCAGAGGTTGGCGCTCTCCCTGAGAACTCTCAGTCACTGGAAGAGTGGTGTGTGACTCTTGGCGAGACGTGGTTAAGAGCTCCCTCGCTCATAAACCCAGATGTTGATGCTTTTCTGGTAACTATGAATTGTCATTTGGTCTCTTCATATTGTGTATGTTTTGTAACGTGTTTATATTTGCTCTGAATTTAAGGGTGCTGGCTTTTCCCCCTGAACTAAATGAATGATATTTGTATGTTGGATTAAAGTAAGATTGTCAACTCCCTAAAATTATTTTCCTTAGTAAAGCAGATCAAAGGACCTGTGCAAGCAGCTCGTATTCCTAGTTTTGTTGGGTCTTACACCTCAACAGCAGCTGCTAGCTGAATTGTTGCTACAGTTACTTAAAATCTTTGATGGTTGCCGGGGGGCAGAATGAGGTTAAGTGACTTTCCCAGGGTTATGTAACCCATATGTATCAGAGGCAAAACTTGAACCCCAGATCTTTTGCCTCTAAAGCCAGCTTTCTATTAAATACAATGTTCTGTCTTTCCCTATGAACATAAGGTATGGTTAAACAGAAAAATGAACTATTACAAATCAAGACTAATATTCCTTTCATTTCTAAACAAAAATAAAGCCATTTAGTAATAAACACAGGGACAAAATTAAATAAAATATTATTGAATCGATGAAGAATATAATTTAGAACACTAATTTGAAAAACAATACCATTCACAAGGATACCTATTTATCTTATTTATTTATTAGGTTTTTGACTATATTTAATAGAGTTCTCTATAATCTTGTCCTGTCACAGTTCTCCCACATCTTATGCCAAATTCTTCTTTACCTTTCAGTAATTGTTTATTTATTCACAATAATCTGATTATTTACTTTAGTAAAAGGTCCCATTTTATTTATTTGTCAGAGATAAACACTTTCTGGTTAAAATTGGCCTACTCATCTACAGGTAAGGTCTGGAGATGGAAAAGACCTTAGGGATCAATTAGTCTAAATCTCTCACTTTACAGACAAAGAAAACAAGTGAATGAGGGGTTACTTAACTTGGCCAGTGTCACATAGGGTTGGGGAGGGGGTGGGATGGAATGAGGTATAAGAGATGGGAAGGAAGATAGTTTGGTGGGATTTAAATATGCCTTCTGACTTCAAATCTATTGTTCTTTCTATTATTCTGTGCAGTTGTTTTCAGTCACATCCACCTCTTTATTTGGGGTTTTCTTGGCAAAGATAATAGAATGGTTTGCCATTTTCTTCTCCAGTTCGTTTTGAAGATGAAGAAACTGAAGCAAACAGGGTTAAGTGATTTGCCCAGGGTCACACAGCTAGGAAGTGTCTGAGGCTGGATCTGAACTCAGGAAGGTGAGTCTTCCTCACTTCAGGCCTTGGCACTCTATCCACTATGCTACCTAGCTGACCTATTATTATGTGCTACCTCTATTTTTCACCCATACCTGTTTCCAACTCTTGTGAAGCACAGGAATACTTTAGAACTGACCTCTATCCTGCCAAACAATACAAAACTTTTGTAGAGCCAGGCACATATTTTACCTATTACATAGTTTAATAAACATGATAATATAAATGATATTGTTTTGTTTTGTTAGTGGTATTGACAATAAATGTCATAAAATCAGATACACTGCTTGTATCCAGAGGTAAGCTTGGAAGACTCAAAACATTACCCATTACGTTTTAAGATGGAAACAGTGTTAAAAAATTATCTGCTTAGGTTTACGTGAATTGTGTAAGGTCACGGTGATAGAACAAGGATTTTGACTCATTTTTTTCCCCCATTATACCACATTTGTTGCTAGTTGTCCATCTAATTAAATATCTCACCCCAATCTGATTCTATACTCATCATGCTCTCTTGTCAGGTAGGTTTTCTGGTCTGTCTCCACAATTTCTTACTCCAAAAGCATAGTTTTCTCTCTAGGTAGCATGGTTATCTGCTCACAACTTAAAAAAAAGTTAGAAGCAACATTTTCCTTGCATTTCAAAACAAGCAAACAAATAAAAATTGGTTAGCCAATGAGCCTGATTTCATGCTGTCACATAATTATATGATTATTTTTTCTTGTCCCTAGAAAAATGAGTGAAACATTATTGTTCTAAAATGGGCACAGAAAAGCTTTTATTGATTGATTGACTGCCACAGGCAGAAATTCTTGGGATCTTCTTATCTCAGCAGGTGCTTATATACATAAATACATATATATATATACTTTTATACACACACACATACATAAACGCAAACAAACGCACACGTTGATATGATGTTCCAAAGGTCTTTAGAAACTTCAATGCTTTGCCTGTAGATATAAATCTACGACTAGATTTATAGGATATAAATCTATAGATTGATTACATATGTATGTTTTATATTACAATATAAAACACATATGTAATATGTATACACATATATATGCACATATATGCATATATACATCCAGTGCAGTCCAAGTTATTATATATCTATACATGCATATATACAAACATATACATATGTATATATATATTTATATAGTATGATGTATACGCATCTATATGCATATCGATAATGGATTACAACAAAGAAAGATTACAAACAATATCTTTAAAAAGATATGTTCTTATATCAGTTTTTTAAAAGCCATATATTGACGTCAGTTTTACTTGCTAGAATATTGTTAATGTGCAACAGGGAATGCGAGGAGTAAGGGGTGGTTGTACAGATGTACTGGGGCACCCACAGGACCTTGGCTATGAGCTTACTCATGTGCTTAAAACTCAGTAGCCTGACAAGAAACATTTTTAATGGTATGGATGCTGGAGCAGACTGTGTTCACACCATTCTGAATGAGCCTGCAAGTCACAAGGGCCATATGCTGTATTTTTTATAAATCAGATTTATTGCCAACACATATCAATACATGTAGAAGATATGACTATTATTTTTAGTTTGATTTTACAAGATGATTCGCCTTTGGTGGCGAATATGTTTAAGAAGGAGAAATGGGAAAATTAAAAAGTATTAATGAAAATGAAGTAGTTGGGTAAAGTGTTCCTTCCATCTTTTGCTTTTGCATGGTTTATGCAATTGATTGTGATAAGCAATTCACTAAAAAATCATCCTGACAAACTAGCCTGTTTATATTAGCAGAACAACACCACACACTAGAATACCTCAATTAACTGGACCCCATTAATGAGGAAGGTATGATTACTCAAGTAGCAACAATGACAGAAGGGCTGAAATTTACCTTGGCACGATTTATTTTTTTAAAAATGTGCTAAACAAAAGTGGATGGATTGGGAATGGGAATAGCTCACATATGGGAGCAAACATCAGCACCTTTGAATAGTAACACCATTTGTTCAAGAAAAGATTGTATTAAGAGCCTTCCTTATTTATCGAATCTAATTACAAAGGCAGTATGTTGGTACTCTCACACTGGTTTACACAACTTTATGTTTGAAAGTAAGCAAGCTCCATTTATTTTTAATTCTTTCATAATTTTGACTTTTTTTTGTAACTGTGATTGATCTGCTCTCACCCATCTGAATTAGGTATGTGAGACTGGATACCTGTAGCAATCATTTCCAGTGTATAGATGCTGACAGAATCTGAGGAAACACACCTGAGGACAGGTGCTGCTATGTTCCAACCTCTATTTTGTTTTGAATTACTGGCAGTTCGGTCATAGATGATTTATTTTGTTAACTAAAACATGTCAACAAAAAAAGATGAGAATCCCATTCATTCCATGACTGCACCCACCAAGGGGAATATAGAAAGGTTTTCCTCCCTTTTCTTTCTTTCTTTTTTTCTTATGTTTTGCTTGTTTTTATTTAAGTATGTATAGCCCTGGAGCTTCACATTATCGGTAGTATTTTTTTAAAGGAGTGAGTGAAAAATGAACAAGTCATGGATTTTCAGTGCTCTAATGACTTATACTAATGTATTCCTTCATCTAAATACAGATTTCTATTTAAAATTCAGTATGCAGGGGTATTATGAATTCTAGTTTAATGGATTCCAAATAATTGCCCTTTAGAAATGATGAGTAGCTGTTTAAATCCACTGATAAGAATATACTATTTCTCTCTTAACAATAGACCTTCCACACTAACTGTGTCATATATGCCTGAAATTAGTTTATTAATTTTTTATTGATATGCAAAATTCTAGCTTGATGGCAGAAGGCAAATAACCCTTCACTTCGAGCCCCACAACTTTCTGCCCCGAATGTGTTTTTCTTGAATCTGATAAAGACCTAGACAAAGAGAAATCTCATTATAAAGGAGGCCAAACTCCAGAAATATGAATGATCCAACTATCTTCTCTGCTTGCTTTATCTTTTTTAGGGAGAAAAGAAAAAGCAAAAAGATCTAAAGTGGACATAATGATCCAATATTTCCAAACCTTATATTGAGAAAACTCCCTGAAATCCCTGAACTTTATCACCAAATGTCTTTCAAGGGAGAAATACACACACACACACACACACACACACACACACACACACACACACACACTCACACATGAAAACACACACACACACCTTGAACTTGTTCATTGGCTCAAAAGGCAGTAGAAGCAATGGAGGTAGAAATATTAAAATTTAAAATGCATTATTCATTTCTCTCATGTGGTATCAGCTTGGATTTTTTTTTTATTTTCATATTAGATAACCTCTTAATACTCTTAAGAAGCTTTGAAAGCACCAGCCCATGTAGATTCAATAAATATGACAGTACACTGACAAGTCTTACTTGAGTATATAGATAAGCATGTATTTTTTGTGTATTTATACATAAGGAAAGTCTAAGTATCATATACATAGTTTGATAATTAGCAATAAGGGGCAAAATCACATGCCAGCAGAAGATATGAGTTTTCCAAAAACTGAGTAAGGTCAGAGATTTTACAACAGGGACAGCGTATCAACTGTTATTTGGTCACTTTGTCAAGAAAAATCTTCACCAATGTCTCTTTTCTGTGCCTTATGCTACAGATTTCTGGGAAATTCTGTGGGAAAAACTATATTTCAGACAGAATTTAAAAAAAACTCTAAGAATTAAATTATATTTACAAATTTATAAAATACTTTGACCCTGCTGATTGGTTCCCAGTGATGTTTTGCTTCATTAGCCTTTTTTTTTGTGGCATTAACTGCTAATTTTAATGTCTTCCCCTAAAAGTAAAATATTCATATCCATATTCCTTGATACTTCTCTGTAAGAAGTGTGTGTCTGTGTATGTTTGTGTGTCTGTAAAAAGGCTAAAAATGGAGATTTCTAGCTATCAGGGCTCCAAAGATCATCCACTGAAGTCCTTATTACCAAGGAAAATATGTTCAGGTTTCCTATTTTGGTTCAGCCAACAGTATAAATAAAATTGACTCATTTGTTCCTGAAGGAAATAGAAGCCAGGACACAAATGCTGAAGAAAATGGAAACAAAGTTGCTGCTGTTGCTGTTGTTGAAATGTGATCAAACAGAAGGGTTATTCCCAGCCTTCCTATGAGGCTCGAATAGCAAGACTGCCAAGTAGGCTGCCGGCATGCAGATGGGCATTCGAATGGCCTTGAATCTGTATTACTAGTGAGGACCCATCAAAGGGTTAAAGCTCCCCCCTCCTCCCTTAATCTTTTCAGCATACTTGTGTATGAAATTCCTGGCTACGCTCTCTGGATCCTTTTCTTTCTCTATAAGAGAAGGCTAGTTATGCCCTTCTCTAGGCCTTTTCTTTCAACTTCTGGGGTAGGCTGCCTTCTCCACACACCATTGGTACCCCGAAAAGAATGCCTCTTCTGTTTGTCTGCCTGCCTGCATATTGCGTCCATTGCTCTATTCAGCCTGCCTTTTCAGGTCTGCTAACTGCTGCTATACAACTTAGCTTTTATGCTACACTGCCAGGGGTTTTCTGAAGCCAGACGGTTTCTGAAAAGAAGGTCTATTTGCATAAACAATGCCATGTGAGGAGGTCTGCTGGAAACAAAATCAAAATTCACTCAAGCAAATCTTCCCGATCAACTCAGTTCTTGCAACCAACACCTCCTATAGTTACCATCTGTATGCAAAAAATATATATATATAGCTGAAAATTTGAACAACTCTTTCCCTTTTTTATTTCTTCTGTGTTCAGGTTTATTCAGTAAACCAACACACACAAGTATATATGTGTGTATGGAATATGGGTTCTATATATTCCCAATACACATATGTGTATATGTGTATTATATATAGTGTGTGTGTGTGTGTGTGTGTGTGTGTGTGTGTGTGTGTGTTTTCCCAGTTTGGTCTAAACAGAATCTATAAATAGAAAGTGATATATATGGAATAAGTATATTCAGTAGGGGACAGAAGGCCAGCCACGAATCAGCTCACCTATGACTTGGATTGACTTTGTCATGGCCACCTCATCAGAATGCACATCACAGGCAGGAGCTGCCTATCCACTAGCAGTGAAAATGCAGGTCATTGCAGACTGTACCAGCTCATCAGTGAAGACCGCAACAGGATGGTTACTTGAAATGATTTTTTGGAAATGCGTATATTTAAAAGCCTCAAATTCTATGGCTTACCTCAGATGTTTCCTCAGGTTGCTCTCTCTTACAATGAAACCCTCGTAGGAGACTTGTTTAAATCTTGACGAAGCAAACAGATAAAATAAAAAGAGGTCAAGGAATCCAAAGAATGCTTCTTTTAACGACAGAAACAACTAGTCAAGGACAAGTCACGTGTAGGGTTCTGAAAGACTTCCCTAACCAAAAATTCTCTTTAATTACTTTTCTATTTCCATTTAGATTTTTTCCCAACATAAGGCTTTTCTGTTTTTGTAAATCTGTGATTAAATAAATAGCAATAAGTATTCTCACTATCTAAAATAAAGTATCTCAAACATAGATGTGAATTAAGCAATGAGTGAAGAATGTTTGTGCTGGCCTATCAAGGGACACCTGACTGGTGCTCTATGCATGTATCTGTGTACACACATGGGAATACATATATCCATGGATGTAAATATACACACATACATAACTATTTGTTTAATTTTATTTATTTGACTCTTTTTACCCAGCAGCTATGTTCTCTATTGGCAACAGAGATTAATCTCTGTGCAACACCTTTTCTTTTCTATAGAAAGGTATAAAATAGCCTTAGTGTCCTGCAGCAGGCTATGATTAATTTGCTACTACAAGCCAAATATTTGTCAAAGTGTGGTCAGTCTAGCCTGCAAAATGAAGATGAGGTTCTTCCATAAAGCTCAACAGGCTACAAACATATGCCCAAACTATTGTGGCAGTAATTACATACTCCACATCTGACATATTAAATAAAAGATTGATTAAATTGTATAGCTACCACATGTCAATAATCCATTGATTCTGAGTAAATATTTATTACTTCACAGTAATAGAATTGTGCTGATTTTTGCAGTTCGTCAAAAGTTAACTCTATTAAAAATGCATAAATCCCCTTCATCCCTGGGACCTTGATCCAATTTCATTACTGTATGCCATATTCAGAAATCTTTAAAAAATCTGAACTTGAAAATCATTCATATCTTTCTGAGGATTTCTTTTTTTCCCTCTAATAGCCCCTGAATATGTGGACTAAAAGGTTTTGAATAAACAAACAATTCGTGCTTCATGTATTTCTGTGCTTCTGAATTGCAAAGAAAGTAGGTATCTTTTAATAGCAGGATTGCCCATTAAGATTCTTGGACATGGTATTTTAAAAAGAATTTTTGTTGTTTTTGTCGTTCAGTTGTTTAAGTCATGTCTGATTCTTCATGGCTCCATTTGGGGTTTTCTTGGGAAAGATATTAGAATGTTTTGCTCTTTCCTTCTCCAGCTTATTTTATAGATGAGGAATTGAGGCAACCAGGGTTAAGTGACCAGAGTTACACAGCTACTCAGTATCTGGAACTAGATTTGAACTCGGGAAAATGAGTCTTCTATCTAGGGTGTAATCCAGCTGATTTAAAAAAAGAATAGCACCTTGCATTTCCTTTAATTTCTAAAATCACAGAATCTCAGGGTTGATAAGGACACCATCTTATCCAACACTGATACAACCCAATCCCACTCAGAACTAAGAAAGAATTTCTTAGATATCATGAATGACAAAAGGTTATCTAGTCTTAAGTTTAAAGACATTCAGTGGAGTAGGGAACTCCTTGACATCCTGAAGGAGCTCTTTTCACATTTGTACACTTATAACAGATGTTATCTAGGTGTAGAGAAGAATTTTTTTCTTATATTAAGCCAAAACATATTAATTTAATCTGTTTTTATATAATAGGTGCCTTTTAGAAAACACTCAAACAAATTCCCTTCTCAAAAGTAAATAAAAATGAATTCTTCCCAAATATTTAGGCATAACCTATGTCAATTTTTGCTATTGTAATTTATAAATAGTTAACCAAAATTAAGGGTGTTGTCTTTTGTACCAGCATTGTCCATTATAATTAACCCTAGTATTGTTTGAGTTTTGTATTCATTTACATTACTATAATCATTGTGTAGAGTGTTCTTTAGGGTCTTGATTCTTCATTCTATATTATTGTACATTTGTCTACTCAACATTTCTCTGAATTCTTCTAAATCATCATTCCTTATGGTAGAATAATATTCCATTACTTCCACATGGTAGTTTGGCAATACTTTTTTTATTGAGCAAGATTTATCTTGAGTATATTTTAATAAATAATTGTTTTATAAATAATTTTATAGATATGGATCTTTTTGAATTATATAATGAACCACTTTTGGGTGCAGTTGGAGTTCACCCAGTTGGAGAACCATTGGGTGAAGAGGCTTGAAGAATTTATCACTTAATCTCATATAATTTTAAACTGATTTCCAGAACAACTGCACCAAATTTATGGTTCCTTCAGCAGTGAACTAGCATGATGTTTCCCAATACAATTCCTTCTGAACTGAATCTTGCTATCTTTTGCAATCTTTATCCATCTGAAAAGCATGAAGACCTCAGAGTTAACTTTTCATTTCTCTCAATAGTAGTGACTCTAAATGATTTTTTAAATAGTTAACAACAGTTTGCATTTTTTTTCTTATGAAATCTAGTCAAGTCCTTTGACCACTTGTATAATGATGAATGACTCTTAATCTTAAAGATTTTTGTCACTTGACTATAAATTTTGGATACCAAATGATTCCCCCTGTAGGTATCTAATGTAAGGACCTTTCCTAAATGATATTTTTTTTCTAATTCAGGTATGATGATTTTATATTAGTAAACAATTTAAAACATATCATCAAGATTATTTATCTAAGTCTCTCCAGCTCATCTATTGTTAAGAATTAATTCATTGTTCACAGCTGAGAAAAGTATAACTTTATATTCTTTTGTAATTTTAATGGCTTGACTTTTTATTTAGATTGCTTATCTCTTTAAAATTTATTCTATAATATAATATGATACTAGTTTCAAATTATCCCAAATCGCCTTCTCATTTTCACCATGTTTGTGTTTCAATAGAGTCTCTTTTCCAATAATTTGTTTTAGGTTTCTCAAACACCAGACAGCTATATAAGTTTGTTTATTCTCACTTATCTATCCTCTTCTAAATTTTCATAATGATGTTGTAATATAATTTAGTCCCTGATAACACCAAGCACCCTTTCTTTCTATCTTTATTCATAATCGCCTTTGATGTTCTTGATATCTTGTCCCTCTAGGTCAATTTTGTTATGTTAATTCTTAGAAATTTGACTGTTACAGAACTAAATCTATAGAATAATTTAGATAGCATCATTCTTACCAGTCTCTCCGAGAAGCTGTAGCATATGTAGTAGCCACACCTTGGTAAACCATCTCAGTAGATGGGCTAAAGCAAGTTGAGGGTAACCACAGAATCTCAAACCTGTGAGTGAGTTAGGGGGATATCTACCACAAGCATGTGAAGACTTACCCTGATGGAACAGGCAGATGAGAACAATTTGTTCCAGCAGTATTGAAGGTAGCAGAAGCAGATGCTGTGGAGCTCTTGGAACTTGGTGAGACATTGACATTACCAACGTCATCTAGTACATTCTGAGCCATTGCCAGTCATCTTAACTTGTCTTGCCACTAGAATTCTATGACTTTAGAAGAGAGAGTGAGGCTGGTTATTTTGAACTCTACATCATTTAAATCCAATTCATGTGCAAGTCAAAACATCATTCCCTATTTTACCTCAATATCATGATGTCATCAGTCCTCTTCTAAAATGAAGGCTGAACAACAACTATATTGGCAAGATACAGAAATAAATACTGAATACTCATAAATTAATTAGGTCTTTATTTTTCAGGAAATAATTTTGATACTTTAACTCTCAGCTATTCGATGTAATAAATGATGTTAAAACAACTTCTACATTTTTCTTCAAAATTTTGTTAGTCATATAAAAATGCTGGTATTTTTGTAGATTTATTTTTAAAATGGATGAATTATAAACAATATTAGTCCAATATATTGTTGAATAATGATAATTAACTAAAAATAAATTTAATTGATTAAAATTTGTTAAATTCATTAAAAAATCTATTAATTGACCAACTAGTTATTTGTTTCCCTTAGATTTTTTTTAAAGCAAATCATCATTTCATCTGGAATAAACAATGATTTTGCTTCTTTTATTTTTTTTAATTTTGATTCCTTTTGCCATTATTAATTTTTCTTGGTTCACTGCTTTAGTAAATGTTTGAAAGTAGAAAACCTTGTTTTACCCCAGACATGTTGAGAAAGACTCCAGTGACTTTGGTTTCAAATAATTACTATAGATCCAACTTATTCATATTTATCTGATACATAATATATTTTTCTTTAAGACATTAACAAAATGTAGTTTTATGCTGTGTGTATGTATGTATTTATGTTGTGCATGTGTTTGTATGTATGCATATGTGCACATATTAATTAAAAGTTACAATTTGTAAATTATTTCCTCCTCTGTTAATCCATTTATATTTACTTCTGTTTTAAAAAAGCACTAGGTTCCCTGTGTATTCTTTTGTTTGAAAAGATCTAATCTCGTATTATTTCTTTTTATGCACAGACACTCCTTGCCTATCCTACTCAATTAATCATTCAGTCAATAAGCATTAAATACCTACTACATATTAAAAGCTGATAATAGAAATACCAGTGAAATAATTCCTCCTGTCAAGTAGTTGATATTCTAATGGAGGCAACAAATACACATGTAAGTATTTCCAAAATAAAAATACAGAGAACAAATACATAGAAGCCATTAAATATAAGGTAGATTTGGTGGACATTTTTTTTGGGGGGGGAGGGTCAGTGGTGGTGGTGGCATTATCAATTGCAGGAATTAGAAAAGTCTTCATGTAAAAGGTTGTGCTGCTTTATCTTCTTGCCTCTTCAAAAAAGATCCTATGAGATAGAGGTGAAGAGTGAATTCCACGCACAGGAAGACAGTACAAAGCCATAGACAGAGGCAAGAGATAGAGTGATCTGGGTAAGGAAAAAAAGAGAAGACCAACTTATCTGGGTTCAGAAAGAGAAAGGGGAGAGAATAATATATAGTGACACGAGAAACATAGTTTAGGGTCAGATTATAATATTCCAAGCATTGTACTAAGTGCTAGGGATAGTAAGAGATGGGGGAAAAAAGTTCCTGCCCTCAAAGAAACTTACATTCTAATGGTAATGAAAACACATAGATGGATATACACACATATATACACACATACATGTATGTGTGCATTTACATATATACGTATATATATATTTACATATATATGTATATATATGTGTGTATATATATATACAGATGCACATGTGAAAATTGTGAAAATACATAATTATGTACATTTCTAGTCATTATTATCTACTGGAGTTTAATGAGTAGGGAAATAAACTCCTCATATTTGTACTTAAGAAAAACATCCCTTTTGCATCAATATGTAGTATTAACTGAAATGTGAAGAGACCTGAGTCCAGGAGATTACTTAAGAGGTTATTACAATAATCTAAGTCAGAGGAGATGATGGTGGCACTGGCTGTGTGAGTAAAGAGAAGTGGCTGGGCATGTGAGTTGTTATGGATGTGAAACATCAAGATTTGGTAACTAATTGGATATATGTATGGGTGAAGGGAAACCAGTCACACTGGCCCCCCCAAAATTGAAATCTCAATACTTCGGAAATGTTTTATTTAATACAATTCTATCCCAGTCTCTACCCTTACCCTTATATAACTCTCACCTAAATAACCCAGATCAAGATCCCATGACGCTACAGTACTTCTATTGGCATAATCTTTTTTTTTTTATACTTCCCTTATTCAACTAAGATGAATGATCTTTATCTATGATGCCCTCATTTCAAGAACTATTATTTCATTTCTCCTTCCTACTTCTAGGATAATTCCATCTAATCAATCTTCCTGGGTTTAACCCATAGCTGCTCTCTTTTTGTTCCCTAAATGACATCTATAAAAGGTAGAATTTCTGAAGGATAATAGCCTTGTCTCTCACTTACAGAATTTAGAGATTTAATTTCCCTAGCCTTTTCATACTGTGTTGACTTATTTCTATTTATTACATTCTATTATTTTGGTTTGCATTTCAAAGATCTTTTTGAATTTCTGTGAAGGAATGATTAAAATTAATGTAGTACTGCGCTTAGTTTTACAGGATATTTTATTCTAGCCTATAGTCTGTGTTTGGTATTCAATGTATCCTGGTGAAATATTTTCTTTCCTTTCTCATTACCAATGAATAGTACTTTAAAATTAAACCTGGATTTCCTTGACATATGAAGGTTTTCCTTATAGCCTCTACATGACTCTTTCCTTTTAAAATAAAACTCTGTAACTTTGTGATTTAAACCTACTATTCCACTCTACTGGTATCTTACGTATTATATTAGTCTTCAATTTAACATCTTTTTTTCCTATAAGATGTAGCCAATTTGATAATTTCTTGAAATATGGTATATTTTTTTTCATTACCTGCCCTCTTGTAGAATCCTTCAATTGGCATCCTGACCTCAAGTCTCTCTCCAAGCCATCGTACACACATCTGACAAAGTAATTTTCCTAAAGTATTGGTCTGCCAAGGTCTCCTTATTGCCTCTATAACCAAATGTGCATTCCTGCATTGGGCATTTAAAGCTCTGGACAATCTGTCCCCTTCATGCCTTTTCAGTTTTCTGAAGCTTTACTCTCTTCCACACACAACCGAGCCATGCTAGCCAAATTGCCATTCCTGATACAAGTTATTCCATTTGTAAAATGAGAAAATTGGACTAGAATGGGATCTCAGGCTTCTTCTAGCTCTAAAGGTATGATACTATGATTTCCTGTTTCTATGTATTCACACTGGTTGTCTTCTACACCTGGAATTCTCTACTTTCTTACCACCACCTCTTTGAATCCTCAACTTCCTTCAACACTCAGGTCAAATGCCACCATTTGGTGGAACTCTTCACCAGTGATCTGAATTTCGAGAGCCTTCCCCGATTAAGGTACCTTTCTGTCTTCTCTGTATGTATCAAGTATATACCTATTCATGTGTGTATTTTTACCACCATCAGAAAATAAGTTCCTTGCAGGCAGGGCCATTTTCCCTCCTCTCTTATCATCACTACCACTTAGCACAATGCTTGGTTCATGGTATATGCTTAACAAATGCTTATTATTTCATAATAAATGTTTTTAATAATGCAGTATTATCATAAAATGTCATAATGACATCAGAGGTTTGATATAGAACAGGAAGATATAAGTCCAAACACAATCTCAGACACTTATAAGCAGTGCGGCCCTGGACAAGACACTTAAAATGTTTGTCTCAGTTTCTTCAACTGTAAGATGGGGCTAATAATAGGATCTACTTCCCAGGGCTGCTATGAGGGAAAAAAAATGACAGATTTTGCAAATCAATTGAAGTACTTTATAAATTGTCATTTTGTTGTTATTGTGTCATATCAAAATTGCAAACAAATCTTACCATAACGGAGCAAAGCCTCCATGCTCATAAGATGTATAATGTGTTGCCATCCAGTTGGGGACAACCCTGAGAAATAACCTTATTATTAAACTCAGTTTATTTGAAAAAAAGAGTTCAAATCATAGATATCTTAAAATCTAAGAGGGAAAATATCAGAATGCTGGTCATTAAAAATCATCAATTAATAAAAATTTAGGAATTCTATTTAATAATAGGCAGAAGAGAAAAATAATACCAAGACCTCAAATTACTTTGAAGGAGAAATGAAAATGCTTAGATCAGAATTTATTAACATGAGTCCAACTAGGATACCAACTGTACCCAGAATGATTGACAAAACTATCATTTGCTATAACTATCATCAAACACACAATATTGCGTTTAAGAGAATATGTAGCAACATTAAAGGAAGTGCACACCATAGAGCTACTAGGTATTGCCTTTAATTCGTTCCTATGACATTAAAGTATTCCACTAAGTGAACCAGTCCCATACTGAAGTAGTCTTCCAATGCCTTCTTAGAGGTCTTTTATTAACTTGTGTGGTCGTGGTTATATTTGATATCTGTCCATAGGTGTATTAATGCAAAAGAAGCGCGAAAAACAAAGAATGCATTAGAAATTAATTTGCACTTGAAATAAGAAGTCAAAAGACGAAGGTAATAAAATAAGTCAAAGCTACAAAAGGTACAAAATAAATACTTCAATCTCTACTGCCGAGGTTTGAGAAGCAAAGAAATTAAAGAGAGAGAATTTCTAAAGAAAGGTGATGTGGATTTAAATCTAACACAACAGAAAATGTGAGGGTTGGATGAGATAAGAAATAGAAAATTTGTATACCATTAATATAAAGAATGACAAAACAGTAACATAAAGAGAGATAATTGAAATTGTAGTGTCTCTTCCTTATTGACAATGGGCAGGAGCCAGCTAAGATTCATAATCATTGACTGAAATACTTCATACATACGTAACTGGTAAACAATTTTACCAACTAACTCACAAATCCCTGCCATGTTCTCACCTATCTTAATTGAAGACATCATATAACTTTAAAAAGTATTAGTTAATTCATATAAATGTAGGAAATTTACACATTTATGCATTTTAGAAAAAATCATTCACATATTAAAATCATTCATCATATTAGTATAAATATCTTTAAGTGTCTACAATAAAAAAAATATAAAGGCTGAATATCATAAAGAGTATGCCAAAAATTCCTAGGGACACAAAGATCAATTTATTATGGATTTAATAATTACTGAACAAGTTTCCTGTAAATTCCATATTTATATTATCTTTATTATCACAAATCTATTGACTCAGTTCCACACTCAAAGGTTATTCATGTATTATAGATACAGTATATAAAATAGACGCAAACATAGTGAGAACGCCAGAGTATTTGATGTCTGCATGGGAGACTTTTATACTGAAACATTCCATCAACACAATATCGTCAAAAAGAATTGATATGAAACATAGAAACTTTCAGGAGAAGATTTAAGTCACTATGCTTCTGGCTAGCTTTAAAATCATTATCATCAAATCATTATCATTGTCCATAACATAGCTTAGTACAGCTTGTGAGTTAAAGAGGGAGTCATACCATGATCTCTTATTAATTATTTGGCACTTATGCATGGCATAAATGTATATGACTCCAGAAAAATCTCATTCAACAGCTTTTCAATCTAATGAAATTTTATTTTCTCCAAAGATAACAAAATTTCATCTGCATTTAAGGAGTATTGTAGTGTTTTTAGGGAAACAATGGTCTGCAAAATATCACAAGAAAGGAATGTCAAAATTACTGAGTATGTCACCTCTATTATAACTGCTTTGCCTACTGGCTGTCTTACTTACAACAGCAAGGGAGCACAAAGTTTTAAAAGCCATAGCTGTGGCTCTGGAGGCTCTTGGTATTTTGGGGCAGGGACAGTGGTGGTAAGGAATGAGGTATCTTGGATGCTCATTTTCCTCATTGTTCAATAGGGAACTGAATTCTGCTGCATTACCTATCTTTAAAATTAGCACGCAGTTGCTTTCTCAATGAGGGTGGGTGGGAAGGAAAGAAAGCAGATAACCTGGAACTCAAAGTTTTAAAAACAAATGTTAACAATTATTTTTTACACGCAAATGGGAAATAAGGTATACAAACAATGGGGTATAGAAATCTATCTTGCCCTACTAGAAAGTAGGGGGGAAGGGGATAAGGGGAGGTGATAGAAGGAAGGGCAAACTGGGGGAAGGGGTAATCAGAATGCATGTCGTTTTGAGGTGGGGGGAGGGGAGAGATGTGGAGAAAGTTTGGAACTCAAAATCTTGTGCAAATGAATGTTGAAAACTAAAAATAAATTAATTATAAAATAAAATGAAATTAGGAGGGATGTGGCAAATGATGCTGTAAAAAGCATGGATTATTTAATTAAAATGGAATCTTTTTTCTCCACATTTGCCTCAAGTGAAAATATATTTGTCTCTCCAGTTCTATTTAAATAAAGTTCAGTTTATTTATTTATTTGTAGCACGTAGAAGATTAACAATTAATTAAACAATCAATCAACAAGCATTAATTAAGCCCTTACTATGTGCTAGGTTTTATGCTGGGTGCTGTAGACACAAAGACAAAAATAAAACAGTTCGTGGCTTAGTGATAAGTGCATCTGAATCTAGGCATGCAACCTATGTAGGCAGGTACACCACAAAAATTGGGTTATTTTATAATTCCAGTTAGAATAAAATATGTAAATATTTTTATTTATTTACATTTTACTGAACCAAAATAACCTTTTACATATATGTACCAATGTCAAAATATGACAGGCCATAACTTGCAAAGAATTTAACAAAGCAGACTCTTCTTATTGAAGGGAATTAGTATACTGGAGAGCTTTCTCCCAAGTGTCCCATAGGCACACTGTCTTGGGGGCAGCTAGATGGTGCAGTGAGTAGAGCACTGGCCCTGGGGTCAGGAGGACCTGAGTTCAAATGTGACCTCAGACACTTGACACACGTACTAGCTGTGTGACCTTGGGCAAGTCACTTAACCCTATCACCCTACCAAAAAAAAATTCACTGTCTAGTGATTTCACATGGCTATGAATATTGTCATTAAAAAAAAAAACCTTAAAAGTCAATGGTTTAGGCAGTCATAGACATTATGAATGGAGTCACAAATCAGGAAATTATCATGTCTCTTCCAGGAGGGATGATGATTGTGATTTAATTATTGTTGCTGAGGAAGAGATCGGAAAAAGAGAAGATAGAATGATGGTTACACTAGGTAGACCTTGATGTCTTAGAAAATGGTGAGACGGCATGAAACACCAACTGGCGCCAGCTCAATATAGACGGTCAGGTAGAAGACTGACTCAATCAACCTCCAATCTTTCCAGCTCTACTTTAGGGACTTAAAAGTTTCAGTTACATATAGCCATCACTGCTTTCATGGAAAATAAGCTTTAAATATGATACTGGAAAGGAATTAAACCAGAGATAAGATTTTAACTGATAACGTCCTCAACACTGGTTCAGAGTAACGAGTACATCCACAGAATGGACATAGAAAGGGTGGACTGATGTGTTAACAATCTCTAAGCTTTAGCCTGTTACTACATTGAACATATAACTCTTCTGAAGCCTTGCCTCTATTGGGTTCTTGTCCTATGATTATACGATAGCATTTGCCAGTTACATATGACTGACAATGCTGATGCTACAATGAGAAATAAGAACCTTTCATCTAAGATGGACCAAGAATTGAAAGAGATAACTGTGAACAGAATCAATAGTTAGACATTTCAGTTTCTTCCTAAATAAACAAACACGCACACACACATACATGCACACACACATGCACACACACACACTATCCATCTATTCTGTGTGATGAGATAGGATGGTGTTTTTTTCTGCTTTAGAACTAACTGCTCAGAATTTTCGATCTCTCAGGCACCATTCAGTCCTCCTGAAGTTTAAGGCCATGACACTTGAAACCTGGCTATCTCAGGATGTGCACAACATTGTCTGTCTGGAATTCTATATCACTTTAAAAGAGGAACATCTTTTATTTCAGGAACCACTCAGCAGAGTAGTATTTCATTCATCCTGAATCAGTACATCAGGCCCAACAATCTTTTTTTTAATATTTTTATTTTTAGTTTGCAACAAACTTCTACATAATTTTGAGTTCCAGATTTTCTTCCCTCCCTCCCCACCTCCCTCCCCAAGAAGGCATGGAATCCCATATAACTTCCAGGTATAACTTGGCATTGAATTAATTTACACATTAGTCAAGTTGTGGAGAAGAACCATGACCAATGGAATGACTCATGAGAAAGAAGAAACAGAACCAAAAAAAAAA
>CM053622.1:170128769-170151466 GCA_028646595.1 Phalanger gymnotis | reverse complement strand
GGGAGCAAGAGTATGTCTGGGCTCCTGGTGTTGACCCCTGCTGGCTCTGCCCCTCTGGGACTCAGGTGCTCCCACTATTCGGCCACTGAAGCCCCACTTCTGTCTCCTTTATTCCCATTTTTTTCCCTTTTTTCCCTCTGGGGAATTCTCTGGGTGGGGAGGGGAGGGATTAGAGCCCTTTACCTGGCCATTATGTCTCCCGGAAGTTCAAGAAGTGTCCTTTGGGCTGCAAGCCTCGGGAGCTGGTATC
The DNA here is from genome assembly GCA_028646595.1 of Phalanger gymnotis. Taxonomy (NCBI): domain Eukaryota; kingdom Metazoa; phylum Chordata; class Mammalia; order Diprotodontia; family Phalangeridae; genus Phalanger; species Phalanger gymnotis. The sequence goes on along the minus strand of CM053622.1, from coordinate 170,151,216 downwards.
TCACGGTCGGTGGCGTTGCGCTGCCTCTCGTCACTTCCACTGAGTGCCGTCCTGTGTTGGGAGGCCTGGGGAACTCCGCTGGTTTCGGGTGCCCGGCTTTCTCCCAGCCCATCTCCCATGTGTGTTTCCCGCCCAGCCACTTCTGCTTTCATCCCATCTGGAGCATCTCTGCACACCAAGTGCTCTCCTAGCCCACAGATTCATTCCTTCAGCCTTTCAGACTCTCCTGGCTGGGAAATTTGCCCCACTCAGACTTCTTGGGGTTTCCAACTCTCTCTAATCTGCTCAAATTCACCTCTTTATAGGAATCCGAGAGCACTTGTCCAGGCCCAACAATCTTAATTCTATGGAATCTATCCTCTTTAGAAAGTATTGAATAACTGCCAAAAGTTGGGGAAATTCCCATCAAGCCATACCACTAACCTGAGTTTCCAGGAGTTGCAACCACTGCTATTTGTCTTTCTTAGTTGGGAAAAATACCAAAAGTACAATTCTCCCCATCGTTTACACAGGATGAATGGACAGTTTTCCTCTACTCTTTGTCTGACTCATTTCTATGAATCCAATAGTCTAACACTGGGAAAGAAACAGCAATGCAATGCCCCTTAGTTTTAAACCATATTGCTCCTATACAGACGTCTTCCTTTGGTAAAAATGTTGGTGATGATGGTTCCAAAGACAAGAACGATGCTCTTTTCTGGAGTTTCCCGGATACTTTCTCTCTAGTAATCACACAACCTTGACATAGTCAGCAGAGGGAAGAAGAGTGCAAGGACAAAATATACCTCACTAGTATGCTTGTCTTTGCTGCTTTGTGAGGACCCTGTTACCAAGAAGACACATAAATGTATATAGGCAGCAGGAAATGGACTTAGCAGTGCTACCAGAGTCCTTAGTTGGTGGTGCCAAAGCTATGTCTGAACAGGCCAGGCAATGGTAAGCAAATCTGGGTATTCTGAGGCTGGAGTGAAATGGAAAGAATAGAAATCCCCAACTCTTATCTGTAGTTCTTTTGCTAATAACAAGCCGCTTGCAGAGAAACAGTCTTGAGTCGAAATAACTATAGCTTTCTTATAACTCTCCCAAAACAAATTACCACCACTCCACACCAGGTAAACATTGGATTCTATTAACTAAATTTCACTGAAAATGGCTAATAAGAATTTAAGTGTTTGTACACAGGCTTCCTATTAGACATACTTTTATTCGTTAGTCATTTATTTCCTAATGACTATTATTTTTCACCTTATTAATAGTTAACTTGAAAAGGCTATAAGCCAAGACTAAAGTGGAGAGAGAGTTGGTGCATGAGTTTTTGTTCGCAGATGGTTGTGAATTCAATGTAGCCTCTCAAAGCTGAGACACAAGAAAGTATGGATCAATTCTCTGCTGCTTGTGCTAATTTTGGCCTAATAGTTAAAACCAAGAAGGCACAGGTGCTCTACCATCCATATGTGGAACCATCGGTTATAGCAAATGGAGAAAGTTGGAACAACATGAACAAGTTCATTTACCTTGACAGCACACTTTCCAGGAGTGTACATATAGATAATGAAATTGATGTGTGTATTGCCAGAGCTAGCTCAGTGTTTGGGAGGCTCAGAAGAAGGAGGTATTAGGCTGCCTACCAAACTGAAGGTCTACAGTAGTGATGACCTCATTGTTGCATGCCTGTAAGATCAGGACAGTCTAACAGAGCCATGCCAGAAAATTGAACTACTTCCTTTAGAGTTCTCTTAGGAAGATTCTGAATATCACTGGGTGAGAAAAGAGTCTGGACACTGAGGTACTTTCTCAGTGAAACTGTCAAACAAATTCTATTGCAGAGAACAAAACTCAGATGGGTTGGCCTTGTTTTTTAATGACAAAGGTATGTTTGCCTTAAAGACTATTTTGCAGGAAACTCACGGAAAGCAGGCACTCATATCATGACCAGAAGAATCAATACGAGGACACTCTCAGAGTCTCTCCAAAAAACTTTGGAACTGATTGTGAGACAAGAGAGACACTGGCACATGACTGCCCAGAATGGCATGCCTGCATCAAAGAGGGTGCTGTGTTCTATGAAGGAAGCAGAATTGCAGTAGCTCAAAAGAAATGAGATATGTTTAGATAAATTTAGAGCCATCTACTTTCAAAATGTTCATATGGACTATTTGTGCCCAATCTATGATAGAGCCTTTCGAGCTCATATTGGTTTGATCAGCCACAGTCAGATATATGGTCCTTTGACTCGAATATAGAGATGTCATTTTGGTCCTCTTCAAGGACAACAACCATTTCTCAGGCACTTCAATCCAACAAACATTTATCGAACATTTCCTATGAACTTTACATAGTCCTAGCCTTTGGGGATATCAATTGATAATAAAATGTAGTTGCTGCCCTTATGGAGACTTTATTCTATTGAGAAGATACAACAAACACACAGAAAAGTACATAGACAATGATTCAAGGAGACATCACTAACAACTAAAATGATCAGGAAAAGCTATCCCTCTGAACTAAGTCTGAAGGAAGAGATTTTAAAAGAAGAGACGAGGAGGGAGTACATTTTCTCATTCAAGGACAGTCTGTGAAAAAGCATGGCATGGAAGAATGTGAAGTTTAAGGAAGCAGGCGAACCTATTTTTTTTTTTAACCATCATCTTCATCATTACTAAAATTTTTTGTCACTTTAAGGTTACAAAGCACTTGTTTTACATATGTCATCTCATTTGATTCTCACAACAAACGTGTTAGGCAAGTGTAATTATCTGCATTTTACAGGTGAGGAAACTGAGGCTAGGAGAGGTAAGTGATTTGCCCAGAGTCACACAACTAGTATCTGAGGCAGCACTTGAACATAAAAATCTCTAATGATTTTTGTACATACTCATACATGTATGCTTGCTTCTCCTGATAGAATCAATCAACCACTTAATCAATGAACATTTTTAAAATTATTAAATGCCTACTTTACATAAGGGATTGTTTTAGGTGCTAGGGACATAAAGACAAAGAATGACAACATTTTTTATTATGTAGTGACTTAGAATGTAAAGTCTTTGGGATTATGGACTTTTCCACTTTTGTCTTACCATTAAAGACAACTTTCTTCTCAGGCATCCAATCCAATTAAACAAGCATCCATTGCTTACTATTTACCTGGCATAGCCCTAGGATATCCTAAAGGATGGGGAATACTTCATCTCTTCTCCTTTTATCTCCAGTTCCTAGCATGATGTTTATCGATTGAATTGCTTCACTTATGTAAACATTAGCCAATCACAAATTTCAGATGCGTGTTCACTATCATGTAATTAGGGGGAAAATTCTCATTCAAAGATTGACTTTAATTGAGCATAGACAAGAAAAGCTAGGTGGTGCAGTGGTTAGAGCACTGGACCTAAAGGCAGGAAAAACCAGAGTTCAAATCTAATCTCAGATATTTACTACTTGCATGACCCTGGGTAAATTATTTAACTTCTATTTGATTCAGATTCCTCGTCTATAAAATGAACTGGAGAAGGAAATGGCAAACTACTCCAGTATCTTTGTCAAGAAAACCCCAAATGGGGTCGTGAAGAGTCAGACAGGACTGAGATGGCTAAACAACAAAAACAAGAGAAGGGGAGAAAGTACATTCTTAAAGATTCCAAGCACAGATAGCACTAAAGTGATCTTGCAAAGACTTCCAGAAAGAAACTCCTCACTTGCATTTCCAGTTTGCAACTGGTCAATTGGCACAATTATTTCCTCTTGGGCATATTCTAAGTAGGGAGCCTTTTAGCCTGATGATCCCAGCATTCTTCTACAAGGTGATAAAGTATACATAATGACTCCCTGAAATGGCTCTTAAGAAATATTCTGTCATCCTATAATCATTTTATTCTTATTCAAAACATACTATTGTCTTTGAAGAAATTCAAATTTGTAAAACATGCAAAAAAAAGAGCAAAATGACATTTGCAAAAAGCTGCTACTCAGAGACCAATTATTTGTCACAGCATTTATTGTGATGGTAAGTGACAAAGGATTTTTTTCTCCTTCTTTAAGTGAACCAAACAGTATATTTTCCTCAGCAATAACACTCCCAACCTAGTTAATCCATCAAAATAGACATCTGACAAGGGTGAGTTCACATAATAAATGTTTGATTAATTTGCGTGTTTCCAAATTATAACAACAAGAATTTGGAAGTTCATGATTTAATATGATGGTTTTCCCTCATATAAAAAATACATTTACAATTTTCATTTATGTTCTAATGAGATATTTCACAACTATGTCTTAATATTACAAACATCTCAAAAATAATTAAAATAGATATGCAATTTATGAAAATCTTCACATTTCTAATTCATTTCATACTAATTATCATAATGCAATCTTACATTTCTATTAACAGCTTTGTGTTTCCCTCTCCTACTCCTTCTTCTCTTTCCCCTTTCTGTTTTACTATTCTGAACCCTTGGGCCTGTGGCAATAAGCACATTATAAATCTTCGTTAAACATGACAACAAGCTGAAAGGGTTGCAACCAACTGAACTAGACTATGGTGGAAGTTTCCTTTATTTGCCTATCAACCCAAGAGAGATGAAGGGAAGGTGAAAATGATGACAGATGTTCAGACTTTCATTTGGTGAGCAAGTTGCTAAAAGTAACTGGAAGCCATCAATGACATCAAGATGAGCCGAGAGAAATGTGGGAATCATTCCCCCACACATCACATGGGACACTTCATCTCCTAAGCATTTTCACTGGCAATCGCCCATGCCTGGAATGTTCTCCAGTCATCTCCACCTCTGAACCTCCCCTGGTTTCCTTTATGTCTCAGCTAAATTTCTCCCTTCTGCAAGGTCTTTCCCAGTCTTCCCTACTCTTAATGTCGCCCCTCTGAGACTCTTCCCAATTAATCATATATATCTTCTTTGTCTCTGCTACAGAGAGTGCAACTATGATGGGCTGGCCACATTGTTTGAAAGCCAAATGTACACTTGACTAAAAGATTATTTTATGGAAAACTCACACAGGGCAAGTGCTCACATGGTGGTCAGAAGAAGTGATATGAGGATACTCTCAAAGTCTCTCTTAAGAAGTTTAGAATTCATTCTGTGACATGGAGGAGGCTGGCACAGGAGAGCTCAGCATGGCGTGCCCACATCAAAGAAGGTGCTGTGCTCTAGGAGCAAAGCAGAATTGAAATAGCTCAAAGGAAACACAGGATGTGCAAACTTAGACAATCAACCCAAATGTTCACATAGACTACTTGTGCTTGACCTGTGGTAGAGCAGTCTGATATTGGTCTGATCAACCACAATCATACACATTGTAACTTGACTCTAACATAATGATATCATTTTGGTCCTCTTCAAGAACGAAGGACAACAATCATCTTCTTTGTACATAGTTTGTATATGCATTGCATGCTCTCTCCTCCATTAGACTTTGAGCTTCTTGAGTGCAGACTTTTGTTTGTATTTGTATCCCTAGAGTTTAAAATCATAGCTGGAACATAGTAAGAGCTTAATGATTTCTGTTTGACTTCCTGATTGAATGACAGATAACTCTGGTTTCTATATGAAATTTGAAATATCACATGTTAACATACACACACACAATGGGAAATAATGATTTGGTCTTTTTTTGTAATTTGTTTTTCTATGATTAAGTTTAACCAAATGATTTCACAAATAAAAGTGTATGAAACATCCTTCCAAAATCAACAAAAAGAAAAAAATCAAAACAAGACCATCTCTTTGAATATCTGCTCAGTTTTTTCAGAACTTTATTGATTTGAAGCTATTTTTTAATTGCTTAATTTATCAATATTCGTTGCAACATGGGTAGCATCCAAACTGCAAAAGACAATCTACTGGGTAAAATTTCTTTTTAAAAACTCTTACTGAGATTCTATTGGGACTGGCATTATAATTGAAAACACTTAACAGAATATTTCAGGGAATATTGCCAAGAGGAGAACAAGAGAGTCACATTTCATTTCTAAATGCCAGACAAAAGTCACCTAACATGATGGTAACAGTGGATATAAGAAGGAAGTAGTGATAGAGGTGGGGGAGAACAGGGGAAATATAATTTGCATAGGCCCTTTTTTATCTAAAACTATTTTCTTTGTTGAATTTGACAATTTAGCAGTCTTTTCAAAAATGCCTGACATGCCTTTTAATTAAGCAGCAAGCAGTAAGAACTGACAGGCAATATATTTCTGGGTGATTAGTGCATATCCTGGGCATGTTGTATAGGCCAAGGCCAAAGACCAAGTGATTTCACTGAGAAGAAAAGAAAGAGGGAGAAAGAGAGAAACGCAAAGAAAGAGAGACAGAGAGACACACACACATAGAGGGAGGTAGAAAGGGAAGGAGAGACAGAGACAGAAGAGAGAGAAAGACAGAAAGAGAGAGAGTGTGTGTGTGTGTGAGAGAGAGAGAGAGAGAGAGAAAGAGAGAGAGAGAGACAGAGACAGAGAGAGACAGAGAGAACCGTAATCCCCAGAAAAGCATTTGGTTCTGCTTAGTGCCATTGTAACACGAAAAACCAGAACATGAAACAAAACCACAAAGGTGCATTTGTTCATTAAAAAAAATCAGTAACTTAGCTAAAACTATATGCGGTAACTAATTCCAAACTCACTGGTGCAAAAATTTTTTTGTACTTAAGTATTTCTACTGTCAATAGATTTGTCAATAAATTTATTCAAGGTAGGGACACTTTCATTTGTATAGTAGGCATTTAAAATATTTGCTATATATAGAAAGTCATAACTAGTGATTTTGGTACCACTTAAATTTTTTTATTTCATAATGAGAAAATAGTATAAGAAGTCATTAAGACAAAGTTAGTTGAGTGTGAGGGAAGACCACAGGCCATAACTTGTTAGCAAAAAGAACTACCTAAATTAGGAGCTGCTATTTGTTTCTATGTTGTTGAAGTAATAAATGTGATCAAAATGTGAAATATAACTAATATCAAAAGAGTGTGATATTTTTAAATCATCATTTAAAAGTTTCATTGCCTCTAAATTTCATCGCTCTGGAGCAAAATACCCATTGTCTAGTCCTGATGACACTGCTATGTAACTGACTGAAATAGAATTAACTCATATAGTTAGAAGTAACTTTGCCATGATAGTGCATTAATGTTACTATTCTTTTTCTAGTGTTAATTTTTACTAATGAAAAATAAGAAATCTTAATATTTAATGGAAGAAAATACATGGCATTTTTCTTTCTATTACATTGTATATCAAAATACCGTCAGAAAGGATATGATTGGTGCAGCTCTTTATTTTAATTGTTTATACTTTAAGTGGAACTTTATTTCATCTATCCGATGGAGAATGCCTATTCTAGCAATAAGGAAATATTTGTAATGTAGGAAACCATGAATTCTTAGTCTTGCCTCTGAGTTTTCTAAGCAATCTTAATGAGGAACCTATAGGTATTCCTGAAATCATCCATGTTATTTTGTAGCTTTTAAAATTATCTTTTATAACAACTAAAAATCTAATTTAGATTGCCTTGGCTTAGCTATCTATTGACATCTGGCATTTGCAACCTCCTTGAAATGTTTTGCCAAGCATGTCAAATAGACATTTCTTCTTCGTTGGTGGCAAAGCACAGGTCGCAGGTGTGGTGGTAGGTGGGGAGAAAAGGTAACAAGGAATGTCCTTTTCTTTGTCGGACTGTGCCCAATACCAAAGGAATAACTCGTCCTCTCCTGTGTTTCCTCTAAGCTTAAAGGTCCCAGAAATCCCAGAGGAAAGAGAATTCAAAGTAATAATAGTTTGAGAAGGGTGTCTAAGCAGTAATGTGGGATCAATCGATTAACCAACAACCATGTGTCAGATACTGTGTTAATTGCTACAGATGTAAAGAAAACCCCTGCTCTCTCCTAATCCCAGTCTTTGCCTTCAAGAAGCCTGCATTCTAATGGAGGGAAGATGGAAGAAAACAAGTACACATATGAGTATGTATAGATATATACAGGGAGATTTTTTGGTGAAGCTTGGTAGTACAGCATGAGCTCCTATAAGGATCAGGAAAGGCTTCATGTAGGAAGTATGCTTGAATTTAGTTTTGAAGAAAACAAAGAATACTAAGAAGCAACAGAGGAGAAAGTTCAATTCAGGAAGAAACTATGTTTGTTGAAAATGGACTATCTTTTAGCATTCTTTAAGGTTTCAATGAATCCCTAATCTCATTGATGTGAGTACTTCTACCATGAACATACATTACAGCCCATTCATGGCCTCTCATTGTCTATAATTCTTTGTGTATGCTTCTAAAAATAATGAATCACTTGGAGGCTTTTCTCCAGGCTCTAGCTTTTATGTGTTTGTTTTTCTTAAATGATCTATGGAACCTGTGCATCATTTTCACTGTCATGTATGATTCATCACTGAGATGACTGGCCTCAATTTTTCTAATATTACATTTCTTTAAGCATGTATTTTCTTAAATATATTCCTTGTAATTTATTCTCCATATATGTTTCTTCCCTTGTCTTTTGAATCACTCACAATTTTCATTTATTTATTTATTCATTTTTTTGGAGGGGGGCAGGCAGGACACTTGGGGTTAAGTGATTTGCCTAGGATCACACAGCTAGTAAGTGTGTCAAGTGTCTGAGTGTGGATTTGAACCCAGGTCCTCCTGTCTCCAGGGCCAGTGGTCTATTCACTGTACCACCTAGCTGCCCCTGAATTTTCATTATTTAGAGATCGTGGCATTTCATGATAAATAAAAAACATTGCTTTGAGAATAAGTATGTTAAAAATAAAGATGGGTTTTTGTGTTAGGGAATTCATCAGAGTCATTGGAAATGTTTACAATTTCCCAAATTCAATTTGGCCTTCTGATCTCCCCTTGAACCCTGGACCTAGCATATTCTCATAATATTTGTGCTGATAGACTAATTCTACTGAATTAGATTGTCCTAACTAAATTTCATAGTCTATGCAATAGACTTCTTCCTCCTCTTGCTGTTTCCTTTGTGGATTTTTAGGCCAATCTCTTTTGAGCGACGTTGAACACCACTGAAATATTCCTCACCCCCTGCCCTCAGTATTATCATGCCTGATCTAATAGGCCTATAATTTCCAAAAAGGAGCATTTGCATAGTAAAGAAAGCAGAATAAGAATAACATTATACATGTTGATAGTTATTATTATTGATGATTATTATGATAATAATAATAGTAATAATACACTGAATATAATGTCATCAAGGAGTAAACAGTGACTGAATATATTAAGAGACTTACTGGCATCCTGAAATCAAAGCTACATAAGAAGAATGTATTTAAAGCAATTAATACCGAAGCAATATCATTCCTTTTTTGAAGTAAAAAATTCTTCTTTATTAATGATCCTAACTGTACTTTAGATAAAAAACAATTTAAACTCAAATAGTTGTTAGGAGAAAAACAAGTCAACATTGTATCTTCCTGCAACTCATTACCAGTAACATATTGCAAGGTGAAATAGCTTGGAAAAAAAGCGTGAGACAAAAAGGATATGGTTGTGAAGTAAACTAAAGAGAAACAATTAAATTGATCAAAATGGAATTCCTTTTTAAAAAAATGTCTTGAAAACTATAAAGTCTCTGCAAGTATTCTTCAGTTCTGGCCCTGGACCACCAGACACATCACTGCCCAATAGGCTAAAGCCAGAGTTTGCTCATGCACTGCCTGATGTCCCTGACAGCCATGGAGGACCAGAGGGCAAGAGTGCAGGCTGTGGCCTAGAACATGAACTCAGCTGCTCCAAGAATGAGAAGGAGTTCAAAGAATTACTTCTGCAAGCCAGTCAGGAGTCAAGACAGGAGACACTGTGACATCTGAGATCTTTCTCTGGTCAGGCTTCAATGATTTGAGGCCCCGGCCTGAGCCCCAGATCCAGACCACCCTCCATTCCAGCTCTCCAGGATGCGGCCACTCCTGGGCCAGTGAGGCCCACGAGGCTGGGCAAGCAGCAACCAGAGGAAACACTACAAGGGACCCTTGGAAAGCAGATCAGCCCCCTGCCTTCCCTGAGCCCTGAGATCCCCATCTAAGCTCCTTTATTTATTTCCCCCTCCCCTCTCTAAGGAAGGACCAGAGACTGGGCCAGGCAGGCCCAGGGAGTTGAAGGAGGTGGGTTCTTTCAGGGAAGCATGGGGAGGGAGGTGCACACATCTTGGGTCAGGCCCAGGGAGGCAGTGCTGGTGAATGGTACTGATCCCTGCTATGACTGAGGAGCGTTATAGCCGAGGGGGTGGGTGTGGGGCAATAAGAAAGGGGCAGGGTGTGCAGATGGAGGAGGGACCTGCCAGGCCAGAGGTCTGAGCTCTCTGCTCAAGTGCAAGAACTTTATCAGAGAGCTGGGAGGTGTCCAGGCCCTGGTAGTCAGAGGGCCTCCCTTGCAGGGGCAGGGAGCCTGCTTCTTGGCCTTCCTCCTGGAGATAGACCTCAGAGGGAGGAGGTGGGCTGCCGCGCAGGGAGGAGACCCTGGTGGGGCCCCTCTTCTTTCCCTGCGGCACACATCTCTGGTCAGACTTTTTTTCTATTAAATGCCTCTATCGACAGCAAAAAAAGAAAAATCAATTCAGTATTCTGATCACTTTCAAAATACAAGTAAAATGGGAGAATTTCTTTAGAATCTGGAGAGGTGCAATATTACAAATTACAATTGGTAATAAGTTCTCCAGTCTTCTCTCCTCACCCTCCCAATGCTTCCCTTCCCATATGTTCAACAGGATACAAACCTCTTCTCTGTGATTGTTTTCATTTCTTGTTTCTCATGTATTTGGGCATAGTCAATGCCTCAGGGAAGTCCTATGTTTTGACCCTCTTATTAGAATATAGGATTTTAGAATATTTTATGTAATAGGATAGATAATCTCAGAATGTGTGGATCGAACCAATGGTATCATTCCTGGGACCAAGACAGAGAGAGCAAGGAAGTAGCAGAAGAGCGATACAGGCAATATTATTGTCTATAGCTGGAAATGACCAAAGAACAACAACAAAGTACATAAAGGTTAAATGACTTGAAGTGTATTAAAGGTTAAATGTCTTGCGTAGGTTTGCACATCTAATTAGTATCAGAAGAGAGATTTGAACAATCATCCCTGTGCATTTCCTAGAATATTTTGACCTTATTACATGAGGATAATAAGAAGAGCTAAAACACTCCTAAATCAGGGCTTCTTATCTATTGTATAGTAAATATGCTCTAACTTCCATTGCTCCAAACATTACCAGATAAATAAAAAATATGTAATAAGGACATAAAGTGCTATATAAAATTGAGTTCTCCTTGTTGCTGTTGGTATTATTGTCCTTTATCATATATCTATGATCTCAATCTACTGCACCTCTAGAAATGATCCTCTGGACTCTCAGAAAGAATCTTCATTCCTACTTTATCCATTGGACCTAAGCACTGTTGCAAGCATTAGCGAAAAAGCAAATTTCACTATAGTATGAAAGTGTCCCTATGCATAAATTAAACATAGTTGAGGAATGCCACCAATGTAGTTATGTTTCCATACATCTTAAACTTAAGATTAATGTAAATTCTTTATTCTCCTTTATGTCAGGGTTTATTTTTGGCCTGTTACAATAGCCATCCTCTTCAGCCCTTTAACTGCTATTATGGACCCTCTTTTAACTTCTCTTTCATTTATCTTTCTCGAGATTCAATCCCCTACCTCCTGTCTTCCAGGTCTTAGTCTCTATCTTCTTGCTTTTTGAACCATACAGCCCCATATAAATGTGAGCTATGCATCTTCCAGTCTTTATATCATTGTACCATCCTAGCTGTTACCTGAACCCAGCTGCATTCAAACTACTGTATTCTTTTACAATGTCCTCTTTCTGGTTACACAACATACTTGGGGACATTCAAATGTACACAGATATCAGTTACAACTAGAAAATATATAATTTGGAACACAGAATCTTATCTAAACCATCTGTCCCAAACTCACAATATTCTTGAGGATTAAACTTCTTTGCATTCCTCCAATTTGAAGAATAATCTTAAAAGGACTCAAAGGAAAGAAAATCAAATAACCTTAGAGATGGAACTTTAGCACTTATGTATTCCAAATTCCCACTCAATGCCAAAATAGCTTTGCTAATATTCTGAACAGCTGTTAATACAAGTTTTTGTTTAATTATCTCCACTCCACACCCCCCAACCAGGGGCAGAGAAATCATTACACTGAGATATGTATTATTAGTTGGACAACTCACTTCTTGAGAGTACTTTTTCATAAAGAATTTAAATCTATCAGGCAATAACTTTCAACCACTGGTTCTAATTCTGCTTTCCAGAACCATGCAAAATAAGTCAAATGTCTCTTCCATATGGCAGTCCTCTAAATATTAGAATACAGCTGTCATATCCCTCCCAGTCAGCCTCCTCCTCTGCATGAAATTCACTATGCTGATAGCCCTGATTAAATGTGGCACCCAAAATTGAACATAATTCTCCAGATGTGGTATGACAAGGGCAGAAGGTGGTGAAATATTTCCTCCTTTGTTTAGTACATTATATTTCCATTAAAGCAGCCTAGCATTTCATTGGAGAGACAGCGTGGTACAGTGGATAGAGAGCTACCCTTGGATTTTGGAAGACATAGAATCAAGTTTTATTTTTGCCACATATTATATATGTGATCCAAGGCCAGCTATTGGCCTTCTCTCTTTTTCTTACATATGGTGCTCTATATCCTATCATTATTCTTTTGCACTGGCTGTCACCCATGTCTGGAATAAACTCCACCTCACTTCCATCTTCCTTTAATACACAGCTTAAGCACAGCCTTCTATACGCAGCCTGATTTCCCCAGCTTCTAGTGCCCTCCTTCCCTAACTGCCTTGCATTCAACTCACTTTTAGTTATTTGTATTTATTTTCTTTATATTTATTTTGCACATATTTTCATATGTACTTGTTTATCTATTAGAATGCAAATTAATTGTGAATAGAGATTATTTCATTCTTTGAATTTGGATCCTTGAAGCCTGGGATATGTTTGACACAAAGTAAGCCTTTAATAAAACCCTGTTTATAGAATGGTCATATTTATCAACTCTTTCAGGCAATTCTTGAGGCAGCGAGGTAGTACAGTGCTTGGTCTGGAGTAAAGAAGACCTGAGTTCAAATCCAACCTCAAGCACTTACTAGCTGTGTAACCCTGAACAAGTTACTTAACCTATAGAATGGGGATAATAATAGCACCTACCTCCCTAGGTTGTTGTGAGGTTCAAATCAGGTAATATTTCTAAAGTGATTAGCACAGTGCCTGGAAAATTGTAGGTACTATATAAATGCTGCTGCTGCTGCTTCTGTGTCTTCAATCCTTTGGGATATGCGTGGGGTAGGGTGGATACCCTGTAACTAAGCATTCAAAGTCTTCCCATTTTGAAATGGGCTGATGAGAATATTTGTTCCAATGGCCATTGAGGCAGCTGAAGCAGGTGTTGCGGAGTCCTTTAGAGCTTGGTCAGAATAAAGACTCCAAGTTCATTCCCTGTACCCCAGGCCATCTCCAGTTGTCTTGACTTTCGTCATGCCACTTTTTGACTTAGGAAGAGAGAGTGAGGCTGACAAATTTGCATAACTCCTTCACTTAAATTACATTCACATTCAAGTCATCACCCATGATATCACTGGTCCTCTTTGAAAATGTACAAACAAAGACTTCAGGACATAATTCATAACTAAGAATACTAGAAAATCAATTCCTTGGTAGTAAGGTAGCAAATTTTGCTTATAACCAATAAGGATATCAGACTTTCTTCTTCTTTGAAGAAGACTTTTTAAATGTAGGCTTCTGGGCTCATGTTCCTTAAGGGGCGCTGTGGCTATGCTATGCTGGTCATGCTGATAGGAGTGAGAGCAAGGCAAACTCTTTGTGGTAGAAAAGCTACTTGGGTGTTTTCCTTTTGGGTCTACATTTCTATTGCAGTATGCATCCCTGAAGAGAGTCTCATGGAGTAGATTATACTTCAATATGTCAGAGTTCTTAAAATGCAGCATATACCAGAAATAGGACAACAATCATGCTGTGTCACAAGAACAGCTACAGTCACATTCTTTGTAATACCTTTTGAGTCCTTCTCTATTCTTTGAGCTATGCCTATGTTGGAACTCATGGTACAATATCCATGAGAGATAACAAAACCATGATTTTAAGAACTAGAGTTAAACTCATTAAAGAACCTAGAGGTGGTTTTCATTGTTATTATTGTTTTATTTTGTTTTTTAAAACCAACTCTTTACCCATATAGGACTCAATTCCTTCTTAACTAAGGTTATTTTATTTTCTCCAAAATGAATATTATTCTTTACTTGAAAATTTGATAGAGAAAAGAGGAATTGTTCCGTTTTTGTTATCCTTTGTGATTTTTAGTTACAATTAAATTAAATATGAATCAGTACAATTCTACCAATACTATTATTGCAATTTTGTCACTCATATTCATTTTTAATGATAAACTCTTTTCCATCTTTTGAGCATGTTTATTGACCTCAGAACTTAACAAAGAACTGTCTGGGTAACCATACCACTTTCTTTAGATGCTAATTACGTTCCCTGATCTCAGAATCTAGCATAGTAACTTGTACATAGTTGCTACATACTACGCATTGTTAAAGTTTAAAATAAGAAAGAATTGGGATCATTTTCATTGTATTGTAAGAAATTCATTTTTAATCATCCCTCCTCTGGCTCATCCAATCATTTATCCTTAAATGATTTTCTGTGACGAAGTTAAAGGACATTTTTTTTTTCCTGGATGATCTTACTGGTTTTCTCCAGCAACTAGTAGCAGATATATTTGTTGGAGTCAAATTGGCTCAAGGCCAGCTTGGCCTACTGAGGTAGGTTGGGAGGGGACACTGAAATAATTTGAACTTATCATGCCTTTGAATTTTTAAAAGTCTGATCTCCTTGAGTACATTTCAAATGCAAATTCTAAGATGTCATGGCCACTTTCTTCTAAAGTTCTTGCTGTTTCCACTTATAAACCTTTTTGTCTTTGTTGATCAGAATGGATACCAAAATAGCAGTTCCCCTCTTTTTTTATTGATTAAATGATCAGTGAATTAAAAAAAAAAAAGTAAGCATAGGAGACCCGTTCTCAGCAAAAATGGCAATTCCATTATATAAACAGATCTTTATCTTGATATTGTGTCTGCTCTGTAAACTCTATTGGGGAAAAATAATTCGTATATTATATCTGACCAGACAGTCTTTAATATATTCTCACAACAATGTTATTCCTGCTCTACTCTCTTTTTATCCTCATCTACTATATCTCCCACCATTAGTCTACCTTCAGGTGTTTGATGTTCCATTAAGGTTTGTATCTTGTTTATATATTCTTCAAATCATTCTATTAGATGTTTTTAAATAATGGGTGATCATACATTATTATATTACATTCATGACTCCCATTCTTCCAAGTCTCAGTAATAATATGAAATTGTATTTACCTGACTATATTACAAATTAAGTTCATTTTTTTCTTTGTTACCTACACATTTTACATTGCTTTTAGATTGAGCTCATGTACTACATCTTATCTAAATTTTGAATCACTCTAGCTCTCAGTGTCCACTACAATGTCCATACATAGTATATGCTTATTAGATGTTTATTGAAAATCTTTAATGAAATTTTCAGGTGCTTTCTACACTGTTAGTCTTTTTTTTTCTTCTGTCATATTTCTTGTCTTCCAACTTTATGATTAGCTTTTGCTCTGATCTTCAAATTTCAGTGTAAAGTCATCTTAAATAGTTTAGCACATCTCTTGGAGAATATGCCCTTCCTAGAAATCAGGAGTTACACTGTAGCCCTGATTAGGAGTACATTATTTTGGCATATTTGGCCTGCAGCCCTTCATTTCTGGTTTTGTTTGTCAATAAAACCAAAAATTGTTCTAGAACTCAATTTATTCAATCATCCTTTCACTCCCGTAGTCTCCATTCTCTTATAATGTCATATATGTGACCTTTCACTTTATACTCTTATATAATGACAAAGTGAATTTTGATAACTTCATGGATAAATGACTAATACAGGTTTAGCAAAGAAGAATTAGTGAGATTTTGGATTCCTTTCTTAAACCCTAATGATGTTTTAATGGGAGACAATTTATTCCTTATAGAACTTGGGACAAGTCAATTCACTTTTGTGGACTTGAGTCTCCTCATTTCTAAAATTTGGGTTTTGGATTGGAGTCTAAGGTTCTCTACAAAATAAAAATTTTTGATCCTGTGAATATTCCTTTTTTTAATTTTTAGAAATCTCTCTCTCTCTCTCTCTCTCTCTCTCTCTCTCTCTCTCTCTCTCTCTCTCTCTCTTTTTCCAAACTGTACAAAGAAAAGAAAAAAAAAACACTTTTGACCCAACTAACTATACTAGATCCATTGCCCAGCAGGAATCAAAGGAATAGGAACTTTAAATAGAAAAAAATATTTAAAGTAGCTCTTTTGGTGATAGCCAAAAACTGAAAACTAAGCAGGTCTCCAACTATTGGTAAATGGATAAACAAAATGTGGTATAGGTATATATAGAATATTATTATGATTGTTTCCCGCCGCCGTCAGGGTCAAGGGGCCGGGAACGTGCACGCGCGGGAGGCAGGGCAGAGGTGACATAAACGCCGGGCGAGCAGCGCCAGTACCAGATGAGGCAAGGACCAGACCAGACCAGACAGAGTGCCGCCGCACCGCCGGAACCAGCCCCGGCCTGCGCATCGCACCCAGCTCCAGTGGCGGCTTCCAACGAAGCTCACGAGGAGCACACGACACCTCCACACACAACGAGGATTACTGGAAGCATGAAGCAGTTTGCGCCCTTGGTGTCTCTCCCTGAGCAGGCGATTAAGACCCTTGAAGAAGATGTGGGCCTAGCCGTTGTGATTTGCCTCTGAGAATGACCTTCAGGAATGGAAAGAGCGAGGGACCGGTGATGTGAAGCTGCGAAAAACATGGAGAAAGGGACGATTCGCCTCCTCGTGAGAAGGGACAATGCCCTGAAGATCTGTGCCAATAATTATATAACATAATTGACGGAGCTGAAGCCCAATTCAGGCAGTGACAGGGCCTGGGTCTGGAACACAAACGCTGACGCTGACTTCGCTGATGAAAGTCAAGCCTGAACTGCTGGTGATTCGATCCCTAAATGCGTGTGTGTGTGTGTGTGTGTGTGTGTGTGTGTGTGTGTGTGTGTGTGTGTGTGTTTACGAAGGATTTTATATAAAGAACTGAATTGCAGCCTCCAGGTTGTTTTCTAAGGTTTTATCCTTTCGAAGATGTCTTCGGCAAACCCATTCCCAGTCACATGTACTATGCTCATAACATTCTTTTCCATAGTGGAAATATTTATTTACAGTACATCCCAAAGAGTAAATAAAACATTTGAAAGCTGCCTGCAAAAAATAATATTATTATGCCACAAAAAATTAGGAAATGGGTAATTTTAGAGGAAATTGGGAAGATTTTTATGATTTAAAGCAGAGCAAAATGTTAAGAACTAGGAGAACAATTTATATCATGAACAAGGTTATAAAGAAAAACGGCTTCAAAAGACTTTAGAACTTTGATCAATGTGTTAATAAACCGGGAGACCAAACGAATGAAGATGGAACACCAGACTCGATTCTAAACATAGAGGTGATGTACTTAAAGTACAAAAAGAGATAGGCATTTTCATAAATGGCTAATCTATGCACTTGTTTTGCTAGACCATGTAGATATATACTGGGAGATCTGTTTTCTATTTATTTTTTTTAATTTGCTCAGTGGGAGAAGGGAGTAGTGGCAGGGACAGATAATATTTTTAAATGTTCTCACTTGAAGAATTAACATAGTAAACTAAAATACAAATAATATCCAGAGTCTAGAAAAAAAATTCACATTGGCCATGTCCAAAAAGGCATACCTCATTCTGGATTTTAAGTTTATTACTTCTCTAGAAGGAGATGGCTGGCACGATTAGTCTTCAGTTCTCTGAATTCTTATTTTTTTTATTAAATTTATCAGAATTCTAGTGTTTCAAAATCATTTTTTCTATATTATCTTCATTTGTGAAGGAAAGTGAGAGGACACACTCATTTATTAAATACCTACTGTGTGCCAGACACTATGCTAAGTGCTTTACAAGTATTTTTCACATTTCTACTATATCATAGTACAAATTATTCTAGTTCTGCTCATTTCATTTTGCATTGGCTCATAAATGTCTTCCTAATTTCCTCTGAAACTGTCCACTATTACATTTCTTTAATAGACTAATAGGCCATTTCATTCATCTAGAACAATTTGTTTAGCTATTACTAAGTAGGTGGATACCTCCACGGTTTCCTGTTTTAGACTAAAATTCAACTTAATAAACGTTACTAAGAACAAGTCACTTAACCCCATTTGCCTCAGTTTCCTCATCTGTAAAATGAGCTAGAGAAAGAAATGACAAACCACTCCAGTGTCTTTGACAAGAAAGAGCCAACGTGGGGTCACAAAGAGTTGGACACAATTGACACAACTCAATAATAACAAGGACAGTAACAACAATAACAACAGCTACTGTGTACCAGGTACTATGCTAGGTGCCTGAGATACAAAAAGAAGCAAAAAACACTTCCTGCCCTCAAGGAACTTACAGAGTAAAGACAAGAGACTCTAAAAATATTTTGTGTGTGTGAGTCCTTATCCATTTTCTTTGGTTTGCTTTTAGTATAATCTAGCAGTATTATTTTTGGGTCAAAGGTCTTGAACAGCTTATTAACTTTTTTTGAATAGTTTCAAATTGTTTCAGAAAGGCTGGACCAATTTGCAGTTCCACCTACAATGCATTAGTGTTTTTATTTTCTCATAATCACTCCAATATTTGTCATTTTCCTCTATTTTCACTTTTGTTCCCCTCTACTTTAAAATGATAGTTTCCAAATGTTATATAATCCTTCTTTGGTTCAGTAGTATTTGAACTCTTTCTATTTTGGCTACTCGTAGTAATTTTTCTTTGATCTCCATTTTGGCTATGGAAATTCTAGTTTTTCTTTTTGTGTTTCTCTCCTTGGGAAAGCCATAGATTCTTTCCATTTTTACTTTAATTTCTGGTTCTAAAAGTTCTGGGAAGTTTCAATTATAAATTCTTGAAATAAAGTATCCAGAATTTTGTTTTTGCTGCTGTTCATGATTTTCAGATAAATTATTAATTCTTAGATTTTCTTTCTTTTCAAGTGTGTGATTTCCATATTTTTTATTTTTATATTATTTAATTCTTAGGTTATCTTTCCTTGACATGTCTTTTTGTGTAGCATTTAAATTTTGTGTTTTTGTGACATTGTGCTTTTTTTAGTTCTAATTTTCAGGACATTCATTTCTTGGGTGAGGCTTTCTACAATTTTTTCCAAGGTGTGAATTTTCCTTGCTGTTCTTTCTTCTCTTTCCTCCTTCCCCTTCCCTAGTTTCTGTCTTCTTTCATTTCTTTCAGATACTCTGTGAGCCGAACTCTAACTATTCCAAAATATTTTTCATTTTAAATAATACTTTCTTCCCAAAAATATAACCTCACTATAGAAGATAAGTGATTTAATGCCACTATCCAGTCTTTGCTAATGCCAGATTGCTATAGTAATTTGTTGTTATTGTTGTTTTAAGTTAAAATAACTGACTCTAGTCTCTTGTATTGTCTATTGTTGCAATTCAAAGACAGTAAAGCCTAATGTGAGTTCCCCAGAGAACACTGTACTCTCCAAGTGACACAGGAAGAAAAAAAATAGCCAAATAATATTCTATTTCTATTGAAAGAACTCACAGGGAGTCATATAATTTTCACAAATTGTTAATAAGAACAAAAAAAAACAACACTATGACAGGCTATAGTTTCAAATGCAAGTCCTCCTATTACATACTTTAGCCCAAGAGAACTATAAATACCTGTGTATTGGGTTGATACTATTGCCGTTGATATAGTGATTCTCCCTAAATTCTCATCTCCCCAGGTAAATTGATAAATTACTCTAGGCTAGTGTTATGGTTCCTGGTGCTTGAATGCTTTTGTTCTCATGCTTATAATCACCTATGGCATACCAAGTCTTGTTAGGCTTCATTCTGCTCACTATTAATATTTTGCTTTCATGATGAGAGAAAAAAAAAAATGTTGCGTTGTATGGACTGCTGGTCTACCCTGGTGTGGCAATTCGACCATAAACAAATGTCACAGTTTAGTTTGCCAATGTCCTTCTTTTCCAGAGTAGAAAAGGAGAGAGAAAGAGAGAGACAGAGAGAGAGACAGAGAGACAGAGAGAGACAGAGACAGAGATACAGAGACTGACAGACAGAAATAGAGACACAGAGAGAGACACAGAGAGAGAGAGACACAGAGACAGACAGAGACAGAGACAGACAGAAAGAAAACAATAAGATATGTGGATAACAGACAAATTGTGAAGAGTACTCCTGAGCAGATGTCAGATACCAAATAGGTGTCACTAAATGTTCTCCTGGCGTGCAAGGGGCTTTGATTTGACCAAAGAATCATTGAAAAATTGAAAACCTGGCTTGGCCCCAGAAAATATTTTCTATTTAAGCGACTGCAGCTGGCAGGCTTCTGGGCATTTGATCTCCTTGAAGGTGTGACAGGCTACAAAGAATAGGTATTCTGACTCAATGTGCTTTGTAGTCAATACCAAAGGTGCTTTTCATAGTGGCCTGTTTACTAAGATAATTCTGGATAATCCAATAAAGACAGTGTGCAAAGACCAGCAGATGTACAAACTTCCTGCCTTTGAAGACGGATGTGACAGTTACCCCATTATGAAGGATGAGAAATTATAGGTGAAAGGTATCAACAGACAATGTCCTAGATCTTGTTCTTGGAGATTCTGGTATTCATGCTAGCCAAAGCATTTCCCAATCTGGTTATGTCATGTGATTTACATCAGATTGGGATTGGGATAGGGACAGGGTCTGTGATTTCATTGACATAGGGCATTGTTGGGTGATGAAAATCCCTCTACCAATAGAAGATGATATAGCCTTAGAAAGTTGCCCTGTGCACTGAGAGGAAAAGTGACTTCCCCACTTTCACACAGATAATATGTAACAAAGGTGGGACTTAAACCAGGTTTGAGAGCTACTTTCTATATACGATGTCACACTGCTTCTAGTTTATTGCAGAATTACAGATATGTTACAAATCCCACCCCCTCACACACAAAATTCTCCAGTATCCTTAAGAGAGTCTGAGGTATCTAGGCTCCCTGGCGTTGGATTTAACCCTAACTAATAGTGTTCCCTCAATTTTAGAGTGTCTACTGCACCATAGTTCCATTTATCCATTTAACTCTCAGATACACTTTTACAAAGGAAGATTTACTTCAAAGCTATAGCAAAGCAAACATAAAAGCATCTCCCCCAACACCTGGGGGCCATAATCCTTGCTGCACCATTTCATTCTCTGGGGAGGGGAAGGGAATTAGTTTCACAGTTTATCTAATTTCCTATATAGCAATATTCCACCAAGTTGCAAGTCCAAAACCCTGCCTGGGCTTGCTTCCAAGGCATTCTGGCTTCTCAGGGCTTCCCTCTTAGACTGGTTGGTTGCACATCCTGCCTGGAATCTTAACTTCAAAGTCACCATGTTTTGATTTTGGTTCTAGTAGGAATTCTATTGCCTGCACCTAGAAGCAAAAAGGACACATGAAACAGACCTAAACATTTCTTGGGGCCAAAGGGTAAAAAAGAGAGTTATATCTCTTTCTCCCCAGTCAATTCATGGCACCTATTCTGTGGATGAACATGACCTTTTTGTTCTCTGGATGTTGTGAGGGAAAAGGAGAGGAAAGGAAGGGAATGGAGGGGAGAGGAGGGGAAGAAAAGGGAGGGGAGGTGGAAGAGAATCAGAGGACCTAGGTTTAAATTTTTCCTCCAACACACACTTTCTCTGCCTGACCCACCTGGACAAGTAAGGCGTTTAGCCTCTCAGTGGTCTAGGCAGATGTTTAAAACTGTAATTCACAAAGAAATTGCTGAGTTGTCTTGGATGATGGAGTTTCTTCACAAGCACGCATATATACATATATATATATATGTGTGTGTGTGTGTGTGTGTGTGTATGTATATTATGAAAAATATTATATAAATAGATAAATAGACATGAATAATTATAATTATAACACATGATATTGTGTCGTTAAGCAAAATTGTCTCATTAGCATGGCTTTTGTTTCTTTTGAGTGGAAGTACTTTCAGCTGTTAAGTGCTAAGCCCCAGGCCCAGGGCCCTGTCAGGTGTGAAACCTGTGTGGGTGTGGATTGGTGACTTAGGAGGGGCCTGCTCAGGAACCAATGGTCTCTGGTCATTGAGGCGGGGCTTGAGAACACCAGAAGCTCAGCTGCGAGGAGGGGTGAGCTGGAAGACAACTTCGGTGACGGCAGAAGGGGC
>CM053622.1:170106338-170128269 GCA_028646595.1 Phalanger gymnotis | reverse complement strand
AAATACTATCTTGTTTTTCTGTGGCCTCCTGGTTGCCCTTGTGAGATGGGCTTTCTGGGCCTGGAGTCTTTTTGTCAAGATGTTGGAATGGGGAGGCTGGTTCAAGTTTTTGCTGCGGTGGGGCCTAAATAAATTTCTTGTTGTTTTCTCCTTAGAGAATCTCTCATACCTTGCGATTTTGGACCATTCAAACATATACCTGATTATATTTGAGATCATAAATTCAGCCTTCCTACTACAGATATTTATACAATATAAACCCTGATATAATAATTGTATTGTAGACATGGATATTGCCATGATTAACTATATATACAGATACTAATACAGAGTTATCCAAAAATGAAATGAACTGTGTAAGGAGGTAGCGAAGGTTTCCCTTACACACTAGATGGCCAATTGTTGGGTGTGTTTTAGAAGGAATACATTTTCCAGTATAGGTTGAACTTAATGCTATTAGGGTCCCTTCTGACTCTGAAATGCTGTAATCCTGTAATTCCATGATTCTTATTTTTATTAAATACTGGATTATTTTAAAAATAGGAATTTAACATAGTGAAATAATAAATTGACAACTTGAAGCAAATTTTTTCTATTTCTGTTTTGTTTGTTTTGTATTGTATTATTTTTTAAAGAAGGTCCTGTTGCAGTAGGGTCTCTCTATTTTTAAAGATAGGGTTAAATCAGGTGCTACCTTATCAATTATTCAGTGTAGGCATTATGTTTTGTTTTTTTCTTTCTGTGAAACCACACACAGGACCCAGGTCTTCCCAGGTCCTGATTATTGCAAGTCCATCTGGAATGGACACAAGTATTCACATTAGTACTATCAAACATTATAATTATTTAAAATATGGTAGTTTGTTTTGGTCCAATGGAAATAATGCAGTGTAAATTTAAATAATGTAATTAGTTTATGGGATTAAGTGTTTTTGCTGATTAGGACCTGACTGTACCTTTGAGTGGAACTATTGAAAATAGACTCACCATAATATAAATGGGGGCAGATAGGTTGCACAGTGGATAGAGCACTGGGCCTGGAGTCAGGAAGACCTAAGTTTAAATCTAGTCTCAGACACTTACTAGGTGTGTGACCTTTGGTAAGTCACCCCTTTTTGCCTCAGTTTCTTCATCTGTAAAATGAGCTGGAGGAAGACATGGCAACCACTCTAGTATCTTTACCAAAAGAACCCCAAATAGAGTCAAAAAGAGTCAGATATTACCGAAATGACTGAACAACAACGAATAATATAAATGTCCTTACCTTTCAAATGTATATGATTGTTACTTGGTTTTTTTCATACTTTTTCTCTTCTTGCTACATTGTTTACAAAGAAATACCCATACTCTAATACTCTCAAAGAATTGCATTTGTATTTGAAGATTATGTGTCTTTTTATGGTAAATATTATTAATTAGAAACTTTTTTTTGCTTCTCACTGATCTAAATAATATTTTCTATCTAAAGATGGAAATTATTACAGTGGTCCCCATTTTCCTCATCCCTCTATGACTTTCTCATTAAATATTCATATTATTATCTAATTTGTTCTTTTTTAGACTTTTTTTTTCCATTTCAGTCTCTGTACTAATACTTTCATGGAATGCTATTCTTTCTAGAGAATGATAGGAATAGAAGGCATCTGGAAAGGCCATTACCTCCTCCCCCACCACTTTCAGTCAGACCATACATAAATCATGCCAGACATTTTCTTCATCAGGATTCTGTTTCCATTTGTCTTTACTCCAACCTAAGAAAAAATATTATACTACAGGTGGGCAAAATCAGCATGAATAGCATTACTCCATGTTTCCGGAAAATGTTTAGTGGACAAAATTGGCCCCCTCATATTGCAAATTTCACAGACTTCATCTCACCTGGTGAATTTAATTATTTCCCATGCCAGTGTTTGAAATTTTCAAAAAGAAATAGCTCTTAAAAAACTATTTATTGAGATGGACTTGTTGTAGAACATATTAAAAAAAAAAAACTTTCTCACATAGTCATTTTCTTGCCTTTCTAGACACTAGCTATAAAGTTAAAACCTATCGTCTCCTTGTGATTCTGGTATATTCTCCACACAAGTAGAAAACATAAAGACTTTGTTACAAAATTTCACAATCAACTAGCACAATACTTGTTATATACAAGGTGCTTAATAAATGCTGATGGATTGATTTCTAAGCTTAGCAATTTGGATGTCTCTTCCAGCTGTAATGAAATAAGTAATTTAAATTACTAATCAAAAGAGTTATTTAGAATTGCAGAAATGTAAACAATTGATTTACTTAAAATTTACCCCTCAACTGGTTATTTTAGCATGAAACATGCACAGTTAAATTCACAAGTTTGAAACAATGCCCTTCCCTAGAACCTAACGTATTATATTTAGGCTGGTTGTTATGTTCTCAGTCTTTGTCTTATTAACATTAATTTTTATTTCAGGTTGGTCTAAGAAATAGGAATGGAGGAAAAGAAGACTATGGGGTTTTGAAATGTCCTGAAATTAAACTTGACTTCTAGTATAGCTATAATCTGGCATTCTGCCAGTCACTTCAACTGTCCACCTCCTTCTATCAGAATAGAGCTGTAGGGTTGCTCTTCTGTACAGGTAGAATAGCTGAGGTGAATGGAGACACCTGGGAAGGTTTTTGTTATAAAATTCATCCTACAAGATGTCTAAAATTCTACCATTCATGATGAATTTGAGATAAGCTTTTCCCTTACTCCTTTGCCTAGGAGAGTACAATAGGAACTCAATAAATAAATGCTCACTGAATTAACTTACTAAAGCTTATGTTTTAACAAGTCAGATCCCTTTTTTATAGAGTAAATCACTTTAAACAACAGTCTCAAAGACATAGAAGTGCATGCATTCCTTAAAACAAATAGATTTCTCTTTCAGTACCTCTTTGGGAATGCCATTTGGCAGACATCAGTAGGCAGGCCACGTGCTGCAAACCCCACCTATGAAGATGTGAAAATGAAGAATTGTGTGCTTGTGCACACATGTGTATAAGATAGACACACACACACACACACACACAGAGAGAGAGAGAGAGAGAGAGAGAGAGAGAGAGAGAGAATGAGAATGAGAATGAATCAGAATTCCTGTGTATATCTTCCTTATATTTTTCTACTAGTTAGCAGTACTGTCAGGTGACCTGTTAGTGATCTTTAAAACAAAATTAAACCAAAGAAAAACAAAACAAACACAATCTCTCCCTTAGCCTGCTCTTCCAGTACATCTGAGGTAAGGAAGCAAACCTTCACCTTGTAGATGCTAAGTTCTATGATTGATTTGCTGGCTATCCATTTAATTTTTTTTTTTGGAGAGAAAAGGGGTGTGTGGTTACCACTGTTTAAGGGACAGGCCAGTTTCAAATTGAGTGGCTCCTACTGTTCAGCAGCAGAAAGTTGCCTTCTTAATCTAGTAACATGGTCCATTGCTGGCATCTTTTCCAAAACCGTTGATCTGTTGGGACCAGAGCTCAGATAGGGAGAAGAGGCTTTTGACTCTATCACCCCTCTAATAGCCCTGGTTCTGAAGTGTAAAGATGCTTAAAGCATAAAGCTTCTGACCTGTTATTTAGCACAAATTCCTAGAATATTCTCTCAGATTTTGAATGTTATACAATAAGATCTATATACAAAAGGAACCTTAAAAGGGGGAAGGAGAGAAGCAGGCAAACCTTTGTAATGGCCAGTGTAGGATTGGGTATTTATAATACATTGTTTGAAATGATACTAAGCATTTTCTTCCCAATGATCATGGGAGTCGGTTAGTATATACATTCTTACCTCCATTTTACGTGACAAATCTGAGACTCAGAGACAACAGTGGCTTTACCATGATGAAACAAACTAGGTCATGACTGTAGAGGGAGGGCTTACATGTAGATCTCTGCCTTCCAGGTCAATGCTCTTACCCCTCTGCTGTGGTCCATCACAACAGTAATTACTACAGAGACAAATACTAAACCAAGAGTCGACTGAGGGATAACATCATAAGTCAAGCAATACCTCAATGGAAGAAAGCAGTGTTGTTTCGTAAAAAATAGTAACCTCTACACTAGTGGCACCCCATTAAATAGAATCTATTGGAAAATGAAAATATAAATTATAACATCCCCGGGACACTCATTAATATTTCTTCTATTCAGAGTTCCTTTTTTATGAAAAGGAGAGGTCATCTCTGTGTGAAAGAAAAATGTGGAATTATAAAATGAGATAGAAATCTATCTTGTTTTTTATTTGTGTATCTATTTTCTTTTTTGCAATAAACTATCTAGGGCATAGCTAGTGGGAATGAAAGCTTTTTTATGAGATTCCATAATGTGATTTACTTTTTAGATGTTTCATAAGAGAAAAGTGTTGCTTACTATCTTCTGTAAAGGCTGGATGCACTCTCTCCTCCCTAGTGTAAAATGCAAGGTTTCTTGCCTTCCACTAGAAGGTAGAGGTGGCAACATACACACACATATACACACGTACACACACACACACACGCACACACGCACACACATGCACACACACAACTTGACACAGGCCCTGTTTGGCACCCTGCTTGTGACAATGAGCCTGGGCTACCTTTTAAAACTCCCTTCTATATGGAATTCTGGATGTGCTGACCTTTAGTCATCATTGACCATGAATCTCAAAGCTACAGGGCAAATTTGGTAGTTGCTACTGAATATGCAGTGCATGGAACATCAAAGGGTAGTTTCTTTAAAAAGTTTTTTTTTTTTTTTTAAAGTCAGTCAAGGTGCTAAGACTGCCAAGATTGGAGATTTTCCACAGGAAGTAGTGAGGGGAGCTTGAACATTTTCTAAGGGGAAGAGTTTACATTTCTTTCATTAATGTTTAGCTATAGAGAATTCCATCAATGCAAAGAGAAACTCTCTGCTCTTCAAATGCATCTAAACCTACATCTAAAGAAAACAACAATTACCCTTCTTTGTTTTGATGTTCCCCAGTGCGTGCTTTGAGGAAGATTAGAAACCACTCAGCAGTTGAAGCCTATGGGATGGTCTTTAATTACTAAGAAATATTGTGTATGTCAGGAATCTGCAGGGAACCTTCCCATGTTTGGGAAGTCTTGAGGAGGTAGAAAAGTTAGGGCTTCAAGAGATTAGGTTTAGAAAGATTCACTGTAGTGGTTCCTAAGTTGGCCCTGCTTTTTAAAACTCAGGAAAGAACACTGATTAGAATGCCACCCTAAGTATTGTTTAGCTTGAAAACAGGAAGAGACCTTTCAGTTTACATGATGGATAGATAGATAGAATTTATATAATGCTTGAAGTTTGCCAAGTACTTTATATACATTATTTCATTTGAACCTCTAAACACTCCTAGGAGCACTAGAATGTTCTTACTGTTTTTCTACAGATGCTACCTCCGGGGTAGGGAAGTGGGTTGCATGGTATAACACAGACTAGTTTCTCTGCAACATGGCACAAAATACCATTTTGATCAGTTATTTTGATGAAATGTTCAGAAAATGATATCCTCAAAATAAACTCCAATCCACACAGATTTAATCTTCAAATTCATATCCAGATGTTTTTCCAGAACATGCTCAAATGTCAGGCTCTTGAAGAGGCTTCTCAAGACACTCGTGATGCCCTAAACACCTATAGCACTTAATACCTACACTTATGCAATACCTTGGTCGGTTATGATGCAATCCCTGGAACTATTTTTTTTAATCTTTTCATATGTTTAGTTTTTATCTCTCTATTCCCTACCAGAACTCAAGTTCTCATCGCCTTGAAACTAGACTCTGAAAAGTGAATGTTTACTTTATTCTGTCCCGAATTTAGGCCTACCATACACCTTCCTGACCTTCCTGTTATAATGTTTAAAAAGTCAAGAGATATAATTTCTGGGTAATCATTTTATTAACAATGTGAGCTTTTAATTAATAAATAGGAATGGTCATTTGTCTGTCTCTCTCTCGGATCAAAGACAGATCATGGTGATGGGCTCACAGTTTATATGCCATTGGAAGACTGGATGCTCTGGAGGGTGGCAATCAACTCTAATTGGTTAACAATTAATCAGAAGAATGAATATTACAATGAGAGATGAAACCACTCTAATGAAGAGCTGGGAGAATGTAACTTTATGTCATTTACTCCCATCTTTGGGCAATCTAATTAAAGAATTTATGCCCACCAAAACCTGAGTAGAACATAATGGGCAATAATTTGCTTAAATAAGGTGGGCTAGGTGGAGGAAATTTTTGGCAGAGGTCAGTAATGTCCTTCAAAGGCTGCACTTTGAACAAGGAAATAGGACAGGGAAAAAGCCTGAGCTCCCCCATAAATGGTTATTAATAACCATTTCTCTCATATGATGCAAGAACAACTTCTCCCACTTTTACATTTATAACATTTCTTAAATACAACCCTTTCTTTCCTCTGACACTGCCACCACTATAGTGCAGACCCTCATTATATCATGCTTAGACTATTTTTAAAAATTACTGGTGGATCTGATGGGGTACCAGCCCAAGCCAAGACCTTTGCCCCTTACCCCAAAAGAATATGGGTTCCATTTGTCTACAAGACCTGGAAAACCCCCCTTTTAACTCTTCTTGAATTTCCCTATTAGATCGGGGGTTGCCTTGAGGCTATAAACCTTTCAATATTGCTAAACCCAATTCTCTGTTACCCTTAACCTAGCCCAGCCCTCCATTGTCTATCTCCATATCTCCTTCAGCTACTTCCCACTCTGATCCTATCTAAACCCCATTTTCTTGGTTCCTGGCATCTGACAGCTAGTCACCCCAGTCTTCTGGCCACTCTCATCGAGAGCCTCCCTAGAATTCTCTTCCAATCACCCCAAACTACTTTGCCAACCCTAGTTCCCTCCCACAGTCTTTCTGCATATAAGATCCATCTCAGCCTCCATTAAGGTGCTCAGATTCAATCTTGCCTACTTGTATTAGCTATATAAATGTTCAGATTCCTTAAAAGTCTGACCAATATGGTGGATCTTTAATAAACTTTGGTTTTCTTTGGCTAGAAGGTGGCTTGGGTCAAATTCATTTGGGAAGGACCCACATGTCTCTATTTCAGGGTCACAGCACCCCCTAAACTTCAACAGATCTTCCTTCTTCAAGTGTCTCCCCTCCAATCCATCCTCCATTTAATTGCCAAAGTGATTCCCTAGAGCATAGATCTAATCATGTCATTCCTGCTTCCCCTCCCCACACCCCAGCATTTAGCATTCAGTGAACTCCAATACTTACCAATGCCTCTGTGATCAGATATGTTTTTTTTTTCCTGTTCAAAGCTCTTTATAAACTAATTTCCTCTTTACCTTTCCAGTCTTCTTATACCTTACTTCCTATCTCGAACTCTTCATATTCAGTGACACTGGCCTGCACACTGCTCCACAAACAAGATACTCCATCTCAATTCTAGGTTTTTTCTCTTGCTTGTTGCCCCCATGCCTGAACTGCTTTCCTTCCTTATTTCTAGCTACTACCTTCCCTGACTTCTTTTAAGTCTCAACTAAAATCCCACTTACTAAACCAAGGCTGTCCAACCTTAGGTTTTTATTCAAACAATAGACAATATAGTTTGATTTGCCATTTTAGTGAGAGCTCTGTGGTAGCTTGGCTTCTTTTATTAAAGCATTTATGCAAATGTCTATGGTTGTAGGAATGCCACATAAATAAAACTGCAAGCCACATTTTGGACAGCCCTGTTCTAAACAAATCCTTTCCAACCCCTTTTTCCTCTTTTAATTACTTCATTTTTATCTTGCATTTAGCTTGTTTATACACATTTGTTTGCTTGAAGGCAAACTAGGGCAACTTTTCCCTCAATTCTTACCTAGCCTTTAATTACTTAATGGGCATTGCCTCAGATAAACTGAGACCTGAGAAAGATCTTAGCTTAAAAAGGCCACTGCATCCAGGGCCCTCCCCAGTTGTCTTGACCAATGTCACTGGACTGCCATGACTGGAGAAGAGAGTGAGGCTGATTACTTTGCAAAGCTCTGCCTCACTTAAATCCAATTCACTTGAAAGTTAAGTTATTACGCTCCTGATATCATTGGTCCTCTTCAAGAATGAAGGATAAAAAACAATCTATCTCCCTCATTAGATTGTGAACTCCTTGAGAACAGGGACTGTCATTTGCATCTTTTTGTATGCCCAACAGTTAACATAGCACTGGCACATTGAAGGCATTTAATAAATGTTTATTTGTTAGCTAAGCGATGTCCTTTATAATTATAGCTCCAAAACCAGTAATCAAATCAGCACTACTATTCCTGGAAACCGTGTATCAATCGTTTGTCCTTTGCACTCAATGTTTCCCCTAATTCCATTGTATAAAATATGTTTTGCTGGCTACAGTCTTCCTTACATGTCATCTTCTTTTAGAATATAAGCTTCTTGAAAACAGAGACAATCATGTATGTATTGTATCCCAAAGTTTGGCACATTGCTTTAAACATAGTAAAACTTTGGTAAATATTTTCATTCATTTATCCCACTAGAAACTTCATAAAGATACTGATTGTATTTTGAAGTAGTGTACTCTAGCCCTTAGGCAGCTAGGTGGTGGAGTGTATAGGGTGCTGGGCCTGGAGTCCTAAGTTCAAACGGGGCCTTCGGCACTTACTAACTTGTGTGACTTTGGGCAAGTCACTTAACCATATTTGCCTCAGCTTTCTCATCTTTAAAATGAGCTGGAGAAGGAAATGGTAAACTACTCCATTTGCTAAGAAAACTCCAAATGGGGTTATGAAGAGCCTCTCTCTCTCTCCCTCTTACTCTTTCTCTCCACATATAGATGTATCTATATACACGTACACACATATATAAATGTGGGTAAGTGTGTGTATACATATGTGCGTATATAATATGGATACATCCATATATATATATATATATATGGATACATGTATGTGTGTGCTTGTGTCTTGTACTTCCTCTTAGACTTCTAGCTCCTTAAAGCATAAATTCTACTTCAATAAACCTTCACATTTTATTTAACAGAATGCTCTGCAGGGAGTGAACCGAACAACAACTGGAACAAATGGTCACCTACTGGAAGACTAGGAAAAAAAAATGAATGCATAAATACTTGAATGTTTCTTTCTCTTCTCAGTAAAATCACAAACTGTCTTACATAAAATATAGTACTCATTGTATATGGTGAATCCTTGTAAATGAATACAAAGGAAGGTGGAATGAAAGGTGGAAACTCTTATTTACTTATAAACTTCAGAGAAACCTATTTAATATAAGCCCTGGGGAGGTTAGTTGTTTAGCTGGGCCTCCTTCAAAGAGCAAGTCAGATAAAACCTAAGGCTTTCCAGACATTAATTATTAAATCCATCTGTGGGAGGTCATCCATTTAGCCCTAAAGTCTTGGTTCAACTGGCTTATGATCAGAAGCACCTCAGAAATTTTGAAAGTTTCTAGTCCTTCCTCATCAATAGGTAGCATTTCCATTACTCTTTCCCTAGATTTCCTCCAGAGTAAATACACATTAAGATTATTTTAACAGCATTTTATTTTTTTCTAATTACATGTGAAAACAATTTTAATATTCATTTTTAAAAATGTTTAGTTCCAAATTTTTCTCCCTCCCCTCTTCCTACCCTAAAATGGCTCCCTCCCT
The DNA here is from genome assembly GCA_028646595.1 of Phalanger gymnotis. Classification (NCBI taxonomy): domain Eukaryota; kingdom Metazoa; phylum Chordata; class Mammalia; order Diprotodontia; family Phalangeridae; genus Phalanger; species Phalanger gymnotis. The sequence continues at coordinate 170,118,624 of CM053622.1, read as the reverse complement.
CCCCTCTTCCTACCCTAAAATGGCATATAGTCTATATATGTATAATCAATACATTAAGATTATTTAACATTATGTAACAAAAAGCTTAAAACAAAGCTAATATAATACATGACTAATATACATATAACTACTTTGCAATAAGGTATTTGGATATGAATAGTAACCTGTTTACATTTATGACTATAGTTTATATTACTTTTTAACAATCAAATCATTTTGCCCATTTTTTTCTTCTTACTCTGTTAATTTTACAGTACCTGAAAAAGTTTGGCACAGGCATTTATTGAAAATAATTTTAAAACAAATGTTTGTTCAATACCAACAATTTCACTTAATTCTATATACAGTTTAATCCTTATCATTTGTACATTGTCATACACACATACACACACACACACACACACACACACACACACACACACACACACATTCAAGCATAATAGATGAGAATTCAATTTGGCCCTTGCCCTTCTATGGCACAAGGCCAGAGGTCTTTGTGCCTCTAATGCCATACCCACCTGTATTAGAACAAGCAGGGCATTTCACATTTACATACATGTACACACATACACATACATTCTATACATGCAGTTGTACATATGCATGTGATATATGTGCATGCATATGTACATATGTGTGTATATATGCATATGCATATGAAGCTCAAGCTCCTTCAGGACAGCGATTGCCATACTTGCATGTACTTATCTCCCAGTGCTTGGTAGAGAGTCTGACACTTAATAACAATTTAATGAATATTTTATATACATGTGTATAACATCATATTAAATACACACACATACATGTATATGCATATGTAAACATATGTGTGTATATAAACAAATGAATGCATATATACACACATATACGGTACTATCTATTAATGAGGCGTACAGGTGGCATGGACAGTTATGATCTGAAATTGGACATACCTTCTTAAAGGCTGAGGAATGTGCTTGCTGTGGATTGGAGCAGGCTGTGTCCAGCCTTAGTGATCTCTACTCCAGTGTCCAAAAGGAGTATTAGGCTAGAGCTATAGCTATCTGATACCTCTTAAATCTATCTAGTTTGAGGATTTGAATCTGAACTGAGAATGAATATCTTGTTCTTAGCTTAAACTCTCTTACTTTCATCTCTCCAAATTCTGGTTACACAAAAGAACAGCATAAAAACTAATCTCTTTATCAAAGAAAGCAGAAAAGAGAAATGCAGAAGTTATATAGATCCAAATATACCCTTGAAATACACGAATAAATGAGCTTTTCAACTGGTAGAAAGATAATATCTCAATTCAAGCAAGGAGAGAGGGAAGGATCTTAACAAGGGTTTGAAATATCTCTATGAATGTAGGTACAAGAAGTCAAGGTAATATGATGAGGTCAGGTTCCCTGCATTTCTATGACTCAGAGAATCCAATCTACCTTTCAATATTCAGTGCTTTGTGTATATCTCTACTGTCATCTCCTTCAAAGGATGCATTCTCAAAATTAAGTTCTCTCCTCCACTCAAACAGCATCAACAGCTCATCATTCTTTCAGCCAATTAAGATTTACATTCCTTCATATATACACTGTAGCATTCCCAGGACTATCATTGAGGAAAATTGCTCCAAGAATGTGTGCATGCTGGAGTTATGTAGTTACAAGCCCCACCAACAAGTATTCATACGGGAACATGGTAGAGTACAAAGAACGGTAGGTAGCACCAAAAAAGGTGACTAGTTAGTATTGTGATTTTAACATTTCTGGGCCTTTTCCTTATTTTTAAAATAGTGATCAAAAAATCTGTTCTAACTCATAAGGCTAGTTGTTGCAATGATTAAATGAAGTTTTACATGCAAATGCATTTAAAGAAGTAAAAAATGCTTGGCAAATATTACCTTTTATGTTTATGTACATTGATTCACATGTATCTATACAGATACATATAAGTATATGTGTGTTTATATTTTTCTATTTTCAATATATACAAATGTTTCCAATTGCTGCCCAGCCTTCAAAGCTAAAGCCTAGTTCAGTCTCTGTTACCTCCAGTATAAAGTAATCGTGTTTTCTTTCAGAGTTAGTTCCACACAGAGATAAGTTTTCATGTGCTTATACCTTCAGTTCTAAGCCATTCCCTTTGGATTGAGGCTATATTATATACTTATTCTATATCTCTTATAATGTCTGGCAAATTGCTTGACACGTAGTAGGTGGTAAGTTATATACATGAATGCACACTCATTGCCATACTCTTGATAAGAATATTCCCTCTGCTAATCCAGATAAGGACTTCCTCTACAAATTATAGTCTTAGAGAAGTGTCTGAGACATGGAGAGGTTATGAATTAGTCAAGATTACACAGTCACTATGTGTTAGAGACACGACTTGAGCACATGTCTTCTTGTCTCTAATGTTAGCTCTCATTCATAAAGTATGTATATTGTATTTTTATTGTATATGGTAATTTTAATGGGATATAAGATCTTCCCCACTGATTAATAGGCCTCATTTGGAGCCCATTAAGGGAAGCTTGCTTAGGGGAGGCTTGCTTGTAGGAAGGCTTTCACACCTTTTGCTAATTTCTAATTAGGCACTGAGTCACAAGGGTTGTGATGCCTTTTGGCACTAAGAAGGGCATATATACTCTGAGTTGGTACCTTTCTTTTGGGGTTCTCTTATGAGAAGGATCTTTTGATTGTCTGGTCTAGACTGAGTAGCCATGTGTTCAGAGTTCCCCTACTACTCTCTCAATCCAGTGGTGTATGTAAAGTTTATTGCAATGCTGTTTTGATTCAGGTGGTTAAGAACCCTGTCTGTTGGTCTAATTTCTCTGTTTGTATTTTTCTCTGCTTATATTTTCTCTGACGTTCAGGTATTCACTTTTCCCCTAAACTAATGAATGTAATTAAAGAAGATTGTTGACCCCTAAAAAGGTATCTTTCCTAGTAAAGCAAATTAAAGAACCTGCGCTAGCAGGCCATCCTGGGTATGGTAGAGTGCTTGCTGTTACACATATTATATTCATATGATCACATATGTATATATGAATATACACACATATAATTGCATGTATACGCTATATGAATGTACACATATATAGCACATGCTATTTTCTCATTTACCTAACATATATTTGTATACATATATGTATGTGTGTGTATATACATATATATAGCACCCTTATTTGTATGTATAAACATTTTATGTGTGCATATATACACACATATATGTACAAAACACAGAGATATGTATATATGTTTTTCAGCCCACTGGTGTTTTTTGTTTTTTTGAGTTTTTTTGTTTTGTTTTGCTTTGCTTTTTAGCAAAAATGCTGTAGTGATTTGCCATTTCCTTCTCCATTTCATTTTATAGACAATGAGCTGAGGATTGTGTGAATATCATCGTGTATATGAACATATATACACATATATTATATTTATGGATATATACACACACACCCCTCCATAACTATTATGCATGCTTAAGGCATACTCTAAATTGTAGTGTATATGGGGTGCTCAGGGATGACTAGCACCTCTGTTATGAAGGCTTGCCAACCCCTTTTCAGAACTGCTTATCTGCCTTTGATGTTTTTCTTTCACCCTACTCACCTATGGCTCCAAGAAACTGTAGTGTGTGCAGTGGTCACATTCCAGTAAATCATCTCAGCAGGCAGGCTAAACCAAGGTGAGGGTAATAAACAGGCCTCAATCATCTTGGTGAGTTAGGAAGATGTTTCCCACCCAAGCCTGTGAAGACTTCTTCCAAAAGAATGAGCAGATGAGAATAATTTGTTCCAATGGCCATAAGCTGTGGAATGCTTAGAGCTTGGTCAGACATTGAAGATGCCAAGATCATCTACTGCATATTGGGCCATCGTCAGTTTACTTGACCTTTGACCTGCCACTAGGCTTCTATGACTCTGGAAGAGACAGTAAGGCTGAGGACTTTGTGAAATTCTGCCACACAAATCCGATCCATGTGCAAGTCAAGAAATCATTCATCATATTGGGATGTCATTGTGTGTGTAGACACACACACATACACTAGGGACTCAAATAAATGGAGACAATTATGTATACATATATTTTGTTGAGCATTTCCTATGTAACTATTGCTTTACCATATCTCTCTCGGTCTATCTACCTATCTATTTGTTTTGTTCTATCTATCTGTCCATCCATCCATCTGTCTGTCTGTCTGTCTCTCTGTCTGTCTACCTATAGAGAAAGAGATGAGAAATGGAGAATTGGGGGGATACAGGCACTGGATTTTAGAGCTGTCTTTTAGAGGTGAAAAGTCATCAAATTTGATTTCCTCTTGTTAAAGATGAGGAAACAGACCCAGAGTGGCTACCTGACTTGCCTAAGGTCATAAATCTAGCTATTAAGTGTCTAAGGTAGGATTCAACCCTAGGCTTTTTTGACTAACTCTGATGTTCCTTTCACTACACTGTATCCCTCTTGTCAGCTGGGGCTGACCTGGAAAGGTTTCCTTAGAACTAATAAGTAAAGCATTTGCTAGAATGTTTCCCTGATACATAGTTTCAATCCTTTGTGCATTGAACCTATGCAGGATACAACTAGGTGATAAGCATAGGAATATGTGTGAACCCTGTGACTAATAGGTGTGACTTTTGAATTTAGAAGATTTCAGTGAATAAATATTTGTTAGTAGATGCATTAAGAATACAACTTATTTCCAGCAATGCCAATTGAATCTGGAATTAAAATGGGGTAAGTTTTGTCCCTAAACAATTTGTTATTTCCACATCAGGCAGACAAGTTTTGCTATAGTGCTCTTGAATAATATTTTTTTGTGGCAGAGCTTAACTATAGAACGTAATTGACAGTCTTACTGTCATGGAGAGGGGGAGTCAGAATTGGACTAAAACAAATTCCCGTGCATTCCAAAATATTATATGCTTGGTGATGGTTTGCAGGTGTCTATTTATATCTCCCTTTAAATATTTCATCTCTCCTGTATTTCCGATAAGAAATAATCCACAATTTTTCCTGGGGCTTTTTAGAAGTATATACTCTATCATATTGCTGGTTTGGGGAATCACTGAGGATTCTTTACATTGCGGAAGGTCTGTAAATTCTCAAGAAATGATGACTCTGACATAAATGAACAACCAAGAAGATGCCTAATGAGTCATTCAGTGAATTTTCCCTGTGAAATACCATTGTAGTTGTTGTGGGATGTAATGTAGCAAGACCTATTGTACCATTCCTACATTTTCAAATGAAATAGGAAGATTCACAAGCTACCTGCCCTCAATATCTTCAGGGATTTAGTGACTCAACAATTATGAGAAGCTATAAAAACACAAACTCCAAGAGAGATCATCTAACAAAGCTAATTTCAAGGGATATATGTATATACAGATGAACCTCAAGGCAGGGCAGTATAACATAGTGTATGGACTGTAAGATTTCAAGTGAGGATTCAAATCCCATCATAGACATTTATTATCTGCATGGGCCTCAGCAAATCATTTAACTTCTCCTTACCTCATATGTCAAATGGCAAGAGTAATAACATTTATGTTTACCTTAACTGGTTTTCATGAGGATCAAATGGAATAATGTGTGTAAAGCATTTTGCAAACCTCATAGTGCCATATAAATGAAATATCATAGTTAGTACTGTTGCTGTTCATTTATCTAGACCAGGGCTGTCCAACTTCAGGTTTTTATTAAAATAATATACAATATATTTTGATTTGGCATTTTAGTGAGAGCTCTGTGGTAGGTGGGCTTCATTTATGTAAATTTATGTAAATTTCCATGCCTGTAGGTGGGCCACATAAATGGCCGCATTTTGGACAGCCCAGATCTAGACCAATGATTTTATTGGTTTCAAAGAATGCCTATTGAAGAAATCCCAACCATCAATTCAGATCATTGGCATTACTACAACTTAAAATTTTCTTGAGTCTCTGACTATTCTAGTACCTATTTTCATCCATCCACCACTTAAATGGCATGGATGACCACATCTCTCACACGTGCACACACACACACACACACACACACACACTCACTATTCATAAACACATCCATATACAGTGGCTTCTTATTATCTCCAAGATCAAATCTAAAATCCTCCATGTGTCTTTTAAAGTCTTTCCCAATCTGGCCACTTCACACCTTTCCAATCTTCTTATGCTTTATTCCCCTCCAAGAACTCCAAGGATTAGCATTAGTGGCTGTCTGTCTCCTACACAACACTGTCTCTTCACTCTGCTTTTTCATTGGCTGTCCCTTATACTTAGAACATTCTCTCTCCTCACCTCTGCCTTCTGGCTCCGTTACCTTCATTTAAGACCAAGATTAAATTGTACTTTCTGTAAGAGGTTTACCCAATTTCATCACCTTCCACCTCCTTGCCCTCCTGAGATTAACTTTATTTTCATGTCATATATCTTATATGTACATAGTTGTTTGCCATGTTGTCACCCCTATTAGGATATATGATCCCTAGGTCAGAGTTTATGTGTTTTTTTTTTCCTTTATGTGTATTCCTAGTATGTGCCTCTCATATAATAAATGCTTAATAAGTGCTTACTGACTGACTGAGTTTGGACAGGTAACTTTACCTCTTAGTGCCCTACGCAACTCTCTGAGACTACTATAAGTATTATTACTTTCAAGCATTTTTTAAAAATGAACTGCTACTTCATTAATAACACTAAGGGAAGGAGTAATATCGTACCAATATCATTGTACAAGAAGGTTTCTGCCAATGGACAGGTGGCTGAAACCATTCCTCTAGCTTTGATTGACAAAGTTTCAGGGATCTGTTCAGCAACATAAGTGCTCATAGCTGAGAGGCCTGCTAAGATGTCGGAGGTCATAATTTTCCCAGCTGGATGAAGGGGATGGTGCTGAGAGGCCTCATAGATCATGCCATGTTGTCATCATTATAATGTTTTAACATACTACAGAATTTGTTGTCAAGAACGATGGGTGGGGTGATTTATTGGCTAGGATTGATTACATTGCTAATAGCCCAGATGGCTCTAGTTTTGGAATGGGGAATTTCTTGTCACTGAGCATGAAGGAAGAAATGCCAAGCTGCCAGGAGACAAAGGGGCCTTCATTTGTGAAGAAGTCATTACCTGCCATGTGTGGACACAGTCGGGGTGGTTTTCTCCTTCCTTCAAACACATACTTGCCTTTTTCTTCTTTGCCTCGGGGCCAACGGGCATTTTGAGTGTGTGAAATGTTTTTTCCAAGGAAAGCAAACTGGGATTTTTCAGCCTCCCTTTGAGACAAAGTAGGCAGCATTTTCAGAGTCTTTATTCTTTTTTTTTCCCTGTAGGTAAGGAATACCATGAGGTTGTCCTAAAGCATGACCTTGCCTGCGAGGCTCTTGGAACTGAATAACTACAGCTTTGACATTTACACTGACTTTCAGTGACTTCCTGTAGGCAAACACCTGGAAGCCATCACCTGGCAATGCCTGTTTGCAGACACGAGTATGTGGCTCAGCAGCCAGGTTGCACAGGCAGCAGCAACATGCCAAGTGAAGGAGAACCTAATGACAGAGGCCAGAGGGGCTAACAAAACTCTGAGGCAGCCAAGAGAGGTGTAGCTAGGCCGAATTATGTAGGTAACTCACAAAAAAAGAGCAGAGGAGTAGGGGGAAGGTCTGGCTCAAGTGATTTGGATTCACCATCTGTTTAAAAGAAAAAAAAAACCTGGCTAAGAGCTTAACCCTTGGCTTTACATTTGCACATAATCTAAGAACAAAATTAGCCTACTTTTTCTTTCATTTTAAAGGCAGGGAGTGATATGGTCAGACCAGTGTAATAAATATTTATTGAACTGAACTGAATTAAGTGTTAGGTAATAAGACAGAAGTTGGTATTAACATTCCTTTCCATTTCCATTCCTCCTTTCCAAGTAGCCCTTCAATCTGTATGATAGTCATGGGAATTTAAGATGTTCATGAAAAAGGACTCATGCATGTTCTTCTAGGAGGCTCATCGAAAACCATTTATCATCTTTGTCATCATCATGACACATTTAAATAGTGCTTTAGTTCATAAAGTGCTTTACATAAAAATGGCAAAACCTGGGAAGCAGAAGTTATAAGTATGTTTCTTGCCGTTCTACCTCAAAAGGGTTAATTTATGTGACATCCAAGGAGAGCAGATCTGAGACTCAAACCCTGATCTTCTACTTCCTAGCCTTCCATGTATTTTCTACTATACACAGATACATACCTGAGAACTCTTACCTGGTAAAAAAAAAAAAACATTTTGGGATAGGTTACAAACCATCCCCTAGAGGACCTGGGCATCAACCCCACAAGGTAAGGCCTGGGAACACCAGTAGGAGATGGTCTATGGGTCATTGAGTTCCATGGGCCAGTAAAACAAACAAACAAACAAAAACACAACGAGAAAAACTCCCAGGTGAGGCATTCATTGTGTTGGGGAAGTGTACCCCTTTTTTAGCTTAGCACCCTGAAATTTGAGTTTCACCTCCTAAATTTAGTCAATCCTGTTAGCAGAGTTGAACTACATATGAAATAAAGTTCTATCCCTCTCTTTCATGCAAAACAAACAAAAACTTTTCCTTCTTATTCTTCAATAATTTGAAAGGGAAGAAATCAAAAGATGATGAGTCAGCTATGAATAATCTCATGGAGTCACAGAGCAAAACGCGTCATCCCTAGGGTGAGACATAAAACTTTAAAAAATGCTTAAAATAAGACCATTTCAATTTTGATGAATAGGACTTGACAGGTCTGTTCCTGCACAGTGCTGTTTGTTTGTACCCAGGGATGTGTGCTCTGGACAGACTTGCCAGGCTCCATTTAAAAGCTTTTTTCCCCCTGTTCACACAAATGGAATAGAAAAGCAAATCTCTGCTTTGAAGTATAGCAGTAGGTTAGCCCAAGAGTGCAAGGGATTCTGGGAATGAATGTAAACCAGGAAATGAAATACCTGATTGACAATTATTTAGGAGTGAAAATGTGTGTGCGTGTCTGTGTGTGTGTGTGTGTGTGTGAGTGTCTATATGTTCTCCTGTTTGTGGATTTGGTTTAGGGCAGGATGTAAGAAATTCCACTAACAGAACAAGAAATAATTTTAACTCATGCTTTTAATATTGCTTATAGCTTGCAAAACATTTTTCTCGCAATATCCTCCCAATGTATATAATATGACAATTATTGTGGATAAGGAAACTAAGTGCCAGGGAACTTAAATGATGACTCCATAGCCTTAGAACTGTTTAATAGCAGAGTATTCACAACCACCCTTCATAAAGAAGACCACAGATATTTGTGTGAAAGCAGAAGGCCCAAGCTTTCACAACTGGTTCTGTTTCTTATAGCCACCAGCACTCAAATACCATATCAAAGAAGTTTGGTGAGATATCTGTTTGACACATTCCCCCTCCAGGTAGAATCACCCCTACTGTACTTCCTAGATGTTACTTCTGAGTTGTCTTTGGCTCATATATTTTCTCATCTTCTATAATACAACCAGTTGCTGAGGCCAAGGCACTAAGTTATACTCATCCATGATAGATTTCTTAACTTGGAGTCAGGAAGTGTTGGGTTTGAGTCCCATCTCAGAAACTTACTAGCTGTGTGATCTGGCCAACTTGCCTGAGGGTCTTGGACCTCCATTTGCTTTTCTCCAAAATTAGTGAGTTGAAGATGGCCTTGAGGTCTCTTCCAGCTGTGCAATCCTGTGATCTGCAATCCTTCAAGACAGCCACTGAATACATCCCCTTCTCTCCATTCCCATGGCCACAACTCTAGATAAGGTCCTTGGTAGCCTCCAAATTGGCTCCTCAATTTCTACTATCTCCTTAAGCCAATCCAACTTTTCAGTGCTGCCACATAACCTTCCTAACATTCAATTCAGTTCAATCCAATGAATATTTGTTACATATATGACCATGTAACTCCCTGACTAGAACAAATACATAGAAAGTCCTTTTGCTTGGCATTCAAGGCCCTTAATAATCTCTTTTCAACCTCTCTTTCTAACTTTATTTCACATTATTCCTTTCTATATTCTCTAAATTTCTGGTCAGTTGGATTGTCATTCCCTAAGTGCATCCTGTTCTATGAATGTACATGTGCTGCTTTGATCTTTATGATGAACTCCTGAAAACTTCCTGACTATTGAAAGCTTTCCTTCCTTCAAGGTCCAAATGAAATGCCAGGTTCTCCCAGATATTGCCAACCAAAAGTGATTATCTCTCCTTCCTTTACTTTCTCTTTCATTTCTGCTTCATTCCCCCTGTGCATTTATTGTTTCCTAACTTGTACTACAGTTATTTAAATACATCTTTTTATCATCCTATTAAAATATAGAATCAAATGATTTAGAGTTTTCAATAAAATAATTAGGGGATTTAGGAATACAGAGGTCACTTAGCTCAAGAATATCTTTTTACAGATGAGCAAACTGAAATCCAGAGATTTCAATTGCCTTAACTGCAATCATGCAAATACTGAGATGTAGAATAAGGATTCATGCACAGATTCTCTGACTCCACATCCAGTACTTTCCCTACTGCACCATGATGCTTCTGTTTGTAAGCTTCTTGAGGCCGAAAATGCCATTCTTCATTTCTATGTCTCATATGCCTTGAGCACTTTCTTGCATACAGTTGGCACTTACTAAATATCTTCTGAGTTGAATTTAATAAACTCAGGCTTAAATAATCACCACCTCTGATGCTTACTACCTGCATGTCCTTGGACAAGTCACTTAACTTCTCTTGGCTTCAGTTTCTTTATCTATAAAAGGAAGGGAGTTATATTTGATGATGGTCCAAATCCTTTCCCACTCTCTTCCAATCTATAATGCTAGGTTTTATTATCTTCATCTTAATCCAAACCCATGCTAGGGCAGCATGATTTAAAAGTAACTTATTCAGAGTTTATCCCTAATGGTGAAAATGAGTAGAGTGTTGTGACACTGATGGAAAGATGTTTCCATCTGATTAATAAGACAGCCAAAAGTATCTCCATGTGTGCGCCTTGACACTGTCATTTTGTATGCTTCTTCATGAGTCTTTTCAGCCTAGAATTTCTTCCTGATGAAAATTTTCCCCGTGAAACTAGATGCAGTACCTAGGTTCAGGGTCTTATGGCCTTTGTATCACGTAATGCATCTCTCAGAAGATTTTGACACAAGAGTGCATGAGTCCTGAAAGTGATTTCTCACAGGCCCCTGTGGGGTGATAAGTGTGGCATATGTCACTAGGAACAGACACTTACAGGGACTAAGAGAGATAGGGGAGGAGAGGATGTTACTGGAATGGGCATGATTTTTGTCCCTGAAGTTGGAAAAGGATACCAAGAAGGCTACTTTTGCCTGTCTCCAGATATTCTCAAGTGAAGTGACCCCTATTTTGGCCACAGAGGCTAGTTAGTGCAGCGTGAGTGAGGTCCTGCCTGGCTGAGTCAATGGATGAGCTTCATGGAGAATTCAAAAGTACATGTTTGGAACATGGCAGCTGGAAAGCAGGGACTTGCATGAGCTCTGTGCCAGTTCTCTCCAAAAACCTATAAAAAATGACTCTGAACAAATTCTAGAACTGCAGACCCCACAAAATAGCAGAGGGAAGCAGGGATCTAGCCCAGGACAGCCTGGATGGTCGCTGGAAGAGGTCTATTGCTCATGGAATGGAGGGGAGTGGACCTCAGCGTGGGCAGTGGCAGGACCAACCAGACAGGGAGCCAAGTGGAGCAGGCCCTAGTGCCCTAAATCAGTGAGCTATGGCAGTTACCAGACTTATCAACCCACAAACACCAAAGACAACAGAGAAGGTTAGTGGGAAAAGCTTCGGGGACAGAGTTTGCAGTTCAGCCACCCTCCAGGAGCCGCGGGGAAGGGGCAGCTACAGAAATACAGCTGCAGTTGCTTCTAGCCCCAGGCCCACCTGGTGGGAGGAATTAAGTGGCAGATCAGAGCAGGAGTGCAGAGCCTGCTTAAGATTTGCATCAGGTCCTGGTTGGTGGTTCTTGAGGAAGGAGGAGTGCTGGTGTGGCAGAGCTGGCTGTATAGAAAGAGCTCTGAAATCAACGGTGCACCCCTCAAGCTTTGAACAAAGTACTCTTTGCTGTATAAGCAGTCATACCCACTGAAAAACTCAAGGGTCAAGTAAGTTGGCTGGGAACATGGCCAGGCAGCAAAAACACACTCAGATTCAGTCTCAGACTTTGGAATCTTTTTTTGGTGACAAAGAAGACCAAAACATACAGCCAGAAGAAGTCAACAAAGTCAAGAGCCTACACCAAAAGCCTCCAAGAAAAACAT
>CM053622.1:170087031-170099834 GCA_028646595.1 Phalanger gymnotis | reverse complement strand
GTGAATATGATTTATGCCATCTTATTTTTCTGTGGCCTCCTGGCTACTCTTGTGAGGCGGGCCTACTGGGCCCGGAGGCTTGTGTTCACAATACTGGAATGGGGAGGTTGGTTCGCTAATTTGTTGCTCTGGGCCCTGAATAAATTTTTTGATGCCTTCTGCTTGGAGAATTCTGTATACCCAATGATTTCAAACCATTCAGATATTTATATGATCCTTTTTGAGATCATAAATTCGGCCTTCCTACTGCAAAGGGTTAACCTTGATAAGGGTTACCTCTTCATGTGAGACTGGATTGAAAGAAGAGATGGTGTCAGATGGTATATGAGTATTATAAGGAAGAGGATAAAAGAGGCAGCTTGTGGAAAATGGCTTCAATTTTTTTCTTGTAAAATATGATGTAAGTTTTTTAGCTTGGGTAGTGGGGGAGGGGGGAAGAGGAGCCATGGGTGGTTTGAGGATGATAAAAAGGGTTTTGGAAGAGTTACTGTGGAGAATGGGAAAGTAAATTGATAAGGGAGGTGTAGCAGGCTCATCTAATATAGCAGTGAGTATCCAGTTGAGACTGTGTAACATAAATTTGCAGTGGACCTAATAAAAATGGTTGCAAGATTTTCTCCACCTCCATTCAGCTGCATGTGTATCAGGGAAGGAGAAGAATCATGAGAGTAATCCAAAGCTGAAGCTTGGCAGAGAATAATCAGTAATATATTAAGCGGTGCAGAGACTCAAAAAAAGAGGATGGTATAGAGTTGAACTGGTTTACAAGTGGTCAACGCTGGGAAAAGAGGAGAGATTGGCTGGTTTAAGGTTGATGGCCTAGGAGAGAACTGGATTTGAGGTCATGGTGTTGAAAAAGAGTAGAGTTTGTTAAGGGGAAACAGAGATAGAGGAAGAAAGTTACTGGACTATGGTCAGATAAGGAAATTTCAGAATTCTTCAACATGGAGGTAATGCAATTGTGGGTGATGGGAAAATCAAGGGTTTGACCGTAATTGCATGTGGCTGAGGTGAAATCAAGGAGTATATTATAAGCAGTGAGTAGTTTGAGGTTTATGATATATTAGTACCCTCTATGTACTCTACATGCCAGCAAATTATCCTGTTTGCTGATACTTGTACATAACAATCCATCTTGTAAATCTGTGTCCTTAACACATGTTCCATGTTTCTAGAATGCTCCTTCTTTTCACCTATGCCTCTTAGAATCCCTAGATTCTTTCAGATATCAACTGAAGGTCCCTCGTATATGAGCCCTTTTGTTATCACTTTGGATTCTTAGTGGGCCAATCCTCACATACAAATACATTTGATATATCTATGTATTATATATTCACATGCTATCACATGTAACATCCTTGAAGGTAGGGGGCATTTATTTTTGTCTTTGTTTCTATAATACCTAACAGTGCCTGACACAAGTAGGCACTTGAAAAATGCTTGCTTGATTGTTTGATTATCCATGCCAGGCCAGAGGCAAGGAGCCCTTGTCTAACTATCCCATATATTAACTGTTTGGTACATGAAAGTGCCAATAGAACAGCTTTGCCTGCCTTGAAGGACTGAGCTATTGCTCTCATTTCTAGCAAAAAGCAAGCTTATTGATTCTTGATAAAAGGCTTGTTGAAGCATAAAACCACAGCTTACACAAAGTCATCCAGTCCAACCCATACCTGAGCAGGAAGGGCACCACCATTGTCTGATCCTGTTTGAAAACTGTTAATCTACCTGTTTTCTGGCCAGACCAAGGAATATTACACTGCTGCTTTCTCCTTTTTGTCTTGTGGCTCTCTGAGTATTTCTAACCCTGTCTGATTTTAGAAGTCACTCTTTCATTAATGTTTTAGTTATCCCACTACGAGCAGATTTTGGTTTGTGTCTGCCATCCAGGCAGCAACTATCTAGTCTTGCTATCACCTGCCGCATAAGTATAGCTGAACCCTGCCCCTTTTCTTCACAGCCAAGGAAAGGATCCAGTCAGCAGCACCTGTGAAGCTACCCCACCCTTCTGCTTCAGGCCTGTTCCTAGCACAGTGCTTTCCATATAAGAGGCCCTTGATTAAAATGTCTTGATTGACTGACTAATTTCTTAATAGACTCTGATAGCTGAGACAATGATGAACAAAAACCGTTCTAACACCAGACTTAATATTCTTAATGCCTTTTCTCTACCATTTTGAGTAGGAAGGATATAGGGGAAATGAAATAACTTTTAGGTTGGAAAAGTTGGATGAGGAAAAAAACATATTCGTTGGTATTAGGGCGATTATTTGAGCTAATTCTTTAGAAACATGTCACATACCCAACAAAAAAAAATCAACAAACGCATCTTCTTGGCGTTTTGGTCCTAAAGCCAATGTTATAAAAATGAATACAGTTATAAAAAGAAATATAAGCATTGACTCTATGTGCATTCTAGAATTTTAGAAATGTCCTCTATCCATAGCATATCCCCAAAATATTTTCCTCTAATGAGAGAGCAATCTTTCCAAAAAAAGGGAAAAAAGAAAAGAAAAAGAAGCAATGTTATATAACTGAGCATATAAATGGTGTTTAGATAAATTACTAGTTTGATGATCTCATTGACTTGGGCATCACCAGCCATGCTGCAGATCTAAACCCATCACACCTAATTTTCATGATTTTTGTCTTTGTCTTTCCATAAATCCTCTCTATCTGACTCCCAACCCAACCCTAGAGGCCTTCCTCTATGTCTTTTAACATTCTGACAAAAGTACTCAGTACTCAGGCTGTCTGTCCTAACCTTTGGCCATCAACATAATAGTCCCATCTCCTTTTTTAGAGTGTATTTCATGGATGATGCGGTTCAACATTCAAGTGCTGCCTACTGAGGCCCACCATATGCCTCTTCATTTCTCTTTATATTATTTATAGGTTTGTATCCTGAGGGATTATTTTCCATGTTTCCCAGTCATATAGAATGGATAGGCATCATAATGATGCGCTTTTGCTTCAAGATGCCACTCGAGATCCTTTAAAGGGTATTACAACTTTCTCTCAATCAGTCAATTAGCATTTAAGTTCCTTCTACATATCAGGCATTGTGCCAAATGCAACTCAATCCATTCCCTTTCTTCCACTGAATTTCAGGACAAGCTCACTTTCCATCTTTAATATCTCTCCAAGATAGATGCACTTGTACAGAAACTCAATGGCCTTACTACCAGACTAAGAAACAGTCACTTTTTAATTTCCTTTTATTGATTGCTAGGCCAAGCTATTTTGACTGGTCATGAATTTTAATGAAGAAGACTCTATAGTATCCTTGGACTCGATACAATCAGTAAAATCTTCTTCTCCAGTAGGAGTTTGGAGGACTTCACTATCTATAGGGTATCTCAATCTTTTAGCTATCTCGGCTTAGAAATTTGAAGTCTGAAAACATGAATGTTGCCTCCTGAGAACCTTAGCTCAGACATTGTTGTGAACCTCTGCTTTCAAGTCTACTCGCAGCCTTGATATCCCTTCTAACTCTAATCTCTTCCAGATAGTTACTCACCTTCAACTGCTGACTATCCATTATGGACATTAAAACTTGAGTTCATTTAAATTTTTAAGGGTACCTACATATACAGAGACAGCTTTTGGCAAAACTTTAAAGTGTGTTTCACATTTCTCTTTCTGTGTCTTCCTCCCTCCTCTTTTTGACTCTTTCAAAAGTCGTCTAGCAACCTCTTGGTTACGCCAAATTCAGTGCTATAATGCTCTCTTGGGCCTACTGTCCCTAGCATTTCTTAGCTTCTACTTTCTCCTTCTATAGATTTTTGTGTGAATGTAATTGTGGTCCCTAAGAGCCTTTCTTTTCTGAGCTGAAATTTGAAGAACATGGGAACATGATGCAGAGATGTCCTCTTCCTTCTTTAGTCAGAGAGCACACATCTTTTGGTATGAAAAACAATAAAAAACAAAAAACAGTGCACATTTTCTTTAATTAAATTCACCTGGCCTTTCATTTTAGTGTAACACATAAAAATGTCACACCAAGGATCATAGAGCTAGAGCTAAGAGGGATATTCGAGACTATCAGTCCCAACTCCCTCATTCTACCAATGAGAAAATGTTTTGTATAATAGGAGCAAAGAACTAAGAAATATTATAGACTTATATAAAGCAACATTTCCATTTCTGGGTAAAATGTCTTAATTGTAGCTGCTTTTCAATACAGAACAAAAATGAACTAACAGAATATGAATGTCCCTTACCTCTCACTCTAGAAATTCTTCAAAGTGCAAGCAAATCCCCAAGCCTTCAGTTTAAACCCACTTACTCTTGTTCTATACTCACGGAAAATGGAGGTTAACCAGCCACTATCTCCTGTATAATAACTCTTCATGTATTTGAAAATCCTTATTAACTCATATCTCCACCTCTTCTTCCCCAGGCTAAGTGAACTCAGCTCATTTAACCTTTCTAAATAGATCTTGTTTTCCAACTCTTTAATCATCTTTGTGACTTGTCTCTGAATTCTCTTCATTTGAATTCTGGTTCTTAATTGGAGGCCTTAAATTGGATTCAGTAAAGTGTTTTCTGACCAATACTTAGCTTAATATGAGTATTAGCTAAGAGCTGTAACAGAGGAACAGGAATGGAGAAAGAAGAGAACCATTTATATACCCTGGAATTATTCTGCTTTTTAAACCAGTAGTACTTCATTGGTAATGGACTTACCTTTCATATTCTAGGTCCTTTAACATTTAGATCTTCCTGTCATATGTCTACATATCTATGTGTATGTGTGTATATATACATATATATGTTTGTATATGCATATATGTATGTATTTGTATATATGAGAGATCTTTCTGTTATACATTTAAATATCTATGTGTATATTATATATATGAGAGATCTTTCTGTCATATGTCTTATATCTATTATAATACATAATATATATAGACATCTTTGTCTTATATTTATATACCTATTTTTGTATATATGTGTATACATAAGATGTATATATAAGATGTACATATGTATATACACAAGATGTATATATGTATAGGAGACCTCTTTCTGTTGTATATCATTATATATGTACATACATATAGAGTTTTCTTTCTATCAAACATGATGAAAGAGATATATGTGACATTTATATCTTGATATAACATATATATTGAGAGAACTGTGTGAATATGTATATATTTGTATATATGCATGCACATATGGTCATATCTAAATCAGTCTTTTCCATCTTGTTCTTTTGTAGAGTTCATCTCCTGAAATCTGTATCTATATACATAATGTGATGTAGACAAAAAAGTCAATTATCCTAATAATTTCAGTGAGACAATAATCCATTTTTATTCCTATTATTCAGAGACATAAAGCAAAGGTGTTTGGAATTTTAATTACATAGTAATTGTACTGCCTATTTCATTTTGCCTATTTACTGACAATGTAATTATACTATGTTTCCATAGCATCATCCAACGACCCTCAGGTTTGTGTGGCTGTTAGAGGGAAGTAACCATGAGATATATAGCCAGAAATCCCAATCAACGCATTAAATTATTGATATGCCTATCAGATACATATAAATCGAATAGCAAAAACCACGTGTATAAGGCTTGAAACAGCATAGTAACAAGAAAAGGAAGTAAATACTGTAACACTCCCTGTACCCATACACAAGGTCCACAGATCTCCAACTTCATGAGAATTATAGTATAATAGTCATTTAATTCTCCTAAATTGCCCATCATGGTGGGGTCATGTTTTCACTCATGACTGAATTAGTAGAAGCAAGAAGTACAGTGCCATTTGCTATCTAGAATCTTTCCTGAGAGTCCCTCAAAGCATGCTAGAAAATAGCTTAAAGTTTCACTTCAGCTCTACTGTCATTATCATGGTGAGCATTGGGATGCAGAAAGCCATTAGCACCATCCTTTGTTGGTATCTTGTCTCTATCATCTAACCATATTGCCTTGTCTTGTTGCTCACATTTACTCAACCCTCTTGTTTTTTATAGCCCGGTTTTTCTTCCTTCCCTTTCCAAGTTTTGATTTCAGCGCTTTGCTCTGGCTCTATCTATTCTCCCTTTCCACACACCTACCATATAATTTGCCCTATCAAGTTTGCACTGCCTAACACAGTCCTCAAATTTAACACAACCCTCCCTGCCTTCCTATTCTGTTCCCCTTAAAGAATTCCATTATGAGATCTCTCTCCAAAAAAGTAGTAATTTAACAATTTCATCACTGTGGGCAGTTAAAGTTACATTAGAGGCAATCCATTAACAGTATCGACCAGAGGTATTAAACAATGTGGCCAACAGCTACATGTAGCCCATAATACTTCCAAGTATGTTTCAAACTAGATTAAAATGCAATTGGGAAATATTTAATGAAATAAATAAAAAACACAATAATACATAGATAATGTAACATTTTAAAACTAAGTCAGTATATGGCCCAAGGGATATAAGG
This sequence comes from Phalanger gymnotis, assembly GCA_028646595.1. Classification (NCBI taxonomy): domain Eukaryota; kingdom Metazoa; phylum Chordata; class Mammalia; order Diprotodontia; family Phalangeridae; genus Phalanger; species Phalanger gymnotis. Next base: position 170,093,385 of record CM053622.1, on the reverse strand, counting down.
ATTACTAAATAGTGCCCCCTGTTTCTATTTGAGTTTGATTACACTGACATAGAGAATCATTGCCCATATCATATTTCTTTCAAAGCATTTGTTTCTGGGTGTTTTCCCTTGTTGCTCAGAAATATTACAACCTTTATAAACCAACTGGATTGTCACATGTGTACAGCAAAGTATCATTAACACTTCTGATACTATGACTGTAACCCCATATGACTCTACATATGTTTCCTTTCAAAAATGATAGATTTATTTAGAAATACATTTTTGATCTCTTTCCCAAATATTCTTTCTCTATCATGTTTCCCAAAGATATATTGATAAGTATAGTATATAATCTGTGGAGCTTTAAAATTTACAGAACATTCAACCCCTCCAAGAAGTAAATAGCCACATATTGCAGATGAGAAAACTTCAGCTCAGAGAGGGTAAGGGGTTTCCCCAAGGTCACATAGGTAATAAGTGATGGAACCAGGATTTAAACTCAGATCTCTTGTAACTCCATGTCCAATGATCCTTCCACAATTGCACATTGACTATATTGATGGAAATGATTTTATAGAAAAAAAGAATCTAAAGTCACTGGATACAAAATAATACAGACTAGAGCCTTTGGATATATTTCCACATGGGCTGCTAGATTTTGCCACTTATTAGTTTCTGCTTATTAAATAAAATACTCACAAAGTGATGTCTTTGTCTTTGTATTTGTATTTCCAGAGCTTATCACAGTGCTTGGCGCATGAATAAATTCTTGTTGACTTGATGTAATACTCAAGAAACATGAAGCCTATTAGGGAGGGTTACAGTATGGTTCAATAAACAGACCCTTGGCCCTAAATCTAAAAGACCTGGTTCAAATCATACCTGGGGGGGGGGAGCTAATTACTTGTTTGTAGCACATTGATCAAGTTGTTCAAAGTCCCCTAGGCCTTTGTTTTTTCACTTGTCAAAGGCATTGGATTTGATGACCTCCCATCTTCCTTTAAGCTCTGAGTCTATAAATCATATTATTTCACCATTAATTAATAACTCCAGTAAAGGTTGATCAAAATTCATCAATGAATGCATGTGTAATATCCTTTTTGTTGTCGATTAGCCATGCTATTCTGGGAAAAAAAAAAACACAAAATAAAGTAAAAACAACATATGGAGGAGTACCAATGTGAAGTTGTCTTCATATCAGCCTTGAAAATTAAGCCTATGGACAGACAATACATGTTTGAACTCAGGGTTCGCATTTCACTTTTTGTGTATCTTCTTCTCCAAGTCACCCTAACTCCAAGTCTCTGTTTTCCCTGCAAAGTGGGCTCAGCACTTATGCCCTCCTTCACAAACCACTTTAAGATCCTCAGATGAAGGAAGAGAGTCCTGACCTATCAAAAAGCCAAATCAGAAATAGTTTCTGAATTGATTATCTATGTTCCTGTGACCAAACTGCTTTTTGTTAGTTCCACTGACATTAGTGCTAAATATATAAATGCAGTTGTTTTTGTTTAACCCTAAGCTCACCCCAGAGAAATGAACATACAATGCAAGAAGAAAAGAAAATTTTAAAAATGAAAAAAAAACACCTCATTTTACTCCCATAATAACCTGACCCTATGACCCAAGTTACTCCATTTTCCAAAGTCAGCAAATCTCTTGCCCCATTCAAACATTTACCTCCACAGTTTCTTAAAATATTGCCTGCTATTTAAATCACACAATAATGGATGACTCCCTCCTTAAAGAGCCAGACAAGCAACAAGATTTAATACCATGACTGTATTTCCTTCCAAGGCCCAAGGCCTACACACTCTTCCATTTTCAGCTCTGGCCTCTGCTAAAGAAGATGTCTGATTTTTGTCCCTGCAGAGGGCAACAGAGAGCCATGCTATTGGTCAAGAGAGCTGATTTGCACCCTAATGGAACAGACTCTGGTGCTCTGGCTTTCAGACATTTGTGAGGCTTTAACAACTAGTCAGAATCATGTGAGTAAGTCTGAGCTAAATGATCTTTTCTCTTGATTTAACAAACAGGGTGCTGAACTGCTGGGTTATGGCACTGACTTTTTTTTTTGGCTCTCTTCTCTTTATGGCAATAGGCCTGATTGTTAGTACATTTTGGTCAAGCAAATATATACTCTGTGTGTATTTGTATGTATTTAAGTAGAAATCTATAATCTCTGAAATTAATAAAGTATTGTAATTTTTTCTCTGATACACATTAACTTTTCTTCCTCAAAGTCTCCTTTAACAGGCTATTGTTAGAAGCTACTACCTCAAAATCCTAATCAACACATTAATGCCCACTATATATCAGGGGTTCTTAATCTAGGGTTACCAATTTATTTTTGTTTTAATTTTGACAACTGTATTTTAATACAAGTTGTTTTCTTTGTAACTGTGTATTTTATGCTTTGAATTTAAAAAACATTATTTTGAGAAGGGGGTCCATGCCTGACACAGAAAAGGTTACTAATCCCTGCTATAGACAGAGGTAAATCTTACTTGTGAAAAGTTCAGGAAAAATGTCATTACGTTTTCAGATTCTGTTTCTTGAAGCTAGAAAATCAGGAGTTGATTTTTCATATATACATATATATCTCATATATGCACGTATATATCTTAATATGTGTCTTAAGTCGCTATGTATGGAATAGCTATAGAATCACAGTGTCATACTATAATACAATGGCATTTTATTGGAATACTGTGTTAGGCTTCAGTGAAATGGGATTTCCTTATAAAAGATACCACTTTTTCCAGTCAGTCAGAGGTTTACAGCTATAGAACTGTTAGGTATATAAGAAACCATCTTTTTCTAGCTCTTCTAATTTTCCAGAGAGGAAACTGAGGGAGGTTAAAGTCAGAGACCATTACCTTGGGAGGTAGTCAGTGACACAGTGGGTAGAGTGCTAGACTTGTAGTCATGACAAATTGAGTTCAAACCCTCCTCTGACACTTACTAGCTGCATCACCCTTGGCAAGTCATTTAGCCAATCATGATCTCATCTATGGAATGGTGAAAATAATCACACCTGCCTCAAGGCTTATTGTGAGAATGAAATGAGATAATGTATCTCATCTACCATATGTTATATCATTTAATTCAGTTTTGCAAAGTATCCCAAAGTGCTCTACATGAGCTAGTAATGATGATGATGGTGGTGATGATGATGATGACGTGACTTGTACAAGGTTAGACAAGTGGTAAGAATAAAAAATGGAATATAAAGCTCAGTCTCCTAAATACCTGCCCTCCAGCCATCTCCTCCCCAACTTTACCACCTACACCAGAGATCATGCCCTTGAGATTTCCATCCTTCCATCTCTTGCTGTAGCACCATTGTCCTAATTGATGACTTCCTCTCCTGGGCCACTATTTCAAGTAAGCCCCACTCATACTTCATTACTCTTTCTGCCCCCTGTCATCTGCTTCACAGCCTGGCCAACTCTCTTGCCATCCAAACCAGAAACGGTGTTCTAGGCTTTCTATCCTTTCAGCTCTGAGACATCCACCCTGTGGACTTGCTGTCCTGACTGATGATTGCCTCTCCTATACAGATGTTTTAGAGAAAAAAAAAGTCATGCTCTACTCCATTACCTACCCTCTACAGTACTACCATCTGTCTTGATGCCACACATATCCCTTCCACTTTACCATCCCCCATATCTAGTTTTCGATGCACGAACCATGATGCAATCCATTCACCGCCCACCCCTGGAATGACATATGTCAATTTACTGTCCTATGACCCCACTTACCATTCCTCTAGCTTTCTGACCTGTCACCCTGTACAGTATATGTGTTGTCTCATCCATTAGAATGCAATTCTTTGAGGGCAATATTGTCTTTGAATTTGTATTTTTAACCCTAGCACTTAGCAGGCATAAAGTAAGGATTTCAGAAATGCATCCATCATTTATTCAAGAGTCAATGCTCTTTTCACTCTACCACACTACTTACAGGCAAGCAATCAACACATCAAATTAACACTAATTTATTAAACATCTATCATGTTCCAAGCACCGTGCTAGGCACTGGAGATATGAAAACAAAAATGAAATGATACCTATTCTCAAGCTAGCCATAACAGTATAGTTGTAGCAAACTTCTTCAATTGAGTCCAAGATAGGAATGACTTATACCACATTTCACTGTAAAATGATTCATTTTCTAGCCAGACTCTGCTTTATTTAATTTTCCTATCTGAAGTTTCCTAGTATATATTCTTTATGGCCATTTATAGCCCAGTTACCTGCCTAGAGACTGACATTTTCCTCTAAGTCTCTTCATTAATGTGAACTCATCCCAACAGTAGTAACATTCAGACAGCAGGAAGACCTTCATGGGTTCACCCCTCAGTTGCATGAGTCAGGTATCTCAAATTTCTTTTAAAAGATTATTCTGGCAACTTCTAGAGATAAGCAAAAAAGATAACAGGTCAACATCCAAGGAAATAAAACAGTAAACCCTCAAAGAAGTATGATGTGTCTCTTTTTTCTGTCTTTCACCTCCCAGTAGTTACCAGTTGGCAAATACTTTTAATGGAACACATTCTTCTTGCTAAATTTTCTTACTATCCTTAGGAAAAATCCCTTCCAGAAGAAATGCATGGATTCCATTATAACCCTGGTTTCTGTAGCCCGTGAGAGTACTGTACTTCCCCTGAAAAACCTGTTTACTATTAGGCAATGATGGGGGCTCAGAAACGTATTCACATACACAGGTCCATAAGATGAGACCAGCTCTTATCACTCAAACCCATGGCAATTTGATCAGTTCAGGACCCACCTACCTCTAAATTCTTCCAGCATGATTGATAAATACAGACAGAGACATTGAAGGAGCTTTACTCTTCAACATTCACATTATGCAACACTTTTTTCCCTTTGCAACCAAGCCAAAGACAGTGACCAAAATAAACCCATAGTCTCACAATACACAGTTGCCAATCACCAAGATCTCTGTCATCAAAGTTCATAGTAGAATGGATCCAAACATAAACTATTGCCTCTATTACTTTATTCCTCAGGGACATGCCCAGAGACTTGCCACCTCTGATTTGCCATCAGATGTAATGAAAATGGGAGGTCTTTTGGGAATCAGAGAGTAAATTTCAGGAAATGGTATGTTATAGTATAATTTCAGATCTCTGGGATTCAAGACAGGACTCCATTTGTAAATCTGACAAATCTGACAGTAATGTTGTGGGTAACCTTGGGTAAGTTACACAATGCCTCTGTGCCTCAGTTTCCTCATGTGCAAGTAAAGGAAGCTAGCATAGTTTATCTTAAAGATGCCCTCCAGCTCTAACATTCTATAGTTTTATGAATCTCAGCAAAATTTTCTCCCTACCTTCCTATTACCCACATGTACATACCTTTGTGCACACATGTGTATATGTACATGCACACACACACACCTGCACACACACACCATTCTCTTTGGAGGTGACAATAGAAAGTGACCTAAGCACAGAAATAGCTCAAGACCCTTATCTTTGGGGGTTGCAATAGACTTATTTTATCCTATTAATTGACATCATGTCAGTAAATGGAAACTGATTATCCAAAGCAAGAATAAAGATAAAATAAATGAATTGGTTGAAATATCTGGAATGATTTATATTTGCTACCTGCTTCACATCATATCCTCCTTCCTTTCCCCTTTTACTTTCCTCTAGCTTCTCTAATTCTTTTATTTTCCTTTGTCTACCACATAAAAGCCAATCAAACATTTTTATGTGGGAAAATAGAGATTTCCAGAGACATTTTCCAAAGCTCTTCCAATATACCCCTAGGACACCAGAATTGTCGGCATCTATGGGTGAAAGGAGATGGAAAGGTCCTGACTGTTGGATAAAGTTGTGACATTGTTGGGCTGGGAAGCAGTGACTGGCGTGAGCTCCCCACCAAGTCCCTCCAAAAACCTATAAAAAAAATGGCTCTGAACCAATTCTAGAGCTGCAGAACCCACAAAGTGGCAGAGGAAAGCAGGGCTCCAGCCCACGACAACCTGGATGGTCTCTGGATAAGGTCTGTCCCACACAGAGCTCCCAGCCCCCAGCTGAGGAGAGCGGAGCTGAGCCCAGCGCGCGAACGGACCAGACACGGACCTACCAGACCAGGAGACGAGCAGAGAGTGCCCCGGCATACTGAAATACTGAGCTGTGGCATCCACCAGACCTCTCAACCCACAAAGAGCAGAGACATCAGAGAAGGTTAATGCGAAAAGCTGCCTGACTCAGTTTGCATTCAGCCACTGCCCCTGGGGCAGCGGAGGTGGGGCAGCTTTAGAACAAAGGCTGCAGTTGCTTCTGGCCCCAGGCCCACCTGGTGGGAGGAATTAAGTGGCTGATGAGAGCAGGAG
>CM053622.1:170039475-170086531 GCA_028646595.1 Phalanger gymnotis | reverse complement strand
GAGGGAAGAAAATCTGGAACCCAAAATTATGTAGAACTGTTTGTTGCAATCTAAAAATAAACAATAGACAAAAAAAGAAAATAAAAAATGTTTTTGAGATATTTACCATATGATGCTTGTTATCATCATGTAACTGAAAATAACTAATGACTAAGCTTTACCCCAAAGAAGAATTATGAATAAATGTCCCTCCTCCTTTGTAGAGGAGAAGGACTATGGATACAGAACATAGTATATACTTTTGCACATTCATGATGTGTTTAGTTTTGCTGAACTTTTTTTTAATCTCTTTGGAATTTTTTGGAATAAGACATAGCTCTGAATGGGGGGAGGGGAAGGATGTATCAGGAAATGAAGAAAAGGTAAAAACAAAAGTTAGCAATGAAAAATTTAAATAAAGGTGCAGATGATAACGACAAAGAGACTGAAATTAGGTCCAATTTATTGGTATTATGTTTTCACGCCACACACTAAACCTCTTTTTATAGAGGAAGAAAAGATGTAGCATAAGAAGACAAATTGGTTCCAAATCCCAGTTTCTATTACTTTTCACCTGTGTGACCATGACCAAGCCAATTAACTTCTGAGGCATCATTTTCTTTCTCTGAAAAATGAGAGGATTGGAGTAGATGATCAAATATCCCTTCCTGGTCTAGAATCTATGATTTTGCAGCTTGCTTTAAAATTCCTTGGTATCTATCATGTATCAGTTTGGCTAATTGTACATGTGCCTTGCACATCAATATTTTTCCCCTTTAGCTTTAAGACTGGCCACTTCTATTTGTGTACAAAAGCTCAGTACTTAAATATTCCTTTTTAAAATAGTTGATACTCAGTGTCCCTCCTATGGATGCATTGTCAGAGAGCATGTGTAGGAAAGAGTTTATTTCCCCCAATGGGTAAAAAAACAAGGGTATTTTATTCTTCAGCCGTAAGACCAAGGAAGGTTGAATCTAATTTTAACAAAAGCCAGGGAGCTGCTTCTACTGAGGAATCACATGGGCATACAATAATAGCTTCAGACAAAATGATAGCAATATGTACTGAATAGAACCAGGGTTGCCATTTTAAATTTCTTTTCTTCCAACTGAAAGTAATGACAGTATGTTCCTATACTCCAATTGTCACTTCTCGCTTATGAAAGATTCTCTATCAGATAGGACTTCACATTAATTTTAGGTTTTCTAAAAAGGGTCACAATATTTATATGTATCATATGTGTACATTAATACACAGACACACACACATTATATATATCTATATATATACATGTATATATATACACACATATATTAACTAGTCTACATCTATTTTGAAATATAAAGTCTTCCACAATTCACTTCCTTTCCTAAACATCCAACCAGGAACTTCCCTAGCATTAACCACAATTTATGAACAGTGTTTATTTTAACTCAGGTGAAACTATTTCATGGTTCTGCTAAGAGAATCAATTCAATACCCATGAGTAAAAAATAAAACCAAATTAGAAAGAAAGAACAGTTTCATTCTTGGCAAAAATAACACTTAAGAAAGAAGCAAAAGTAAATAAAGCAGAAAAAAAATTTAGAAGTAAAGTACAAAGAAAGACTAGAGGTTTTCCTGACTTTTATAGCATGGATGTCTTGGTCTTGAACATTAACTCAGCATGGGCCTTCTCTGCTGAAAGGGACATGCTGTTATTCTTCACAACAAGAATTATTCATACAAGGGGAAGGGGAACTATTGCAGCTTGACTTCAGAAAAAAAATGACTCATGCAGGAAAGATAAAACAAGCCAAAGTTACTTGGAATTATAAGGAGCTTTTTAATTTTTTAATTTTAATTTAAAACACTATCTGAGGAAGTTGGTAAACCACAATCATGACCACCAGCATATTTTTCTGGGAGGTATCTTCCCCCTTAGACTCCCAGAATATCAGTGTTGAGAAGGATCTCAAAAGAAGTCTAATCCAAGCCATGAGAGAAGAATCCACAGAGCTATCAGTAGGGTGAGTTAACTCAAGCTTTGCCCCTGGGTGACAAATTTAGAGGGTACCAAGAACATCTGCAGTTTTTTTTTTTTTGCAGTGTATAAGCCGAAGGATTTAGCAATGGAAACAATACAATTATTTTCAGTGGGAATAAATCTCTGTGATAGATTACATACTGAAATTAGCTTGCACACCCTTCCCCCACATACAACCTTTCTAGTAGCCTTTAACTGATGTCCCAGATGTGTCCCCATCAAGGAGAAATATCTTGTCCTGCACACAGCCAAGGATGTTTCAGAGTACTTGACCTAAGTAAAGCTTGTGAATTGGCCTATAATCACCCAAATAGAAAAACCCCTTGTTTCTGGCCCTGCTAGTCCAACGTATACCTGAGTAAGAATCCTTTCCACGACATTCTCAACAGATAGCAATCTCATCTCTGTTTATAGACTTTCAAATCAGGGGAGATCATTACCTCCTAAGGTAACCCATTCTATTAGGGAGAAACTCCAGTATTTAGAAAACTTATACTTACTTCAAAAGTCTAACTAAATTTAGTCTAACTCTGTTTTTCTTCAGTTTCTTCCTGTTGTTTCTAGTTCTATTCTCTGGAGTAGAGCAAGGCAAATCTAATTTTTCTTTTATATGACAATCTTTCAAATAGTTGGGCCCAACTATTCTGTTCCTCTAAGTCTTCTAGGATCCATACTAAAATATCTCACACACCTTTTAAAGGCTAGCATGTTTACAAGATTTTTCTCCGTCTTGGTTAGCTTTCTCAGGACTCTTAGAAGCTTAACAATGTCTTTCCTAAAATATGACACTTAGACCACACACAATATACCTGTTGTCGTCTGGCCAGGGAAGACCCAGACTATTACTTCCCTTATGCTTTCTAGTCAATTTCCTCTCTTTTCCCTGCACTCTTGAAGCTAATGCAAAGCCAATGTTCAACAGCATTAACACTGACAACAGCTGGCTGTAGGAAATGCAGTTACTGAGAAACAGAAGAAGCAAACAAATGATCATTTAGGTTTCAAAGTTGTTGGAATTTTTTTTGTTTTGTCTATTACTCTGTACTTTCAGAACCCATTAGGCTACTTAGGCCTTCAGGGTGAACTGTGACCTCTGACCTCATGCCATTTCCCAAACAGCTCTGCCTCATTTTGTAGAAGTCCAGAGTAGCCTCTGGGCTTATGGTCTAAGCTCTGCATTGTAGTTCTCACTTGGTGCCTAGTAACATTTATGTGCAAGTTACATAAGCCAGAACAATCTCCGACACACATCAAGGGCATTGCTCCAATTTAAGAGTAGATGGCTGGAGAAGGTGTTATTTGTACCTCTTGTCAAGCTGTGATTGTTCACATCTGGCTATAAGCTGAATAGGGCTTTAGATTCAAGGCAAGAGAGGGAAAAGCTGGTAGTAAGGGGAGGAGGAAGGTGGCTCTGACTGATATTATGCATTTCAGACCTGAAATGAAGTTGCTTCATTGATGAAGAGAAATGCAACTAGAAATTTGTGATTTTATAAGACAAGGCCATGTGCATGCTTGTGCACATGCACCACTCTCCAAATCCAAAAGATTAGCCCAATTAAAATTAGTATGTTAGAATTCACTGCCTCAAAGTAGCACACAGTTTCTTGCTACAAGCCTCTGTGACAGGAGCCTATGTGCTGATTCCAACCAGCACAAAGAGGTTGAGATATATTTTCTCTTTTATGTTCATTTTGAATGTAGCTGTGGTTTCACATCTAATCTCTACCCACTGGGCATGGAATCAATTTTGAATCTCACTTTGAGACCCTTTTTCTTCTCTTCTTCCTTGGTCATTATGTATGATACAAACAAAGAGGGGAGGTCTACATCTACAATTTGGAGACCTGAGGATTAGTATCAATCTGCAAATATAGACTGTGTGAATACTGATACGGGAGCTCTAAAGCATCCCTGCCATGATCTTTTCTTGAAAGGAATCTCCCGGGGTGAAAAGCACATACACCATCAGCTGCTATTCAAATATTTCATCTCATGCACTGCTGTGGAGCAACATCATTTTTTTTTTAATGCACATTGTATATAGGCTATTTATTCAGACTAAGACTTGGACCTGAGTAATGATGAAAGTGGGCCGGGAGAACCAAATTGGCACCAAAACAAAATGTTGGAAGGTCAAGCATGTGCCCCGGATTTAAAAACAAAATGTTTAGTAGAACATAATGTATGCCTTAGATCTCTGTTTTACTAGAAATGGAACCTGTTACCTTTCCAACTGTGATACTACAGGTCTGGAATAGCCAGGGAAGGGACCAAAAATCAGATAGGAACTTCCCTAATTTTTCTTTCCTCTGTGTTTTATTTTCAACATCTATGCTGTGTCATAGTGTAAATTAGCTAAATACAGTCATCGTCATGAGTGAAATTTTATTTTAAACATGCATAATAAAAGATGTCAGGAATGAAGCGACAAATGTTTTTAAATGATTTTTAAAAGGTTATCCTGGAAGTTGTCCTTTAATTTTTACATGGGTTCTTAGATGGTACGTAAGAAAATGAAAGGCCAAAAGGTTTCAATGGAATATTTCACAGTTCATCTGGTCCTTGGGGTCTATTACAGGCTGCTGTAAAAACCTTGTGGTTCTCATCTCTAAGCATCAATTCATAAAACAGGCTTTACAGGAACCTTAAGGAATCTTAGAGACCTGATACAGTATTGCATAATATATAGAGTGCTGGATTTTTGAGTAAGAAAGACCTGAATTCAAATCCCAGCTCTGACACTTAGTAGGTAGGTAACATTGGGCAAGACATTTCATAACCCCAAGCTTCAGTTAATAATTAATGATAATGAACATATAAAAACCTGACTGGAAATTGAGGAAATGCCTATCAACTGCAGAATGGCTGAATAATATGTGGCATAGGATTGTGCCAGAATACTGCTATGTTGTAAGAAATGATAAGGAGATTGATTCTAGAAAAACATGGAAAGATTTTCAGGAAATAATGCAGAGTTAAATTAGCAGAACCCAGAAAATGTCATATACAGTAACAGCAACATCATTCAAAGAGTAACTGTGAATGACTAAACTCTTCTGAGAACTGTGAATATTTAAATCAATTATGAAGGACTTAGGAAGTAAAATGCTATCTACCTCCAGTGGAACTGATATATGGAAGTATGTGTTGTATGGTTCCACATATCTATATCAAACGTTGGTTTTTTTGGGGAAGGAAGGAAAGAGCTTAGAACTCGAAATATTTTTAAAATAAATATTAGATAATAATAAAGATAATAATAGTAATTATTTTAAAATAATAATATTATCTAGCATTTTATATAGCTCTTTAAGGTTTGTACCTTAAAAGCACCTTAAAAACATCATCTCATTTTTCCCTCAGAACAACCCTGGGAGGTAGTTGCTATTTTTATAAACATTTTACAAATGAGGAAACTGAGGAATACAGAAGTTAAGTGACTTGTCTAGGATTATACAATTTGTAAGTATCTGAGGCAGGATTTTAAATTAAGTCTTGCTGGTTCCAGTTCCAGTGCAGCACTTTATCTGAAGAACTAGAAAAACATGATAGCTATAAGGCCTATAAGGTCCAAATTAGATAATCCATTATCCATGTACACATACATAAACTTTAAGGTAAATGTTATTAATACTTAGGAATTCTTTCTTTGTACGTTTTCTTTTCTATATCTGATCACCTTTTCACTGCTAACCTCCAAAGAGTATCTTTACTGTGTCTATTCCCACATGACCATTCTCTCCTTAAACCCTAGTATCCTGGCTTCTATCCCCAACATGTATTAAAATTACCAAGGACCTCAGAATTGTTGAATTCAGTAGCCTTTCTTCAATTATCATTCCTTTTCACATTTCTGAAACCATCCCTCCCCGCTGGATTTGCTGTCTTCTCTTGGGTTCCAAAACACTAGTAGCTTCTCCTATTAGACAGACCACCATTTTTTCTCAATCTCTTCTGATACATCTTCCTCCTCCTGTTCCCTAAATAATAATATCCTCAAAAGCTCTGTCTTAGGCTCTCCTTTCTCCCATGAACTCAGCTCTCTTTATTATACAGATGGACCTCACATTTAGGCCTTAGTTCTCCTCTGACCTGCTGGACATCTCAAAATGTCCAAAATTGCATTCATCACCCTCCCTCCCCATACTTGCTCTTCTTCTCAACCTTTCTATTTCTCAATATTGGTAGTTCTTCTAGCCATTCAATCACTCAGACTTGAAAACTCAGAATTAGCTTTTATTCTTCTGTCTCCTCCTATAAAAGTCTCTTTATAAGTTTATTCTGCTTCCATAAAATATCCTATTTATTCTGCTTCCATAAAATATTTTTCTCATCTCTCTCTTTCTCTACATTGAGAAATTGACCTTAGGATAATAACATCATGTTTACATATCACCCGAAGGTTTGCCTGGTACTTTACTTCTATCCTCTTATTTGAGCTTGTCAACTCTGTCAGGTATTTGCTCTTTTGGACTGGAATAGTGATTTGATTTGTGTATGGATGCTGAGTAAATTTGAGGCTCACAGAGTTTGTGACTTGTCCATGATCGCATAGATTAGAACACACAGATCTTCCTCATTTCAGGTGTACTGGAAATGGCTAGCTATTGAGTTGTGTATTATTTTCTTCACAATGCCATGGGAAAAGTACTGGGATCATAATTAGAAAATGAGTTCAATTCACTGATCTACCACAAATAGATTTTCGTTATTACATGGAAACTTCAACCTCATCGAGCCTCAGTTTTCTTATCTACAAAATGAAAAAGTGGGACTAAATGACTTTTAACGTCTCTCGCAGTAGTTAGTCTGTAATCCTGCCATATAAGTACTCTTTGATATAATTATAATTCACTTTTTCAGAAAAAATTAATTCCCACGTGAAAAAATTAGCATTACTAAGCATCTGTGATCATCTACTTGTTTTCCTAGACAGTGAGATTTATAGCATGTGCCTCCATGATGGCTGATAACAAATTGGAGAATTGAGGGGAAATCAAATGTGCAGATGGTGTGGCCATTTGCTCAGGCACATTTCTTCTTTCAAAGCAGGGTACACCGTAAAAGACATTCCCTTCCCTTATTGAGGGGACCTTTTTTAGGCAAACCATTGGATTAATATATGAAAGGATGATACATAGTCTGTCTGCTGGAGTACTAACCTTTGTCTCTGTTTATGCCTTAGGGACTTGGCAATGGTTACAAGGAATCTTGCCTGACAGCTGACCAATTCTGTGGGGCTCAGGGTGGCAAAGTAAATCTGTAGCCTTAAAATTGCAGGAGTAAGGAAAACAACTCTCAGCCAGCTGGGATCTTTTGAAAGAGTTACATGTGTATCCCTCTGGGAGAAGTTTGGAATGCTCACAGAGTTTAAGCAGCTCCTGGTTACTGCTTTCTTCTTGCCAACTAAGAGCTGTCTTTTATTGTCTCTACTCTGTTTGTTGACCTCAAGCAAGAAACATCACAGTGGCCTGGAATGGATGTTAGGAGGTACTCAGGAGACAGGTTCTAATCTCAGCTCTTTGACTTCCTAGTTGTGTGCCTTTGAACAAATCTCTTAACCTCACTGGGAAACTCCATGTCCTCCTATGTAAAAGGAAATGGACTGACCGAGTGAGTCCCTTCCAGATTGCAAATTATCGGATTTTGTGCTATTGAGACTGAAAAAAATGACAAAAATGAGAAAGAGGTAAGAAGAGAGAGATATATTAACCTTGGGGATGGGAAGCGGGGAGGGAGAGGAAATCACCACTATAAATAAGGCTTTCCCTACAACACTTTGTTCTTTATAGTTTTAAGATGAAAATCCAAACTATTGTTTGCTTTTCCCATCTTCCTTCTGATTCAATATTTAAGCATCTATACCACTTTAAGCTAATTATTTTAAGGGGAAAATATCTCCTTTCCTCTGACCATTTGTTTTTGGCTTTTAGTGCCTTTAGAATCTCTTTCTTCTTACATACATCTAGTAGTCATAGCTCTAGAAGCAGAAGGGATATCAGAGCCTATTTAGTGCAATGCCTTCATCTTATATGTGAGAAAAAGAAGCTCTAGGGAGGTTAAGTGACGTACCAAAGATTACATAGACAGTTAAGTAGCAAAACCAGTGTGTGGAGCCAGGTCATCTGACTCCAGAGACAGGGCTCTTTAAATTGTCCTTTGTTGCTAGGAATGAAGAAAATGCTTAATAAGTGCCTATTGAATGAAGAAAGAAATGAAGCTGATTTAAATAGGATGAAGATTGGGTCTCATGACACAAGCCATCTCCTGCCAAAATAAATAGTTTCTAGTCAGACAGAATTGTCTTTAATTGCATAAAGGGGGCTTCAGATTTTCTGGAGCTCTTTTCAGTGGTACAAGGAAGGAACCAACTGGACAGGAATATGTTATCAGACAGATAGACTGGTGGTGCTCCACGGAGCAACCAAGGAAGTAAAGAAGGAACTTGGTCCATAATAGGAATGTTGACAACCATGCTGTCAGATGTGGTCAGGCAGGCAAATATGATGACATCATGGCACATGTGACAAGAGTCTAGGGGGAGTTGGTATACATCTGTCAATACTCACCATGCCACACTTATATAGGCCATTTCTCTCCATCCATAGCATGGCCCATTTTGATCCATGAAAACAAAACAATCTTCTTAATGGGGCCCATTTTAAGGATTCCTCAAAATGCAGACCTTTGAAAGCATAGACTACATGATAGCAAGCTATCATTTTGGTAATTCATGTTTGGTAATTCACAAACAGAAGATGGACAGAATTTTTTTCTAGGTACTATAGTAACAGACAAGGAAACTCCCCATTTATAGTCTTCTTAAGTTATTTCTTACTTGTGTTCCTTGGGAGAAACTCTTAGTTGTACCCTGGATACCTAGACAGGTAAACCTTCCCTGGCTTAATTCTGATAGAAAAGTATTGAAATCCCACAGCATACATTATTTTTATAGTTATAAGTGAAAGTTAAAGTAAATGCATTGTTTTATCATCCTTGTAAATTTCAAATGAAATACAAATAACATCCTTTGAGGACCATAAAGATGTGGTACTCATAGTTTTATATTATTTGAAGGACTAACTAGACATACAAATAGACATTGTAGCCAACATCTTATTTAATCTAATTTCATGATCATCCTGTCTTAAAATTATTTTTCCTATCAATTGATGTCTAAAATTTGAACATCTGATCACTATTCTTTGGATTTTGTATTTTACCCAATTAAATTGTGAAATCCCTGTGAGGTAAAGGATAACACATTAAGTAACTATAGATTATTTAAAGCATAGTGTGAATTAGAATTACAGAGTTGTAAAAATCTTAGAGGTCATCTAGTCTAATCCTGATAAAGGAATACCATTTCTCAGATCTTTTCCAATATAAAAGCCACATGAGAGCAATGGGAGGAGGAAAAAGAAACCCTTTTCCTACTAATTGATAGGCAGCTCCCCTCACCCTCAATTTCCTGCTATAAACCTTTTTGTACAAATAGATCTTTTGCTTTTCCTATGACGTCTTTGGGATATAGACCTAGAAGTGGCATTTCTGGGTTGGAGGGCATAGTTCCAAACTACTCTCCAGAATAGTTGGATCAGTTCACAACTCCACCAACAGTTCACTAGTGTCCCAATTTTCCTACATCCCTTCCAAAACTTGCCATTTTCCTTTTCTTTCATATTAGCCAATAAGTCAGAATTCATTATATACAGTTGCCTCCTCTGGTCATACATGAGTTACTGGTTGGTTATTTTCCATTTTCTGATTGATCTGGACAACTAGAGAATGACCACTAAGGGATGGGAGGGAGCCAGCAAAATTGATAAATATGACCATTTCAATGTCATGACTTTTGAAAAACATTTGTGAATGAAGTAAATGATAGAGAAACTGAGGCAAAAACAGTCTGACTTGTCTAAAGTCAGGGATTATGTCAGGATGTGGTCTGTAGATTGGTTTCCCTGTGTTTAATCAACAGAGACTTACTGCCTCTGTAATTTCAGACTGCTATATAGTCATAGGTATTTACATGTTTGCAAAATTAACCTCTCAGAATATTGCAGTGGGAAATGGCTTATTGAATGCCATTAATTGTTCGAAGTCAACATGCCATTAGGGGAACATTGGTTTGCCTGCCAACAGCAATGAATCATAGAAGGTGGTTTGTGTGAAATAAGCATGTGAAAAAAGAAAGAAGGTAAACTTAGCAACTTTGGCTTGAGAAATTGCAGTGTCAGTTCATTTGCATGGGCTTTGGGATTATCTGCTTCTGGTCAGGCAGTGAGTTTCAATGACCTGAGTTAACCACTGTGGGTATGAACACTAACCATACCAACCATGCCATTAGTGAACTTTTGAACTAGGATAAGTTGCTGCATTGCTCAAGTTCATTAGAACCCACTGCACTTTAAAACACATGCTACATAGCCCTCTTCAAAGTACTAAATGCTGAGTAGATATGAGATTTAATGAAAAGGGGGCAGGGCAGAAACTATTGGTCAACTGTAAAAGGAAGAGGGAGCTAAGTGACTAAAGGGTTCTCATGAATTCTTATATCTCAATATTATGCCATAGCAAAAGTTTAGGGCACTTAAGAGGTGGTTTCATAAAACAAACAGCCTAGCCAGTAAATTCTTAAAGCACTAGGCCTTTATTAGGTGCGTTATAGTTCAAACAAAGTAGTTCAAGGGTTAGATAGAGATGGTGGGAAAGAATCCATAAGGGAAAAAAATACTCCTGCCTCCAAAGCATAGACAGAGAAAGGATAAATTCAGGTTTCTCCTTGGATCTGAAACAGAATTAATTTCAAGCATGAAGAGAAAAAGTCCTATAGAGAAGCTGTCTCTGAATTTGGCTTTGTCAAGTGTCTGGCATTTCTTCTATTCAATAGGTATGTTTTCTGTGTCTTTTATCACTGAGATACTAATCTCAACCATATCGGGAAAGATAGATGAATATTATGAGAGTTGATATGGAAGAGATGAAGGTGTCTCACTTAGGTGCATCTGATTCCTTTTTTTCATCTCTGATAAATCAGACAGAAAGATGCCATGGATTGGCAAAGGAAATTCTTGTGACACAATTATAGGGCTAAGAAATTTCCAAAAATTTCCAGAAACAGGTAGAGTAAAAGTACCAAGAAAAAAGGAATAGGTATTTAGTGTCAAAAGAGATCCTAGGCTCCTCAAAATAGGAAGACATTTTGGACTATCATGTTTTCACCCAATGGGAAGGAACTATTGTAATTCATGATTCTCTTCAATATAATCAAGAAACATTTATTAATAATCTTATGTGCCAAAGCACTATGCTTGGACCTGAGGGTACAAAGACATAGAATGAAACGATCCCAACTTTCCTGAAACTTAAATGAGAGGAGAAAACAAGTACAGATACGTTTATATGCAGAATAAACATGAAGATAATACAAATAATTATGTGGCTGTTAAATAATATAAGCTAGCTGTGGAGGAAATTAAGGTACCCACATGATCTGGGAAGTAACACCTTTAAAAACCCTTACCCTATCTTCAATAAGAAAGAATTAATTTATTTAGAGACCAAGACTTAATATCAGGAGATCTAGGTTTGAATCTTGACTCTGATGCTCACTAAAGGTGCAACTGTTCTGAATCGCAATTTTATTATCTATAAAATAATAATATGCATATATGATCTTCACAGCATTGTTGTGAGAAAAGTACTTCTTAAAATTTAAGTTCTATGTTAATGTGAATATTTTTCTTTTATATGCTGTATGAAGCCTGAAATTTCTATGCCAAACTTTCAGTTATTATTAGCAGTAATAGGATATAGCTTCCACACCTGCTCACTAATAATGTTACTTGAAGAATAGAAGGAACTTGTCTTGGAACCTCAAAGAACTTATTAATACCCATGACTCTCATCCAGGATGGCTACCACATCTTTGTCTATATCCACAAAACTCAGCTAAATCTCCTAGCCAAATCACCTAATGCTGACTGGACAGGTCCACCTACACCAAACAATGAGTTTATATGTATGTGTATACACATGCAGACATATTCATATATATGTGTATATGTATGTGTATGTGCATATGTATATATATTTCCTATTAATCTGTGATATAAATAATTGTAGAATTATGTGGATATTCCCTATATTATTACTACCTCACACATCACCTGAAATGAATTTCTTAACTCATCCTCACCTTATCAAATCAAATTATCTGTCCTCTAGTTCATACTCATAGGGTCATGGTATCATAAATTGAGCTGAAAAGAACTTTAGAGATATTAGTCCAACTTCATTTTAAAGACGAGAGAAATTGAGGGGCAAAGAGATTAAGTTATCTGCCCAAGATACTTCTCTACTTTTTCATATTCAGTAATAAATCGGTGGATGAATAAGATATGTAATAAATACTTACTATGTTCCAGGCACTGTGCAAATGTAAGAGGTCCAAGAAACTCTTGCATGATGTCTATCTTGACTATTTAGCTTTGACTAATAAGCCTTTTTTTTCTTATTCACACCAACACTAATCTATTCCAGGCCAACATCATCTCATAAATTAAGCTATTGTAATATTGTCCAAACCATTTTCCTTGGCTTAAGTCCCCCTCCCTCTCCAAATTGATTGCAAATTTTCTGTCAGATATGTTTTCCTTAAGCATCACCCTCCTCTTAGCACTACGTGCCTCAAAAGCCTTGGCTCACCATTGCATATAGAATAAAATCCAAACCCCATAATTTGGCCTTAAAACATTCCTTTCCATCGTCATCTATGATTTTTCCTTAATTTAAGTTTTCTTTTCCGGAAAGTTTAGCCAATTCACTGCCCCCTGAGCACAGGCTTCTAACTCTTAGTTCTATACCTTTCCTGATGGTAATCTCTTGTTTGAAAAGATTTCTCCCTCTCCTTTTTCAAAGTCCATGCATTCTTTAAGGCTCAACTCATCTCCACAATTTCATTTTGACCACTCTGATTCCTATTTCTCTGTCTCCTCTGAATCACTTACTATTTGCCCTTTCTATAGAACTTAGTCACTAATTACACTGTAGTTTGAAATTTTCATGGGTATATTACTTGTCTCACAGCTCAACAATAAGTAAGAGATCTGTGCCCACAATGCCTGGAAGAGTGTCATATTCCTATGAAAACAAAAATGTTTTGATTGTTTAATTGAAACTTTATACATGTGGTAAAATCATATACTTGAAATGTTCATCTTTTCTGGGAGTTTGTAGAACAGGTGTTTTCTTTTTCACCCCTTTGTTGACTTTTTCAAGTCAACAAATCAAACCAAATAACTTTTTTGTGCCTCCTTTATGCGATTATCATTTCAATTTTGTATTAGATCATTAGTTTATATTGTTTCCCTCCTGGTAGAATCTAGAGTAATTCAGTCATCAGGCTCTTGAGGGAAGGGACTATATTTGTGGTGTAAGAGAGTTCAGATAAAGAGCCGCAGATATAGTTAACAAAACTTCATTGTTACACACAAGGGGAGCAGAATAGTTGCCAACAGGGAATAATCAATTAAGAAACATTTACTAAATGCCTACTATGTGCCATGCATTGTACTCAACTTATGGACTCCCTTCTTCTGGCCAATGGCAGTACACATTTGGGTGGCTTTCAGAGATAGAACTGTGTAATGACATTTGCACTTCAATCAAAGGCCCAGATCCCCCAGTGTTCAAATTTATGTAGTGCTTTGACAAAGAGCCAGTATAGTACCAATAGGAGACTACCCTGTCATCCATAAAGGAAGATAGTAGGATAGCTAGAATCAGTAAAATTAAGGCATTTTCTAAATTGCCTAATAAAAATGAGGAATAAAGAGCTAGGACATAGAGATCTTAATTCTATGCAAATCTAGCAAGAGACTGGGGGGATAGGGAGATTAATGGCCTATCTCTGAGTTTATTAGTCTTGGCACACATAAATCCTGAGGGGCTGAGTCTGTGCCAGACAAACTGGTTTTCACTGGTTCACAATATTTTAGTGATTTTCACATCACCAACATTGCCTAGGACAAGGTCCTTCCTTCCCCCTACAGTGACTTCTTGGGGGAAAGAATCCTACCCTGATATACCCTACCCTTCCCATATCACTAAAACTGCAACTACCACCAAAGATAAAATTGGGTAGTGAAGGAATGGCTTCACAGGACCCTAGTGGCTGCTACTGCTACCATTACTAACTTGAGTATGGTGTCAGAGTAGGAAGCACCACCAGGAAAATACATTTGGTGCCCTCTAAATTTTTCACTCTATGTCAAAGCACTTACTGCTTTCTTCTCTGTATGACTGGATGGGAGCAAAGAAAATATACAAAAAATGGCCTAGAAAAATCTGAGAGGGGAGAAAATACTTTTAACTCATGTAATCAGAGAAGGATTAAAATTAGAGATGACATCTTAATTGAGCCTTAAAGAAGAAAATGTTTTAAAAGCACAGAGGAGGAGGCAATGAATCTTAGCAATGGTGAACATCTTGTGCTCCTCCTTAGAATCAGGAGATTGCATGTAAAATTCAGAAAACACCAAAAGTTCAAACTGGTTGCAACTTAGAGTGCATGAAGGAGAACTTAAAATGAATGAAAAATGGGGACTAATTTGAAGAGAGACTCTTAAGTATTTAAATGTGATACTGGAGAGGCTGATTTTATCCTAGAGGCAATAGAGAGACGATGAACATTTTTGAACAGATGAGTGACCTGGAAAAGTGAAAACATTTTGTTGGCTGTGCTGAAAGGTGAATTGTAAATAGGAATGACTACCATCATGGAAAACAAGCGAGAAGCTTTTATGAGAGTCCAGATGAAAGATAGTGAGTGTCTGCATTACAGCATTGGCATATGTATAAGGAGAAGAGGAGGAATGAAAGAGATCTTGTAAAGGTAAAATAAAAAGAACTTGTCAACAAATTAGATATTGGTCAAGGAAGAGTAGAAGATGAATCAAAGGTTTCAAACCTGAGTGATTGAGAAATTAGTTGTACTGTAAGAGAACATAAGAAAGTTGGGAGGAGGGAGGTTTAATGGGAAAAAATGTTTCAGTTGAAAATATCTTGAGGTGCTGGGGGGCGGTGTATAGGTGGAGCGTCTAGCATGCCGTAGAGAAGTAGAACTAGAGTTCAATGGAAAGATTAGGGCTAGGTATGGTAACATCTGCATAAAGGTGGTAATTGAACCCTTGAAAGTAAATGAAATCACCAAAGCAGAGAACGGAGAACAAGAAGAGGGAGAGAACTTTAGATGACAAGCACGCTTAGGTGGCAAGAGGAACATGATGATCCAACAGAGAAAAATGATGAGAACTAAGAGAAAGCAGTGTCATGGAAATGAAGGGAAAAAAGGGTAAAATAAGATATGAGAAACAGTGCCCAATAAACCCTGATTTCCCTATGCTTCATCTGCTACTGTTTGACCAGGGAAAAAAGGACATAGTTCAAGCCATAGCTCAAGAAAGAAGAGAGTGCAGTTAGGAGAAAGAAAACTTAGAAATGAAGTTTTGGAGGAAATGAAGCAATCTCAGGGAGAATCAAGGGGCTAGAACAAAAGAGCAGGGAGAAGGAAGGGACAAGTAAATGTACCATCAAAGAAGAAGAAATTGGAATGGGAAAACAAGAAAAGAAGATGGAAACGCAGGTCAGATTTTATCAAGTATATAAACAACAAATAAAGGAAGCAGACAAAGCAAGAGTTATGGAAAACATAATGAGGAAATCAAAAGAGGAAAACCCACAACTCAACATCCTCTGAATGTTCTACTCTCTTTAAACAGTGAGACTGAATATCCATCTACTTCCACTCACAACTGAAACCCAATGGAGTCTTGATTCCATTTGTTTTGTCAGTCCATGTCTACAATGTCTGTGACCTGAGCATTCAGAACAAAGACTGTTTCCATTTTTTCCCATTTCACGCATCATTTCAGAGTTGTGTAGTCACTATGTAGTCACTGTTGATGCCAATTTAGACAAACCAGAAAAAAAAAACCATGCATCATGCAAAAAAGCACTGACTGCATCTGTCCTGCTAATTTACAAATCAGAGGACAGGGCTGGTTTAAGAGGTAATGAGAACAGCTAAATTTACCAACAGTGGATCCTGTGTCTGCATACAGTATCCTCCTTTTTCACTGAGAAACAACTGTGCATAATCCCTTCAGAAAATCTGACTGCTGGCTGGCAGGCTGATATAAGATGAAACACCTGCAAGTTGGTTATACACAGTGCTACTATTATAAGATGCCCATGATAGACATTCCATACCACATGCCAGTCATCTGACTTAGTATTGCTGGCAGTTTGTTCGGTCACTTGGCTGGAGAAAATAACTACAGCTCTGTTGTGACCCACTTTGCTTCTCTCTCTCTCTCTCTCTCTCTCTCTCTCTCTCTCTCTCTCTCTCTCTCTCTCTCTCTCTCTGTTTTTTTTTTTCACACTCAGGCTTCACAGTGCCTTGTCCTGTTCCTACTTGCATGGAAGTGCTGAAGGTTCAATTTTCTACCCAAGAAAAACATATTTTAGGAAGATGTTTTCATGTATATTAAACAAATAGATTGTGTTCTCTTTATTCAGATGAACCCAAAGAGAAAGGATTTTTCCCCTAAATGATGAAGGTCATATTGGTATGATTGAGAATCATTATTTGAAGAATATTATGGAGGTATCCAATTGTATTCTATTTTGGTTCTATTTGGAGTTTCAATTCAAACCTAGAATAAGAGTTCTTAATCTGGCACCTGTGAACTTGTATTTTTTAAATGTAATATTTGATAATAACATTTCTATGTAATTAACTTCTTTTTGTCGTACATATTTTATTTTCTATATCTTAAAACCTTCTTCTGAAGTCTGGTCAGTGTAAGATTAATGACAAACCAAGAAGAGAGAAGATGAAATAAGTCATTCATCTCCTGCCAGAG
The DNA here is from genome assembly GCA_028646595.1 of Phalanger gymnotis. Lineage (NCBI taxonomy): Eukaryota > Metazoa > Chordata > Mammalia > Diprotodontia > Phalangeridae > Phalanger > Phalanger gymnotis. Next base: position 170,069,593 of record CM053622.1, on the reverse strand, counting down.
AGGTAATGAACTTAAAGTGTAGAGAGAAGAGGAAAGAAAGAGAGAGAGAGAGAGAGAGAGAGAGAGAGAGAGAGAGAGAGAGAGAGAGAGAGAGAGAGAGAGAGACGGAGACGGAGACGGAGACGGAGAGACAGAGACGGAGAAACAGAGACAGAAAGACAGAGACAGAGAAAGCATAAGGACAATTGGACAATGGATGTATCATTTTGTGTTTGTGGCCTAAAGGAACTAGCTCTTTTATCAGCAGGCTGATGTGGAATCCATTCAAATTTCAATCTGCATAATGTCTTTCAAGAAGTTAAAGGAGGCAGCAGCTAGATTATGATTCTAGCTATGTTACTTGGTAATTCAATTTTTATAAACATTCATTAAGTGCCCTCTATATGCCAGGCACTGTGCTAAGTGCTAAGAAAGATAGACTCCGTCCTCAGGGAGGTTAAAGTTTAATGGGGGAGGCAACACACAAAAGGAAGGAGGAGAGATAGGAGTGTGTGACAGGCATACGAGACGGGGCTCCAATGGGGTATTCCATCACATAGAGTTGAAAACAGGCAGAGCAGCAGACACGAAGCAGAATGGTAGACAATTGTCCCCTTGCTACACAACTATTACTATGTGTACCCTCTCCATCTCCAATGTGACAGAAGACTCCATTGACCATAATTGTGAGGGAGGAGTAGTTCTAACCAAGTGCAGGAGAGTTTGTTTACCTTCTTCCCAGAACTTGTATTCTGGTTTCCCAATATGCACTTTTCTCTAATTAACATTTTATCTCTCTGAAATTCATTGAAATTCTGGGAAAAGAGTGTCAAGAAGAAGGTGGTTTTGTGATATTCCCCATTTCAATGCAATTTAACAAGTTTTTACAGAGCACCTGTTAAGTTTAGACTCTACAGTAGGCATTGGGGATACAAAGACAAAAACCAATAGCCCCTCCCCTCAAAGAGCTTACATTTATACTGGGGAAAATGATGCACATATAAATAAGTAGGTACCAAGCAATTTCATCTGTGAGGTTAGGAAGAACACTAAAACATGGATAGTGGCAGATGAGGCCCCCTCTAGGGGGAGCATGTGTGCTGAACCTTAAGATAGAGATCTCAAGAGGAATAGTGAAAGAGAGGATTTCAGGCAGGAGTAACAACTTAAAAAACAAAAACATGAAAGGGATGTATATTCTAATTTAGAAGGTATCAGGAGCCAAGGAAACTTTCTGAGCATAGGGGAGTGATATGGTCAGACCTATACATTAGAGATTACATTATGGTAGCTAGTAGGTATTAGATGAGAGAGAGATAAGAGAAGAGCTCAGGAAAACAAGAGGCTATTGCAATAGTGCTAACGAAAGGTGATGAAGTCCTGGATTAGACTGGTGGCTATGTGAATGAAGAGAAAAGAGGATAGATGTGAGAGATATTTTAGAGGTGGAATCAATGAGACCCTTTCTAAAAGCCTGAATTTTGCTGATGATACAAAGGCTTGTGCAATCCAATAACCCCAAGCAACTGATCAGCATTCATTAAGTGCCTACTCTTTTCTAGATACTTTGTTAGGCTGTGGTAATACAAAGGTTATTTTTTAAAAAAAATATTCCTTCTCTCAATGAGTTTGCATTCTCTCGGAGGAGATAATGCATGTAGTCTTGTCCTAAATTCTCCCATAACAAACACATCTGAGATAAGAGACAATAAAAAGCACAATTCTAAGGCCATGAAGTGTGTACAGCCAATATCTGCTGTCTAAAGTCAAATGTGATGACTGCACCTGCAGACAATCAGTTCTGCCTTCATTGCCTAACTCAAATCAAAGTATCTTTGTTTCTGGAATTACTGCCTGTTGTTTAGTGTCAGAAATAAGATTTGGGCCCATTCTCATATGCCACTCTCCCTTGCTTATGTTCATCTAAGATGTTATACGTTCATGGTAAGAACCCAGAAAATCCATTGATTGAGGGTATGGTCCATTCTAGTGATAAAAAAAAAAATAACCAGCTCTAGGTGTGGTGCAGGGGCAAAGAAATTTACTTGATAACATTATTATATATTTAAAAGAAATTTCAAGTTTTACATAATATAATTGTAGTTTCATGTGCAATAATCTTCTTATAATATGTTATGGAAATGCTTGTCTTATTCCATAAATTTAAAATAAAATAGATAAAAATTTCAAAAAAGGAGGAAAGAAAGAAAGGAGTAGTGGCATTTCATAGTAGTTTATTGATAAATTTATTCCCTAAAAGCAGCTTTTAAACCAATTTGCCAACCAATAATTCTGCATCAAATCAGAATATGGCAGACATCAGTCACTGTGTGTATGCTTGTATGTATGTATATATATATATATATATATATATATATATATATACACACACACATATATACACATACATATTAGTATCTATATCCTTCTATCTATACATACGCACACATATATGTATGTACACATACATATATATGTACACACACACACACACACATATATATATATAGTCAGGTTCATGAAATTTGGAAATTATGTATGGATATGGCTACAGAATATTGAGTTTACGATTTTAAAAATAGTTTCAACATGTTTTATGCCAATCTTTAAATGTTCAATTTCTTGACAGAAAACTACATATGAGTCACATATATTATTACTTTCCTTGAATAATTCAATTTTTCTTCATGGTATCTATTTTCTCTTCTATTTCTCTTGCTGTCTCATAGATCCTTTTCATATATCTGTCTTCATTCTGCATTCCTACATCAAAGATTTGGAGGCAAAGGGAAATAAGAAAAATGTAGAATTTCTTTGTAACTGCAGCATTAGTCTCTGGGGAAGTTGAGACAATTTTTCACTCTAAGAGACGGTTCTGTGAGTCACGCTAGCAACTAGTTTTGTTAATTCAACAAAGAATGAGTGCAGAAAGGTACTATGTCAAGGACTCCATAAATGAAGGCACTTACTTAAAATACTTGCCACCAGGAGAAGGTCTAAAGAAAATGTCTACGTAAAATAATAATAAATATAAATAGTTTATCTGAAAGGAGGCTGGATGAATATTGCCATTTTATTTAATTAGCTATGATAAAGCATGTATTAAGTACCTACTATGTGGCAGGCAGTGTGCTAGATCCTGGAGATACAAAAACAAAAATAAAAGAGTTGTCATAAAAGATGATATTTGTGTCATTGGGTAACTCCATTACTTGCTTATATCCTAGTTGGACCACGATGTAGTGGCATAGTGAACAACAAGAAAGCTTCAGAGTGGAAAATACCAGGACTATTGTGCCTTCTCTGTTATATACTGTGACATGCTGGGTAAGTCCCTTAACCTCTCAAACCCCTAGGTCATATATTTAGAGGCAGGATCCAATCTTCCTCCGTAGAGGGTGTTTGCTCACAGTGAGTCCCCTATTCCAATGAAAGCATAGGTTCAAGCCAAAACAACCAACAGTAACAAGACCAACAAAATAAGTCATGTACTTAAGCCTTGAATTTTAATTATCTATTTAAATTTCAGTTTCCTAAATTAGGTGTTTTCTTAAGTCCTAAAACATCCTCTCCTAACTTTCCATCTCATTTTAAAAAATATTTTTATTTACATATTTTAAATAGATTTTTTTAAAATTTTGAGTCCCTAATTTTCTACCTCTCTCAAAGCTCCTCCCCAGCTCAGTGAGTAAGCAAGTAATATGATATTAATTATATACATGATGTCCCATAAAGTATATTTCCATGTTAGTCATGTTGCCAAAAAAAGCAAAAAAAAAAGTGAGAAAATGTTTCTTTCAATCTAAGCTCAAGTTGATCAGTTCTCTCTATGAAGGTGGGTAAGATTTTTCAGCATTGGGCCTTTGGAATTGTCTTAGATCATTATTAACATTATCAGACTACTTAAGACTTTTAGAAATGACCATTACTGTTACAGTTTACAATGTACTCCTGGTTCTGCTCACTTTACTTTGCATCGGTTCATATAAATCTTCCCAGGTTTTCCTGAAACTATCCTACTCATCAAGCTTTTTTTAAAAAAAAAATTTATTAATTTATTTTTAGTTTTCAATATTCATTTCCACAAGATTTTGAGGTCCAAAATTTTCCCCATCTCTCCCTTCTCCCACCCCAAGATGGTATGCATTGTGATTACTCCTTCCCCAGTTTGCCCTCCCTTCTAATACCCCCCTTATCCCCTTCCTCCACTACTTTCTTGTAGGGCAAGATAGATTTCTATACCTCATTGCCTGTATATCTTATTTCCCAAGTTGCATGTTAAAGTAATTTTTAACATTTGTTTTTAAAACTTTGAGTTCCAAATTCTCAATTCTCTCCCTTCTTCCCTCCCTACCCACCCTCATTAAGAAGGCAAGCAAGTTATGCAAACCACTTCCATAATAGTCCTGTTGTAAAAGACTAACTATATTTCCTTTCCTCCTTTCCCACTCCCCATTCTCTCCTTTGACCCTGTCACTTTTCAAAGTGTTTGCTTCTGACTATCCTCTCCCCCAATCTGCCCTACCTTCTATCATCCCCTTCTCTTATCCCCTTACCCCCTACTTTCTGTAGGGAAAGATACCCAATTGAGTGTGTATGTTTTTCCTTCCTTAAGCCAAATCCGATGAGAGTAAGGCTCACTCATTCCCTCTCACCTCCTCTCTCTTCCCTCCATTGTAAAAGCTTTCTCGCCTCTTTTATGTGAGATAATTTACCATATTCTATCTCCCCCTTTCTCTTTCTCCAAATACATTCATCTAGCACACATTAATTTTATTTTTTAGACATAATCCCTTCATATTCAACTAACTCTGTGCCTTCTCTCTCTACAAATATATACACATACACACACACACACATATATATATGTGTGTGTGTGTGTTTGTATGCATATATATATGTATATATGTATATATGTATACATGTATATATACACATATATTCTCTCCAACTATCCTAATACTGAGAAAGGTCTCATGAGTTACAAATATCATCTTTCCATGTATTACATTCTATGTATTATTTCTATTATTTCTATCTATGCATTTCCATGTATTAATTCTATATGTAAACAGGTCAACTTTAATAAGTCCTCCATAATTTCTCTTTCCTGTTTATCTTTTCATGCTTCTTTTAATTCTTGTATCTGAAACTCAAATTTTCTATTCAGCTCTGGTCTTTTCACTGAGAAAGCTTGAGAGTCCTCTATTTTATTGAACATCCATATTTTGCCTTGGAGCATGATACTCAGTTTTGCTGGGTAGGTGATTCTTGGTTTTAATCCTATCTCCTTTGACCTCCAGAATGTCATATTCCAAACCCTCTTATCCCTTAGACTTCTCATAATTCTTATGGCACAATAACATTCCATCACATTCATATACCACAGCTTGTTCAGCCATTCCTCAATTGATAGACATCCTTTCAATTTACAATTCTTTGCTGCCACAAAAGAGCTGCTATAAATATTTTTGTACACATTCATTCTTTTTTCTTTTCCATAAACTTCTTTGAGATATAGACCTAGCAGTCGTATTTCTGAGTCAAATGGTATTCACAGTTTTATAGCCCTTTGGGCAAATGGCTAGACAAGTTCATAACTTCACTAATAGTGTGTCAGTGTACCTATTTTCCCACATCTCCTCCAGCATTTTTCATTTTCCTTTTCTATAACATTAGGCAATCTGATGGATATGAGGAGGTAGCTCAGAATTGCTTTAATCTGCATTTCTCGAATCAGTAGTGTTTTAGAGCACTTTTATATGACTATCACTATTTTTGATTTCTTTTTTTTAGAATTACCCAGTCATATCCCTTGTCTGTTTATCAATTGGAAAATTGCTCTTATTTTTTAATAATTTGGCTCAGTTTCCTATTTTTTAAATGAGGCCTTTATAAGAGAAACTTGTAAATTTTTCCTTCTCTGTTTCTTGCTTTCCTTCTCATTTTGGTTTCACCAGTTTTGTTTATGCAAAGGCTTTTTAATTTCATGCAATCAAAATAAACCATTTTATTTCCCATGATCCTCACTGTCTCTTGTTTAGTCATAAGTTTTGTTTCTCTGTTCATAGATCTGACAGATAAATTTTTTCATGCCCTCCTAATTTACTTATGATATCACCCTTTATAATCATTTACCCATTTTGACTTTAGCTTGGCATATGGTATGAGATGTTTTTCTATCCCTAGTTTCTGTCAAACTACTTTCCATTTTCCCCAGAAATTTTTGTCAGATGATGAGTGTCATATTACTTTGAGGTGTTTTGTGCAAGACAATGCTGGTAGGCATCACGATGGCACCATCAGTATATTTCTATCCAGCATTCCTCTGGAGTAGGAATCCATATCCACCCCTTTCCCCAAAGGCCTAAAGCCTTTGTTATTGTTTAGTCATTTTTAGTTGTGTCTAACTCTTCATGAATTCTTTTGGGGCTTTCTTGGAAAAGATACTGAAGTGGTTTCCCATTTCCTTCTCCAGCTCATTTTACAAGTGAGGAAACTTAGGCAAAGAGGGTTAAATAATTTGCCCAGGGCCACACAGCTAGTAAGCATCTGAGGCCAGATTTGAACTTGGGTTTTCCTGACTCCAGGCCACCTAGCTGCCCATAAGTACTTAGGTAGTGGTCCTGAATGTTGTTATCCATTTCTGGTTGCATATTGATGGCCATTGTCATGTATCCAAGTAGTTAAGAATATGGATTTTAGGATGATATTTGGGTCGCCAAATCACTGATTCAGGTTCCCCTATGATGATATCCACTAGCCAAAGGTGTTGCTGATTCACGCCTCTTCCTATGTATCCTTTTAATTTCCTCTTTCTGTGCTATCTCAATTAAGTCACTCCTAACACCCTTGAATTTGAACCCAACTCTGATTTATTGGCCCATCAAGATAAGACAACTGACTTTGGGACTTCTTACCTGTCAACTCTATATTTTTCAAAGTAATTGGATAATTTGTAACCAAATCTATGCAAAGAAAACTGGAGGAATTTCCATTCTTATCTCACCAGCTTGTATACAGCATTAAATTCCTTCAATACACAGTAGCTAAAAGAGCTTTTCTTTAGGAAAACTAGTGCAGCAGTGGTAGAGTGAGCTGAAACTGGTATGTAGCATTCTGATACAATAAGTAACCATAGCCAAAATTAAAGTCTTTGATGTACAAGGCATTCTGTGTTCTGGATAACAATTTTGTAAACCTGGCATCTGGAATACTAATCAGAATATTTGCTACACATGAAAACAGTAAGTCAGCCATGGAAAGGCTTGTCCTATTAACTGTGAAAACTGAGGACTCGGAGGGAAAATTTAATCTGTTTTAAATATACCCTAGCATGCAGAAGAGTGGAGTACATTTGGAAGGCTATAGCTGGAATATTCCCATATTATTTCCTAGAATGTTTTTGTCCATATATAAGATGAACATTGAATTGAGATGAGACTTTTGAAAAAACTCCAGTGACCCACTATTGTAGCTAGAAGAGTCTGGTTAGAAGAGGCGCTTCTGAATAATATGCTTGAATTGCCATGCCATTTAAGGTATTCTTTAGTAAACAGCAGATTTTCTCCAAAATGTTATCCAAAAAATATTATAATTAAAGTTCCTTGTTATAGAAGTGTGTAAAATTTTCCACCCTTGAAGCTACAGTAAGTGTATTTCCAAAAAAAGTCAACCACAAACACATGTGCAAACACTAAGAAAATTTTCTTGCCTGCCTCTGAAGAAGGAATGAGTACATTTGTTTACCTCTTAATCCTTGTTTGTATATAAATGAGTAGAATCTGATCACTTGGTTGCTAAGGGACAGAAGAAGAAGAGAAGAAGAAAAATAATTTGAATTTAGTCCCACCTATCCATTTCAACTCCTGATTTCACATGGATTCTTAATTATCTTAATGCATTTTTCTCTGCCACTGAGGCCTATAACCAAACCAAACCAAATCCATTTCTATCACTTGCCTGTCATGAATATACTATCAATGGGAGTTATCCATCACACTCAGTCAAACCAAAATTCAAATGCATATTTTTGTATATTTTTCCAATTGCTCAGAGTTGAAAGCTGAGAAAACCATCATATATTGTATGATTAAAAATTAAGTTTTTGGACACTGTTACTTAATCTTGTTTGAGAGAATATATGCGTTCTACTCAAACTGGTTTGCTGGCTTTGGGCTCAATTTTGTTCAATTAGAGGATATTTTATACAAACCACTGTACTAGGCACTGGGGATACAAAGTTTAAGGTGACCTTTCCCCACAACGATCTTGGAAAATAAGTCACATATTTGTATTCTCATTTTGAAAATCTGAATAATCTGAAACTAGACAAGTTGTTCTTTGCCCGTGGTTTGATAATTTGATAGTCATGGGACCAAGATGCAGACTTAGTTATTTTGACTCAAAATCAAATTCTTTTCACTTTACACTGATTTTTAATTATGTCAGTTTATTGGTGGTCTCATAGATTCAAGAGCCCCCTACAATATCCTATGGGATTCTTACAAATGTCCTCCTGTAAGTGTGTAAAAAGAAGCCACAGAATCCTGCATATTAGAGACTTGCCTTGCCTAGTGAGGGTGCCAAAGGAATATTCTGGCTATCTACCTGTCATCCTTTCCCTTCACCATGAGCCCAGCCCATTTGTTCCTCCTAGCAGTCATTTCCTTCATAACACCATTTACTCCTGGAGTTCTTCCCAGTTCCTCATTATTTGCTACAGCCTGATCACACCCACATGCACCTTTCCATTGCCTTTTGTGTGTTAATTACTTTCATTTCCTTAGAGATTGTTATATTCCATGTTTTGCTGCCCCATGGCAAAGCAAATTTTGTGGTAAAGGGGCCCTCTATAGCACCACCATCTATCAAGCAACTATGACTGATAAGCATCTAAGCCCAAGAGCCTCCTTAATATTAGACTTCCCTCCTCCAAACTGCTAGTCTGGTTTCCAGCCCCATTCCCATACCCTTAGTTCAGGGGAAGAAGCTTTATGGAGATGGAACCTGGCATCTCTTTCTGCAGGTGTTGCAGCAACAAAAGTTACTGAAAACCAGGAAAGGAACATGTTCACCACCAGATTCCTTCATTGTTCAATGGTTTGCAAGGTATAATTTCATCAGTAGGAATGACACTAAATAAGATGCATTACCATCTGCTTTATTGTTGTACCCTAAGGAACCCTGGGCCTTTCCACATGACTTGCAGCTGAAACCTGCTATGCTATCTCTCCCTATTTAAATGTGAGCCCTTGAAAGCATGAACTGTTTTGCTTTTCTAATGTATCCCTAGCATATAGCACGATGGTTGGCCTTAATTGGGCAACTAGGTAGTACACTGGATAGAGTTCTGGGCCTGGAGTTAGGAAGACTCATCTTCCTGAGTTCAAATTTGGTTTCAACTACTTATTGGCTGTGTATTTCTAGGCAGTCACTTAAGTCCATTGCATCAGTTTGCTCATCTGTAAAATGAGCTGGAGAAGGAAATGGCAAACCACACCAGCATCTTTACCAAGAACACCTCAAATGGGGTCACCAAAAGTCAGACAACTAAGAGACAACTGAACAACCAAAACAAGAAATTGGTTAATGCTTTTCATGCATCCATCCAATTGTTCAGCAGCACTAGCAGAATGCTGGCATTAAGAAGATGGATCTTCAGCTCTGTGAAAAGTTTGGGTTCATTAAAGAAGCTCTCTGCTCCTCCTTGACATGAAATGCAATTTTTGGTCTATCTATATGTTCTCTCTAAATATGCATATTGGATGAATGAATTTCATATCCAAATGAATTTTATAATTTGCTTGAGATGTTTTATAATGATAACATTTGCAAATTTCCAATTTTTCTTTGATTTGTGACCTCCTTTCATTTTTGCCTTTAATTGCCCTTCGCCTAATGAAATGGTTTTGCTTAGTTAGATCTCTTGATCCAACTTTTGTTGAACTTTTTACTCTCCATTCACTATTTGTGCTAGATGAGACAATCTTATTCACAATCATCCATCTTCTCGTGAAAAATTTTAGCAATGACTTTATAGTAAAAACCGGCATTGGCTTTGTTCGATGTTTCTCTTGACCTAACAAGTAAATTAAATATCTACTGACTAAAGTGCTCTTTAGGTTCTTTTGGTCTTCTTGACATGACAATATGTTTATAGTAATAATATTTCTTTGTAACTTATTGCTATCATTGAAAATAACATTTAAAAATATTTTTTCTAATTACATGTAAGAACAATTTTTAATTTTCTTTTAAAAAAAATTGAGTTCCAAATTTTCTCCCCTCCCTCCGCTTTCTTCCTCATCAAGAAGGTAAGCAATTTGACATAGGTTATACATGTGCAGTCATGCATAATATATTTTCATGTTAGTCATGTTAGAGAAAATGCAGACCAGAAAAACCCAAGAATAACAAAGTCGTTTTTTTTAAAGTATGCTTCAGTCTGCCTTCAGACTTCATGAGTTGTTTCTCTGAGGATGAAAAGTATTTTTTATCATAAGTCCTTTGGAATCATATTGGATCATTGAATTGCTGAGAATAGCTAAGTCATTCAGTTGATCATCATACAATATTGCTGTTACTGTATACAGTGTTCTGGTTCTGCACACTTCACTTCATATCAGTTCATGTAAGTCTTTCAAGATTTTTCTGAAATCAATCTGTTTGTCATTTCTCAGTGCATAATAGTGTTCCATAACATTTATATACCACAATTTACATACCACAAGGCTCAACCATTCCCCAATTGATGGGCATCCCCTCAATTTCGATTTCTGTCACCACAAAAAAGCTTCTATGAATACTTTTGTATGTAGAGGTCCTTCTCCCCACCTTTTTACCTCTTTAAGATATAGACCTAGTAATGGTATTGCTGGATCCAAGCGTATACACAGGTTGGTTGTCCTTTGGGAAGAGTTTCAAATTGCTTCCCGGAATGGCTGAACTAGTTCACAACTCCACCCACAGTTGGTGTCTCAATTTTCTCACATCCCCTACAATATTTCTCATTTTTCTTTTCTGTCATATTGGCCAATCTGATAGGTATAAATTGGTACTTCAGAGTTGTTTTAATTTGCATTTCTGTAATCAATGGTGATTTAATTCAATGTCATTTCTAATGCCCATTTCCAATTTTTTATTGCCAATTCCTTTTTTGAATAGTTGAAGACTGAAATATTCCATTTTGTGGTATATATTTTTCTCATTAGGCTTTATTATTGCATTTGACTTATTTTTACCTTTGCCTTGACAATGGTAACAAAGTGACAATGGTCACTTTGCCATTCCTAGAATAAGACATTCTATTTCCCAAATGCAGGCATTTTCACTGGCTGTCTTCCATGAATGGGATACTTTTCCTCCTCAACTTCACCTTTTGGATTCTCTGATGTCCTTCAGATCCCAGCTAAAACCCTACCTTCTAGAGGAAGCCTGTCTTAATTCCTCTTAACTCTAGTGCCTTCCTTTTGTTGTTTCCTATTTATCACATAAATAGCTGGTTTGTGCACAATTATTTGTTTCCCCCATTAGATTGTGAGCTCCTCAAAAGAAGGACTATCTTTTGCCCTTCTCAGTATCCCTAGATCATAGAAAAGTGTCTGATATATGACAGGCACTTAATTAATGTTTATGAAAGGACTGAATCACTATACATTGACAGGGATACATTCAGGGATAACTCCCACACCAATAAGCAGCCTTTTCCTATCTATTACAATAACTTTTATTTCAGTTTTGTAGTATTATTTGGCATTATTCATATTCAACAACTACTAATGTTTTCCTGAAGGAAGGTTTGATGAAATATGGGATGCTTCTATGCCACATAGCATCATAAAACTGTAATATGGTTTATCTCCTTAGCTAGAATGTACACCTTTCTTATGAAAGAGCCCCCTTTTATTTTCCTATGCCCTTAGTAGAAGCCTTCAGCAATGTTGTGAAGTAGGGAAATTTTGTATTTGGTCTCTAAACTTGTTGAATTCATGGCAAAATCTTTATAGCACAATTCTATCAAGTAAGTTCTATTTTTAGTTTGATTTTCATTATAAAACCCAATATATTACTATGAGAAAGTTCTTCTAATAGTCTGAACTAAAAATTTGTGTAAAATAAAAGGATTTACATGATGGACAGGCCAATGGCATTCTGGGTTGTATAATGTCGTCAAATTAATGAAATCTTAGGGTAGTGTCCTGCTTTACATATCTTGATGTTCAAATTTCTATGAAACAATTTATTTAAAATGAGACATATTTCTTTTCCTTATATTTCAAGAGTGAACCAAATGGTTTAAGTAGGAAATTTTATCTTTCTAAAAAAAGATTGTCTATTGAAATTGCAAATTTAAACCCTTTATTAGAGCGTAATTATGACATTTTAAAAGATGACTTCTTAAATCAGGATCTATAATGACAAACAAAATCCACAAGTCCAAGTCGTTGAATTAGTGAGCTATGAGTGAAATTAGAGAACATGTAAATGTAATCTCCAAGGTAACAAATAAAAATGTTTTAATGGTGAGAGCTCATATGGATATAGCCTTTTAAGGTTTGCAAAATACTTTGTATTGATACAATTAGTTAATCCTCTCAAAAACCCTGTCAGTTAAGCATTATTATTTTACAGATTTTATGAATAAAGAAATTGAGCCTGAGAGTGGTTACATGATTTGCTCAAGGTCCCTTTGCTAGTAAGTGTCTAAGGGAGAGTTTAAATTCAGGTCATCTTCACTCCAACTCTAGTACTCTATGCCTTACACCATAATTTGGCACTTCAATTAAACATCTAGAACTAATCTCCAATTGATAGATAAAATGATCCCTTTCACTTTGATAGATAATGATAAGCCCTTTCATGTTTTCCTTCATCCATTAATACATTTCTTCGATTATTTGATTCATTCACATATTAATACAACAATGCAACAAACATTTATTGAGTGCCAAGAATGTACAAAATTCTATGCTACACACTCTGAAAGAATCAAAGATAAATATATCCAGTCTCTACTCTCAAGGTCTGGGAGTAATCCATCTCACCCGTGAACATTAAATGTAAGTAGTGTAGAGATGCCAAACCAAATTACTATGGTGGTTCATTGTTTTTAGTTCAGATAAGAAAAATTCTTAGTATAGCATCTTCTGAATTTGTTCTGACTCCACAGTGGACTCTTTTCATTCCAGGACATTCTTTCATCTATTTGGCTAACAAATATTAAGTCCCTACTGTATTCAGAGAGCACAATCTTGGTACTACGGGAAACACCAAGTTTAGTTAAGACCCAACTTCTAGCCTCACAAAGCTGAGAGACTAAAGAGACAACACCATACAAATACAAATCCTACTACTACTACTAATAGCTAACATTTATAAAACACTTTGTGGTTTAAAAGGTACACTGTGTATTGTCTCATTTGAACAGCCTTGTAGTGTAGGTGCCCGTTTCACAGACAACAAAACTGAAGCAATGAGAGACTACTTGAGTTGCCTAAGGTCACATAGCTATGAAGTATATAAGACATAATCTGAAGGCAGCCATTTCTGACTCACATATCTAACACTCAATCCATTATTCCACTTATCCGACAAACACAAGATAATACCCAAATCAAGAAAACCAAAGAAAGCATTAGGTTGAATTTTTATCCTGCTTCCCTGAACTGATCTGGTAGGAACCATTAAGTCCTTATATGATCATTGATCATCATAGTTTCTACTTATATTGCCCTCTATCATTAGCTAAATAGGGTGAATTGATATTGATATTTAGAAATTTATATAAATATTCTCTACCTGGGAAAATATTCTCTCACAAAACAAATGAAACTTGCTTCTTAAAATTATGATGTATATGGCTTCATAATAATTCAAGAGATTTTATTGAACCTAGTTGGAAGCAGGGAAAAGGGACCATTTTATGAGTTGAAAATCATGCGCTGTTACACTTGGACCTCCTGAGAAAATTGAGAACAATTAATATGAAATGGACTACTTATATTAAGCTATCTAAAGACTAAAAATGCACCAAAGATGTTGCGTGTTTCAAAATCTTCATATATTCATTAAGCTAGGATCAAATTTAATGGGTAGGAATGCTTAGAATCAACTCTGAGCAAAGAAAAATAGAAAACAAAAGGGAGAAAATTATCTTGGCTTTTGACATTAAGCATCAGAACTTTTACTGCAAAGCCTTCAGGCTCATTCCATCATAAGAAGTAATGCTAAGAAGGGATTCCTTATTAAGCAAAAAATAAGCACTAGTTTGAAACAAATGAACAAAAATTAAGCACAGTATTTTAAATAAAGTAACATCAGGAAATTAAAGAAAGCTTATAAGGTGACAGATAAACCATAAGATGCATGATATTCACTAATACTACTTAGGGAGTGCTTTAGATGTAAATTTGTTGGCTTCTTGAAAGTTGTTCATTAGTCACTGAGTCCCCATGACCCAAAGGGACAGGCTAAAGGTCAGGAGTCAAACATTAGAAACACTACTAGCATGATAAAAAAGAGTTGACTCTATGGAATCATATCTTACAGCTGGGAATCCTTAGAGGTCATTGAGTCCAACCATTTCATTTTATTAAAGTGGTTACTGAGACTCGGAGTGACCAGGTTACTTTCCAGCTTCACACAGCTCGTATGTAACTGTGGCAGTATTTGGACCGAGGTCTTCAATAGTCCAAGTCTAATTCCATGGCCACTGTGCCATGTTGCCTCCCAATTTGGAGAGTTTAGATTTTTCTCCCTTACCTTGACCCAGTAAACTTTTTGACAGTCAGCTCTAAGTAAAAGCAAGAAAAACACTTCATCTACAAAGGATTTGTAATGCCACATAGCTACTGATGTTTCCAAAGTCCTGTGCCTAACGCAGAGAGTCCAGTCAGTCATAGCTAAGGCCCATTAGTCCCAAAGGGAGCAGAACACTGAGTCAGCCCACCAGTCACTGTGGCAACATATTTGAAAAACTCTACTGATGTGCAGTTTGGACAGGAGAGCAGGAAAATTGTAATTCTCATGGAAAATAACTCAGTCAACATTCCATCGCATTTCACAGAAAACAAGTTCCACCCACCCACACAGAAACCCCGTCTGCTTTCCTCTGGTACTCCTACCCTTCAGACCAAAAAATAAAATAAAATAAAATAAAATAATAAACATGCAATATATCTATATTTAAAATTCTTCTTGTGGCATGCAACATCACTTTTCTCCTAAGGTTCAAAAAAGGACATAAACTGGCAATGTTTAGTGGAAAATCACTTACTCCCTTTGCTGGAAAAGTCAAAAGTGCATTTACCAGCCTCTGCTTTGAAAGCATAAGAAAATATTCCAGGTGGTTGCTGGACTTCAGGGTCTCTGGGTTCTCTCTAGCAGCTATTTTATATAAGGAGCCAAATAAGATCTCAGAAAAATATCCTACTTAATACATTTCTCCAGGGGCCACAGCAAGGCCTATGGATTTTGAGGAATCATGTTGCTTTTTGCCTTAAATAATAATTCTCTGAATCTAAATGCTGAGTATAGTTTCTTTCTCCAAAGGGCTTGCAACAATTTACAGTAGATACTGACCACTCTTCCTGTGCAGAAACTTACAGATATGTGCTATTGTCCCAGTTCCACAAAGGAGAATACATCAGGCTTAGAGAGAGAGGTTAAGTGCTTTGCTTGAGGTCACACCATTAGTCAAGTAGACATCAAAAAGTGAAATTAGGAGCCTTGACCCTGTGCCCAAAGCCCTTCACCTTTGACCTTCCTCTACCCAATGAATCTTCTTGTGCAATAGAGCATAGACAGACAGAAAGATAGACAGATTGACAGACAGATTTACAGAAAGAGGGAGACAAACATAGATAAATAAGAGCTACATATATGCATATGTATGTACACACATATATAGATTTTCTACATAAATTAAACATGGGCTTATAAGTCCAGTACTGCCATACAGAAAGCATGGAAGGTTCAAAACCATTCACCTCATCCTACTTAGGAATCATTATATTAGCCATAATGAGGAATTCTATTTGGAAAAAAGTAAAAATATCAGCTCCGTGTGACTATCAAGTTTCCTCATCCCTCAGCCACACCCCTACAAATTCAACAAAATGTAAAGCCACACATACATAGCCAATCATGGTGGTGTCCATCTTATCTCCTGCTACTGGGGAAGCTAAGCCTGGTACATCACTTGGATTCAAGAGTTCTGAGCTCTAGTGGACTAAGTTGACTAGGCATTCCCATTATCTTCACATTAATATGCTGAGCTCTAGAAATAAGGATTCACTTGACCATCTAAGAAAGGGCCTACCAACCCAGGTGAAAAAATAGAATAGCTCCAAGCTCCCAAGTAGATCAGAATGGGAAAAGGTACATAAATAGACATTTCACTTCTACCCTGAGAGACTTAATCTTTGTAAAAAATCCATAAATAACAATAAAATAGCTGTGGAAAGACCAATCATTTCCTGAGAATCATATTTCTGATGCATATGTGAACGGTATGCGATTTTAGCTGTAAAGTGATCTGCACTACAGACCTTGACCTGTCTATAACTTAGTAGATAACCCTCAGGGAGCTGCTTAAGGGACAGAGTTAAGTGACTAGTCCAAGGTCACAAAGACAGAAAGTGTTCAGAGGTGGTCTTTGTGTTTCCAAGATCATTTGACAGTAGCCAACACACCACATTGTCTCTTTTGCTAGGCAGAACAATTTAAATATAGGATATTTTCAAAAGTTTCAATTGTGGCTAAGTAGAGGACTTTATTGATAGAGCTTGCCTGAATCACCATTCATGAGCTTTCACATTGCTCTGTTAATCTTGCTGGGGATAAAAAGAATTCCCCATGTACCCCTAAAGGACTGAGGCAGTATTGTGTGCCAGCCCTTGGACCTCTCAAATGTACTCGTGATGCTGAATACCTCGTTTTTCCTGCATGCAACTTTGGTAACAAACAGCACAGCCAAGTCTTTTCTAGTACTGTTATTCCGTTTTAAAAAACACTGACATTTTCTTAAACAGACATAATTTACAATTTTAAGGAGCACAACAGTGCCTTGGTGTATGAGGGCCAGAGAGCAAACAAAACTCTTTTCAGGCCCATTCTGAAAAATGCAGTCTCGTGCTCAGTGAGTTCCCTGGAGCTAAAGGCCGAAGGGGGAGCAGAGGCGGGGCAGGGTACCACGGAACTGTGAGCAGGCAGCCACCCATAGGTCATGGCCCGTTGAGGGCCTGTCAGAGATTCTCACAGAAGAAAACGACAGTCAGAAAGGGAGGTGATGAGCAGTAGCACAAATGTTGGTGAGGAGCAGCACTAATCAACATGATCCTCTTTCTCTACTTTGTACAGAAAGTACCAGAAGTTCTTTCAGTTCAGTTGTCCTGTATAGCTTGGCCCAGCAGCTCCACTGTACTTGAAAACTCTTCTGACCTGACTATTCTGTGACCGCATGTAAAAGGAGCTTGTCAGTGTTCGTGACCCCTGATCAATACCTGCAGCAATATCCTTATTCGATTTCCAGTTGGGTCAGCTCAGACCCAGTAGATAAATGTAGTTTCTTGTCAAAGGCTACACATAGATCTTTTTGATGAGACTTAAGAAGCTCAGGCTGTGCAGAGAGATCCATGCTCCCAAGGCATGTTCTCTAGAACTGATGCCTCCTACTGTTCTCAGAGAAAGCTTCTTAACTTTGTCTTAGCTTTGTCGTTGTCGTGCAGCGGCATCTGACTCTTTGTGACTCTATTTGGTATTTTCTTGGCAAAGATATCAGAGTGGTTTGCCATTTACTTCTCCAGCTCATTTTACAGATGAGGAAACAGAGGCAAACAGGGTGAAGTGACTTGCCCAGGGTCACACAGCTAGTAAGTGTCTGGGGCCAGATTTGAACTCAGGAAGATGACACTTTCTGATTCCAGGTCTGGCACTCTATCTGTTGCATAACTTAGGTGCTCCTTGTCTTACCTAGCTCCTTCTTTATTTAATGGCTGCATTTTATGACTAAACAAAGTTACTTAGGGTATGTGACTGTGTGCATGTACCCCTGAGGAGGAAATGTGGGAGCATGAAAGGGATGCTGGATTTGCGATCAGAGAACCTGAGTTCAAATCCTGAGTCTACTGCTTTCTCTCATACCTTGAACCCTGCACTTATCTTAGCTGGGACTCAATTTCCTCATCTATAAAGCAAGCTGGTTTAATTAGATGACTTCTAAAGTCCAATTTAATTTTAAATATACAAACTTATGTGTCTTTTGTAACTTTATATAAAGGAATTCATGGCTTTGGGAAAATAATCTTGATTTGGAGAGTGCTGTCAAGCATGAGTTTGCCTACATAAATAGAAAGTATAAACAGCTCTAAACCTCAAATTAGGCTACACAGTTTTGGTCCTGGAGTCCACCACTAGCCTCTCTGGAGACTCCACTTAGGTGAAATGAATTCAGCTGTCAAAAAAAAATCATGTCCCTATAGTTTCTGGTGATTGACGAAGTGCAGAGGCATGAGAAGAATAACATGATTTCCATTTCTGTTTTGTCAGCTTCTCACCTGAGAAATTTGAATTTTCCAACCCAAGACAGGGCCCCATAGTTATTTGCAATCTCCAGGAAAAGCTATGACTTTTCATGTATCAAACTTCGTTCAATATTGTTGGCTTAAATAAAAAAAAAAAACATAGTGGAAAGATCAGCAGAATCAGAAGACCTTGGTACAAGTTTTGGCTCCACCACTTATTATGTGTATACATAAGTCACTTCTCCAATTCAAGGCTGGATAAAAATGGGGTGTTGGATTAATAATAACAGCTGATATTTATGGAGTACTTTAGATGCCTTATTTCATTTGATACTGCAGGTCTGTGAGATAAATGCTTCTTTTTTTTTAAACCTAACCTACACTTTCGTTGGTTTGGGTAACTCTCCATGGGGAAACTCCCTGTACTATTCATATTGGCATCTTCTCTATTGTCTTTTTTTCTGTTATGTACAACTTATTACTCTTTTGAAATACATAATAAAGTTATCATGTAAATTTCTCTTTTCCTCTTTTTTTCTTCCCTCCTCTCTGACCTAGAGATGGCTACCACTAGACAGATATGTGTGCATCTATGTATGTATGCATGTATATATGTATATGTAAAAATAGTCTTAAAGAATTGTCAGAGATAATTTAAGCATCATCCTCAGGGTAACACAGGTATTATGTGACAGAGGAAGGTCTTGAACCCAGATTTTCTTTACTCTAAGACTCTATGCTCAATATGTCACAATGTTTCTCAAAAGTTAATAATGAACGTAAGAATTAGCATTTTTATACTACTTTGAGTTTTGAAAAATTCTTTACATATATTATCTCATTTGATTCTCACAGCAATCCTGGGAGATAGGTACTGTTATTAACCGCATTTCACCGATGAGGAAACTGAGGCTGAGATAAGTTTAGTGACTTGCCCAAGGTCACAGAATAAGTATCTTAGGCAGGATTTGAATTTAGGTCTTCCAGTATTGCATGAGATGTTCCTCCTTCTAGGTATCTAATCCTTTTGGTATTATTAACCCCATTTGATGGAGGAGGGAACTGAGGGTCAGAGAAGTTATATTATTTATTCAGGGGCACACAGCAAATGTTAGAAGTTGGGTTCAAATCCAGGCTTCTCCTGAATCTGAGCCCAATCTTCTTTCCAGTACTATAGATTGCCTCTAAGAAGAACACTAAATCTTACTCCATCTTTAAGTTCATAGAAGAGACAAGCTTTAGGGGTAGTGAGATATAACGATTCCCACAGGCATCCTGGGATTATCTTTACAGAGAAATAAAGCAAGTGACACTTCTGGCTGCCTATATAATATAACCCACAAGTATGTGTTCCCAATCTCTCCCATTTGACCGATGTATAGTCCAAATAATAATAAAATAGGGAATTCTGCAATATGAGTCTGTTATTTTGAGATTTCCAACTAATTTTGGTAGATTTGGGGTGCCTTATATAGGCTTTAATAAACATGTAACAGGTTTATCCCAACTATGCCTCTGCTCTGAAACTCTGAACTAGTCTGCATAATGTTTTTTGATATTTTCTTCTGGGATTTACATTCTTTTCCAGCTGCCTGCTATCTCTACTGCCTCCTGGATGGGCTCCGTTTGATCTAAGGGATGTATTGGTACATGAGAGGCATCTCGCTTTCCTTTTCTTGCTCTCTTTCTCTCTAGCCTGTTAAGATTATGGGGAATTTGAATTTAAATGAGAATTAGAAAAGTGACTGAAGCCAGTCAGAGCTGGAGGTTTTCATAGGGACGTCAGTGCTGAATAAGTTTCCCGGATCAAAGCCACAGTCTGTGCTCCACAGAAGCTTTTGAAGACTATTTAGAATAAAACAAATGGAAGAAAAATCCTCCTTGTGCCAGGCTGTATGCAGCTCACTTCTTACACACACTTACACACACACACACATACACACACACACACACAGAGTCACAGTCACACATACAGTCACACATCAAGGCAAAGCTATAAAGCTGCCAGCTAGCTTAGATACCTTGCCAAAAGCCACAGCCTTTATTTTTTTCTCTTTTCTCCCCCAAAGAAATGAGCTCTTCATCCAGAAGTTACACCTTATCCTCTCTAAACTACCTTTGAAGATCTGTGGAAAAAATGTTTATGTGGGCCCTGCCTGTTTGTTTGGTTACACTGGCCACTCTGGGTAGTATTTCCTGTGTCTGCTGGTTCTGTCTGGCAGGGCCATAACTTGGGGCATATTCAGTTGTGTCTGAAGGGAGGGAGGGAGCAGTCTGAAGAGTGACCACTCCTCTATGTGGTTGAGGTAGCCTGGAGACAGAGGTCATGGGAATTAGAAGGTTAAACTGAACAGAGAAGCCGGGTTGTTTGAAAGGGACAGGAACTGAGGTGAATGAGAAGGCTGTGAGCCACACATGACCTTTTTGGGGAGGAGAGAAACTAATCTTGAGGGTCACAAGTGACAAGTAAATGATAAATGGAAAAAACTGGTTACTGAGACGTACTAGCTTATTGAGGGTACAAAAGTGGCAGCGTACATGAGCATGCCACTTCTTCAATGTGTATGTCAGAAATCTAAAAATACAATAATAATTTAATGTCATTTTTAAATTTAGGAAAATTTAAAATATGTATGGTTTAGCATAGGAAAATGAAAAGAATATGAAAGGAAGAGAATTAGGATGAAGTGGAATTTATTTCAACTAAAGATTCCATAGAGTCAATAAAAAGAGAAGTTAGAGGGAAAAGGAGGCAGGGGTTGAATAGTGCTAAGTTGGATATTAGGGTTGAGAATGCAGTTGTAGTCAGGGTAAACTGTCCTAGCTGATGATCTAGCTAACATAGTCTTACTGGTTTTGTTCCCTGACATATTAGTGCTTCTAAAGCACTTCACCCCTATGGGAAGAGTACCCTGGGAGATGGGTTTGAAAGCTGAATTGATAATTAATTAAATATGGTAGGCACACCTAGTTCTTTGCAAATTCACCAGGAAACATCACTACAGGCACTGCGAAACTGGGCTATGATCACATTTTAATAATCATGAGGCATGAGGGCCAAAAAAGCAAAGGCACAGAAGTACAGAAAAAGTGGAGTACGGAGGCATATGATGTGGTAATGAGATGGTGAAGAAAGGCAGGCAGTGATGGGGAGGGACAGAGGCAGAGTATCACTTTGTGCACCTATGGTTTAGATTTCGTAGCAATAAGTAGCATGAACCAGATAGGGGTAGAAGAGTATGGGCTGGGGCAGAGTTTGAGGCCTCACTTCATAGGTTTTTTTGAGATTAGTTCATTAACCTATCCAAATAATTTCAGAGGTGTCACCAAAATTTTTAATATAATATGTCCACATAATTTCAAAATTATCAATACCTTTCCTTGTCCTGTGGATATCTGGAGTTTGTCTGAGATTTCTTTTTCAAAAACCAAGCCTTAAACTCACCTCACTCTGGAGCTCATAGATTGGACAATAGGTCCCTGCCCTCCTAGCACAGAGTGAAAGTAAATACTAAATGGTAACTGTTTCTCTTTGGGCCAAGAACTCTGAGAGTGTTCCCTTCTATAGCATTAAGGGGAAATTCATGACTTCGAGGAAGATTGTGAGTATGCCTGAATGGTTCGGAATCGCAGGATAAAAGGAATTCTCTAGGTAGAAGGCAGAGGAATTAAAGCATTTATTCAAGATCCAAAGTATCAGATGCAAGAACCAATGCCCCCAATTTGATATTGTGACCAAAACCTTCCAGATCCTATGAGCCTGCCTCACAAGAGTAACCAGAAAAATATTATGGCAGCAAGCCAAACCATACTTGTGCTACCCCGCAATGCCAGGGCCCTCCTGTAAGAAGATCACTCAGGGGTCCCAAGCCTCTGCTCAGCACTCTCCAGCTTCTGCTGCTCCTTCAGCTTCCTGGCTTCTTCAGATTCTGCTGCTTCAGCTTCTTCTGCTCCTCCAGCTTCTACTGCTCCAGCTTCTGCTGGTTCTGCTTCCACTGTTACTCCTTCTCCTGCTTTTCCTTCTCCTGCTTCCACCACGTTTGCCTCTCCAAGCTTTGTTCTCTCCTTTTATACAGTCCGTAGATGTCCTCTGATAGACCAGAACTTAGACCCACATCATTGGCTCTGGTCTTAGCAACTCCCCTTAGGGCCCTGGGGGCTTCACAGCCACATTGGCTTAGCACCTAGTAATTAGAAGTTTGGGGCCTACTTAGCAGCAAGATAATCAGACCTCCCTGTGTGGCCCCACCTGGAGCCCCACCTGAAACCTATTCAAATGGGGGGGGGGCATTACATCCCTTCACTTAGCATTTTTGAGGCCAAACATTTAACGATCCCCTACTGTGTATCCAAAATTGTGAGACATAGCCATGTTCTCAAGGAGTATAAGGTCTAGGTTAAAAAATAAATTTAATAAAAAGATGAGGAGGTAAAATTCATTAACATATCCTCTATATTAAATGAATAATATCATCAGTAAATGACAGCTCTTTGAGATCAGAGTAGGGAGATTATTGCCAACTGGGATAGCCAAAGAAGGCTGGAACTTGAGATGAACCTTCAGGGGGAAATTAGCTCTGAATAAGTGGAGAGAGGGCAGCAGGAATACTAAGCAGCAGAGAGTAGATGAAATCAGGTCACTAAACCATTCCTACTATGCCATTTTTAAAAAAAAATAACATTTCTGCATTTTGATTCAATTCAATTCATTTCAATATGGCAGGTGATTTTTAAGCACTTATTTTATGTAGAGTGCTATGCTAAGAACTGGAAAAGATACAAAGTCTAGAAAAGAAACAGTCCCTGCTGTCATAGAGATTACAGTTTTATCCAGGGATAGAATGCATTCACTAATAATTCTAACACACATCATTGAGAGAAAAAGTGTGACCAGCCAACTCTGGGCCATGAAAGGAGTACAGTTAACAAGGGCTGGTAAAAACCAAAGTTGTTTACAATCTTGAATATCTAATCAAAAATTCTCTAAAATGTAAAAAGGAAGAAGCAAGAATATTGCTATATATATCTGGAAGGCCCAATACCATAGAGAGTAACTACAATATGTAGGGGGGAAAATGCAATATAAAACACCCACAAATTCATAAGAGGAAAACTAAAAAAGTAGTCAGCAATAATACCTTTGGCCAAACCCACCTACATGAAGATACACAAAGTGTATATGAGAACTAAAATAATCTAGGGCGACAAATTTGACCTCCTAGAAATCAATATGACTTGGTAAGATAAAACCCATAAATATGGTATTGTTCTGGAAGGATATATTTTATTAAATAGAAACAGGGAAAACAGAGTAGTTATAGAGAATTCTTTAATATAATATATGACAGATACGTTATCCTGCAACATAGTCAAGGAACCAGAATAGAGAAAGAACAGTGGAGCTCTTTTGGTGGAAGATAAGTAAAGGCAGAAGTAATAGCAATACTGTTATTGAAATATATTATGTAGTTCTGAAAGAAATATTTGAGGAGGTTGGCAAACATAACACAAGTGAGGCAAAGAAGCTTTACATAGTAAGGATATTACTTCAAAGGATCCATTATACACAACTATCAATGCAGATTGTGACCCACCCATCCATACCTTCTCACCCTGGGTGACCCTTGCCCATATCATATCACAAATCCTCCAAGTGCTGTTGAGAGACTTCAATTATCCAGAGATACGGTGGAGTTCTCTCTTTCTTCTGGAAGCAGAAATATGATTTACTTAAATGAAAATATCATTTTTTTTTCAATAATAAAGGTCTAGACACCGTGCTTTGCACACAGTCAATTAAGGAATATTGAATTGAATTGAACCCAGGTTTAGAAAGACTATTCAGAATCTAATCTGCACCAATTTGGAGAAACTAGTAACTGGATTGAAAATGATTAGAGGGGAAGGAGTGATGGTGTTGGGAAGTGAGCACTTCATCTTAGAAGTTGTGATAGAGAAGAGAAAAAAGTCATAGTATAACATGTTCATTATCTTTTAGGAGAACAGATTTCTAAGGGCTCAGGCAAAGAACAGGTAAAGTCTCCTTGACTAAAATTTTACAGGGAGTCAGACCAGGATGAAAAATAAAAGTTGCTGACATTTATAGAGTTCTTTAATGTTTGCCAAATACTTTCCATGCATTATATACTTTAAACCTTACAATGCTGTGAGATAGATACATGGCAGATATTACTTCTCCCTTTTTGCAGATGAAGAAAACGAGGTTTAGAGAGATTAAATGACTTGCCTATAAAGAAGAAAAAAAAAGAAAAAGAAGCTGAATTCCGAGTAATTATACTGACCTCCTATAAATTCTTCCTAAAATAAATGGTTCAGCCATGGTCACACAGCTAATAAGCATCAGGAATGAGACTCAGATCCAGGACTTCCTGATTCCAAGTCCATAACTACTTATGATTTAGCAACAATCCCTCAAAAATGAAATTCCAAAGATATAAAGAGAAACAGTTCTAGTGGGGAGGGAAGAAAAAAAGAGGGAGGTTGTCAATATCATTAAATTCATCATTACAGATGATTCATCAGTTAATAGATTAAAAAATACTATGTACAAAAAATGGAAGCAAGACAAGGAATGGAGTCTGCATCAAAAAGCAAAGAACAGTTTATAAAAATAATGTAAGAAATATTTAATCAGGCACAGTTTGCTAAGGAAAAATGGTTATGTTTAACCATACTGAGGCATAAAGTTAGATGAGAGAAAGGATAAGAATCTTCAAGGTGGATAGGATGGTCATAATGAATGACAGAAAGAAGGCAGACCTTCTTAACTCTCATTTTTCTTCTACTTTCCTTGCAAGGAGAATGATATTTGGATTGGAAAGGGCATAACAAAAATGGACTATAGTGTTGATATTGAAGATTAATAGGGAGGTAGTAGGCCAACATCTATCTGTTCTTGAGGAGTTCAAGTCACCAAGTCCAAAAAAGTGACCTCTCAAGGTACTGAATGAACTGGCAGACATAATTACTGAGCTACTGTCAGTGATCTTTGAAAGCTTGTAGAGAAAAGGCGATTCACACAGGACTAGAAAGGGACAAAAGTACTGATTCTCCCGAAAGAGGGAAGGCAGTACATTTTGCCATTGGGGGCCACTGGGTTTGACTTAAATTCCTGGCAAAATCCTTGGATTTGATATTAAAATTTTGATGAATGAATATATGGAAATGGAAGAAAAGATAACAGAAACTATGGATTCCTCAGGAGTAGGTCATGTCAGAGTAAATACATTTACATATTTTAAGGAGAGCAGTCTTTTAGAAACTAACAAAGGTGCTTTTATTTCACAAAATTATCTTTGTAGAATCAGAGGTGTTCAAAGTTTCATGAACTGGAAGAAGACACTTCAGTTTTTTTTTTCTTAGCTAAGTAGTTCTGACTGTGGGCTCATAAGAGGAGTTAAATTCTATAGAAATTATTTCCTGATGAAAATGACCTATTAGGGGCAAAATCATTGGCACAATAAGGGCACAGTGGGGATGTATAAGGCAGTCTGGGTAGAATTAATGTGAGAATGATCAAATACAAATTTTTCAAGGGACCTTAAGTGTCTTTCAGTCAAACTTCTCACCTAATTAATGTTTTTTTGTCTATAAAATCTTAGAAAAAGAATAAACTAGATTCATCTGCCTTAATATATCTTCCAACTGTTGGCCTTCAGGGGCTCTGAAAAAAATCTTCTCTTTCTTCGACAGCTCTTTAAATATTGGCATAGAAGGACCATGTTCTTTCACATCTTCAAGTTTATTCTCAGCTAAATACCTTCAGTGCTTTGAAAGTTACCATATGACATAGTTTCTGGGTGGGATTTAGACTATCAAAGGCATGGAACTCTGTGGGCTACAAACTTCCGTAGGGATGGAACCAGATTAAAATATAATTGGGAAGTATTTATCAAAGTAAATAAAAATACAACACAACATACAACATGTTGTTCAGTCATTTTTCAGTTGTGTCCAACTCTCCATGAAACCATTTGGGGTTGTCTTGGCAAAGTTACTTAATTGGTTTGCCATTTTCTTCTCCGGCTCATTTTATAAATGAGGAAATTGAGGCAATGGGGTAAAGTGACTTGCCCAGGATCACTATTAAAGTGTCTGAGGAAAAGGATTTGATCAGGAAGAAGAGTCTTTCTGACTCCAGGCCTGGCCCTTTTTCTACTGTACCACCTAGCTGCCCCACAAATACAAAATACCTAAAAGGTAGTTTAGAGAGTGCAAGGTGTGGGGGTTTGGTTTTGTTGTTATTATTGGAAGGATAGGGATCAGGAAAGACTGAATATAGAGCTGAATTTTGAAGAAAATGAAGATTTCTAAGCAGAGGTTAGGAGGGAGAGCTTTCTAGGATACAATAAAAATTAAGCCAAATATCTATTTTTACATTTAGATGAGAGTTACCCGTCATGGTTTAAATTAAGTTGATTGCAAAGATTCTTGAAGATTCATGAACTTGAAGACATTAGGACAAGAGTGGTCTTGAAGAGCAAAGTATTTTCATCACAGGATACATTTAAATATTCTCACAAAAAAGAGGAGGAAGTTGGGAGTGAGAGAGGCACTAGGAGGTAGATCAAACAGTAAAACATTACAAGAGGCAGAAAATAGTGGAACCCCTTAATAATGTTGCTGAGATACCTAGGATATATGTATGTGTGTGTGAATACACATATATACATATATCTATACATATCTATGAAAGTATGTATATATATATGGATACACACATATACATTTCAGATCAATCTCTCAGGATTAGCGTAAGGAAAGAACTCTGTAAATTATAAAGTCATATATGAAAGTGAGATGGTCATTGTTGTGGTGAAGGACAACTTATCAATAAGCAGACACTTTTAATGACTTAATTTATAGCAGGCACTGTATTAAGTGCTTCGTGGTATTGTTTCTTGTTTTTCATACCTTCTCAAAGAGGACCATGAAATCAGGAAGGTGATTCCATGACTTTCAAGTGAATTGGATTTAAGTGAGAGAGGGCTGTACAAAATCAGCATCTTCACTTTCTCCTTCGGAGCCATCTGGATCTAGTGGACAGATAGAGATCGGGATCACTGGAGGTGGCCCCACTAAGTGCCAGGAATGCAAAGAAAAAGGAAACCAAAATGGTCTCTGCCCTCAAGGACCTTGAATTCTAATGGATGAGACAAAATATTCACAAATGGCAATGTACATAAGGAGAAGATATGAAGCAACCATAGGAAAAAGGGACAAGCTAATATGTGTCAGGAAAAAGGCCAATGCTATAACTAAGTTTCCTTAACAACAATAATTTTAGGGTGCTACTGTATTTTACCCTTCTCTTTATAACATTTTCTGTGCACAAAAAGTGAAAATGATAAGAGGAGCTTCCATTTGCACAACCCAGGCTGTGTTTGGACTAAATATTTTGGTGTAAGTATAAATTTGAAAGTAGGACTATAGAACTTTGAGGGTAACTTCCCCTTTAAATGACTAACATAAAAATGTGTATAGTTAGGATAAGAATAAAAGCACAGCTTTTTAGGCAGGCAACTTTAAAATCAAATGTATGCTCAGCTTTCAAACAGTTATTTTTGGAGAAAGTTTCCAAATATAAAAATTAACCAGAATACGTAGGCATTTTAGAAAAGGAATCGTCTATGTTGACACAAGCTTATGCTAAATACTCCAATCTTCACATTTCCTGAGTGTACAGAGAACACCCAGGCAAAGTTCCCACAAATTTTCATTGTGGCTGGCTGCTGAACCCTCCAACTTACTCCTTGTGGGTTAGCACTTACTGCTAAGAGGAGCAGTAAGTAGGCATGACACTTTGTAAGTTTCTAAGAAGTAAGTACATTGTTTGTTTTCCTTGGGGCTAAATACTTAATTTCTTATTTAGTTTTTGTTTCTAACTTCATGGATCTAAGACCTGGGGTTGGAAAAAGGAAATGTGATTGCATTCACTGAAATGGACAAATACACCAGAAAAAGAAATTCAGTTAAAATGTGGGATGCAATCCCTAGGGCAAGCATACTATAATTATCATAATATACTACCTCCCTCATATTGCTTAGAAGTGTAAAATGCAGCAACTTACCTATTTTTAATTAGCTGTATTTAGTATTTTTTATGGACATTGAACATGGTACTCAAATTAGCATACATTAGCATATCATTTGCATGTGTACCTCAAGGTAGTTGGTTTTATTGCCATTACCTTTTTGTGGCCCTATTTCAGTAATGATGCTAATGGAATACAAAAGAGATTTCTCACTCAACTCACTTTACAATCTTCTTTTTTATGAATTTCACAATTGTAAAAACATGTTTAAATATGAGTATCATCTTGTAAGTTCTGTTTCTTCTAAATGACTGATCTTACCCTCTCTACTCCAAATTGCCTAGTTTGGTAGGTAGATCTCCTTTCTATTTTGATGAGAATTGGGACACATCCTAAAGTCAGGGTTCAGATACAAACTGAGCCACTGTTTGCTTAAGAGAGAGTTGTACACAAAAATTAATGAATCTTACCACTCTATCAGCACCTAAAGGCACTGAGAAAGAAAAATCACAGCTGCAGCTAGAGAATTCTGAGAAGGGTCAGAGGTCAGTGCCTGCATCTGCATTCACAGGGAGGCAGAGAGGAAAAATAAAGGGTCTCTCTTTGTTGCAAGTCAGCACTATTTTAGAGAGCGTAGATACTAACTTAATTACCACCATTCCCTCTTGCACTGGGGTGCTACAGCGGGCTATAAATCAATACCTAAGGTCACATTGCTAAAAGCAGGAGAAAACAGTCTTTTCTTGCACTGGGGAATGTTGTTTGCTGCTTCTGTATCAGCACTAGGGGTGTTCGATATCAGATGAGAAACAAAGGGCCAGAGTGATGATTACAAAGCAAATCGGAATTATGAAAATTGATGTGTAAAGCAGGTGAGTTGAACTCCAGGCAGCTGATTGGCTACATCAGATCTTAGCATCTTGTTTTGTTCTTCTACTCTCCTTGCCCAGAGACACCACCAGCTGGTAGCCTAACAACTAAAGTAAATTCGACTGTGGTCTCCATGCTGATTTGGTAGAACCTGCTGCTGCTGTTTTATTGTTTTATTTAGTTATTGCATAGACTAGTAATTCTCTTGGACATATTTTTGGCTGTTGAGATATTCTATCATGTTTTTACTGAGAGCAATATGTGAAACGGCCCAGGTTCCAATGTTGATAAAATGTAGGAAGTGTTGTCCCACTTATCAAGATACAGATATATTCCTTTGATATCCCATGGTATCTGTTGAACTAGAGTATAAAGGACTAAGACAACACTACAATATTGTAATAGGAATGTACAAAATGAAAAAGATAACCATTTCTTTTTTTAAATTTAATTTATTTAGTATATTTAGTTTTCAACATTGATTTTCACAAGAGTTTGAAATACGAATTTTCTCTCCGTTTCTACCCTCCTGCCCACTGGTGTATATTCTGGTTGACCTGTTCCCCTGTCAGCCCTCCCTTCTGTCACCCCACTTCCCCTTCCATCTCCCTTTCCCTTCTTCTCTTGTAGGGCAAGATAAATTTCTCCGCCCCATTACCTGTGTATTTTATTATCTAGTTGCATGCAAAA
>CM053622.1:170019796-170038975 GCA_028646595.1 Phalanger gymnotis | reverse complement strand
ATGAGATACTTTACATTGTCTTTGATTTTTTCATTCCTTTGGTTCTGTTTTATACTATCCTGATTTGTCATCAAGTCACTAGCTTCCACTTGCTCCAATCTAATTTTTAAGGGGGCATTTTCTTCAGTGGTCTTTTGGACCTCCTTTTCCATTTGGGTAATTCTACCTTTCAAGGCATTCTTCTCATTGGCTTTTTGGAGCTGTTTTGCCATTTGAGTTAGTCTATTTTTAAGGTGTTATTTTCTTCAGTATATTTTTGTGTCTCTTTTAGCAAGTCATTGACTTGTTTTTCATGGTTTTCTCGCATCCTTGTCATTTCTCTTCCCAATTTTTCCTCTACTTCTCTAACTTGCTTTTCCAAATCCTTTTTGAGCTCTTCCATGACCTGAGACCAGTTTATGTGTTTGTTGGAGACTTTTGATGTAGGCACTTTGACTTCTTATGGCTGTATTTTTTGGTCTTCTTTGTCACCAAAGAAAGATTCCAAAGTCTGAGTCTGAATCTGAGTCTGTTTTTGCTGCCTGACCATGTTCCCAGCTAACTTACTTGACCCTTGAGTTTTTCATCTGGGTATGACTGCTTGTAGAGTATAGAGTACTTTGTCCCAAGCTTTAGGGGCTGCATTGTTGTTTTCAGAGCTACAGAGCAAGCTCTGCCACACCAGTGCTCCTCTTTCCCCAAGAACCCCCAACCTGGATAGGATTCAGATCTAAGCTGGCTCTGCACTTCCGCTCTGATCTACCACTTAATTCCTCCCACCAGGTGGGCCTGGGGCAGGAAGCAACTGCAGCCATAGTTCTGTAGCTGCACCACCTCTGCCATCCGTGGGGTGGTGGCTGAAATGTGAACTCCTTTCACTCTATCCCGGAAGCTTTTCTCACTAACCTTCTCTGTTGTCCTTGGTGTTTGTGGGTTGAGAAGTCTGGTAACTGCCACAGCTCAGTGATTCAGGGTGCTAAGGCCTGTTCCCCCCAGCTCCTGGTCTGGTTGGTTCACGTGCAGCCCACACTGGACTCTGTTCTGCTCCAAGGTCTGTGTGATTAACCTTAGCCCTCGACCATCCAGGCTGTCCTGGGAAGAAGTCCTGCTTCGCTCTGCTATTTCATGGGTTCTGCAGTTCTAGAATTTGTTCAGAGCCATTTTTATAGGTGTTTGGAGGGACCTGGGGGAGAGCCCTAGGCAAGTACCTGCTTTTCAGACACCATCTTGGCTCCACCCGAGTCAGATTCTTACATAGGTCTTTGAGATGTGTCTACATTCTACAGTCAAATCCAACATATGGCATCACATGGGCCTCTCATATTCATCGTTTACCTATTTGGATTTCATTTAAGATCACCTATAAGGACTTACTATATATTTTATCAAAATGATAGAACTAACTCATAATAGGTTAGTACTAATGCATCTGTTGGGCACATTTCCTAGCCCTTGATCCTTTCAGTGTCCCATGGAACTCCCCTTACTTTTTCCCCTCCCCTCCAAAGTGACAGACAGGACAAGAACATCTAGATATTTATTTATCTGTCACTCTCATCTGGGAGCCAGCTGGCAAAAGATTTCAGTCATAAGGCATTATGGTTAAACAGCTTTACAGTGATGCAATGTAGGATCTCAAAGTGGAGTGGAGAAGGTCTCTTCTGAATAAGAATGGGTTGAGCAGGCAGAGTGTTATTAAGTATTATTTTCCCTTATGGTAATCATGGGTCAACTCCCCTAACTCTAGCTCTCCTTCCTATCTTGCTATCAGGTGTAAACAATTAATTGAATCCTTGTCCCTCAAAACATACCTGAGGAGGTTTCTCCCAAGAAGGGACGTAAGTCCAAGGATATTATTACTGTCCTGTCAAAGAGCCCAGAGAAACACAAGTAGAGGCAGCAAAAACAGAATGTTATTTTTTTCAATTTCTCTCCATTCTTTCAAATTTAGTCCACTTTAAGACTTACCTAATGTATTTAGCTATCTATTATGCATATGACTTGATTGAGGAGCTCTGTATAAAGAAGACACAAATGTTTCATGAACCTTCTGAGGAAATGTGTTTCCACATGATTCATTAAATGCCACTGAATCTCTGTCATTTCCATACATATGGAGTAATCATAGGCTAGGTTGTAACCTTGAAGAAAATATAACTGATATTCACCCCACAAGATGGTATGGTCAAGACTGAAGTAACAAACTAAACTCAGTCTTTTGGTTTCATTAAAAAATGATAAAAATAATACACTCATTTCAAAAGCTCATACAAAGCTGTACTTTACTGGGCTGGGACCAGAATATCC
This sequence comes from Phalanger gymnotis, assembly GCA_028646595.1. Classification (NCBI taxonomy): domain Eukaryota; kingdom Metazoa; phylum Chordata; class Mammalia; order Diprotodontia; family Phalangeridae; genus Phalanger; species Phalanger gymnotis. The sequence continues at coordinate 170,036,689 of CM053622.1, read as the reverse complement.
TCTATCTTTAATGCATGCAATGGTGGGGAACCTGTGGCCTCAAGGCCACATATGGCTGTTTAGGTCTTTAAATTTGTCCCTTTGACTGAATCCAAATTTCCAACACCCCTTAAGGAAAGGATTTGTTTTGTAAAACTTGGACTCAGTCAAAAGACCATATCCAAGGACCTAGAAGGTCACATGTGTCCTCAAGGCTGCTGGTTTCCTGGTCCTGGATAGCCTCTTTCATTCTAATCCTGACCTGTTACAATGACATGATGCCCACTACTAAGACACTGAAATCTCCTTATTTTACAGTCATTTAACTTGCCCAAAGTCATATAGGTAGTAAGTAGAAGACCTGGAATTTGATCCCACATATTCTGACTCCTAGCTTGTCTTTTTACTGCACCTCTACCTGAACCCTTCCTTGTCCCTTGACATACAACAAAGGAGGCTCTCTGCTCTGCTAATGTTCACCATGGAGGTAAAAAAATTCACATATAATCAATCTCTGGACTACATTTTAGTTAATAGTTTCAACCTCTTTGTCCAATAAACCTCTTACCAGAGCAGTGAACAAGGAGCAAAATTGACTTATTTGAACTTTACTTCCTCCACTCACCTTCTGATAAAAGAACTAATGAATAATGAAGTGTCCAAAAAGGCAAGGAGGTATAGGAAAGGCATGGAGGGAAAGACAATGGACCTGCCTCAGTAATTCACTCGTTGAATCATCAATTCCTTAACAAGTAAGAATTGCCTGGATTTATTTGTCAATGCACAAAAAGCACTTGAAATGCACATTAAATTAAAAAGAAACATATCTGTATAACTTGAATATATCTGAATGCTATTTTAAAAACATGACTTGAAAATAAATATTTTGTGCATATACAACCATAGGGACATAAATGAAGCACTCAGAATACAGAGAAAAGCTGGGGAGGAATGAGCCAGAGTAGTTTGATGCACAACCAGCCCCTCAAGATGCATGTCTAAAGCAGCCAGCATCCTCTCTCCCTTTGTTTCTCTTCTCCTTGCCTAGCCCATCTTTCTTCATGGTGTCCCTGCTTTTTCATAGCTGGCTGAAAAGATGGCAAGGCAATTTCAGCAGGGAATTTTATGCAGATGCAGTATTTATGATGGTAGTCTTGGGGAGAGTCTGTGATTAATGATCACATATAACCTAGTTCAATATAGAAGGAAAAAGTGGGTTTCTTTATTGGCAGCAATATACTGGAAAGGGGAATATAAATTTGGGGGAATCTCTTAATCCTAGGACACAGACCAATGGGCCAGCTGGGTATTGTTTATAACCTTTAAGATCAATGGTTTCTAAGGTCATGTCAAGCACAGCCTTATTTTGCCCTGACAGCACAAGGCTCTTAGCTAAGATGTTAAAGTGAACTTTTTTTTATCTTTGCCTGGTCTTAGATAAGATTTGCTTCCCCTCCCAACTATTTTTAGACAGCTCTAATCACTATTGGGTTGTAGGACCATTCCTCTCTACTGTTCCCCAGACCCTGATTTCTTTGCTGTAAACACCAGCCTGGGACCCATAAGTCTGTCAGAACAATTGCTTTAGCAGCAGGTAAGCCAGTAGAAAAGAGGGTGATTATACTGGGGTGCTGGGCAATATGGTTTTCTCTCTACTATCTCTTTTCTCTCCTCTTTCTACTCTCTTTCATTCTTTTTCTGTGTATGTCTCTCTGTGTCTTAGTCTCTCTGTCTCTGTCCCTTTTTCTGGCTCTGTTTCTCTATTGTTGTGTCTCTGTGTTTCTGTATCTGTTTCTCTTTGTCTCTCCATCTCTGGCTTGGTTTCTTTCTCCTTTTCCCTATGTCTCTCTCCATTCCTTGTAAATGTTTTATGATGCTTATTTAGATTCCATCCTTACACGTACCCACACAAATGTATTCGGCCTCATGTTTTACCTGATATGGAAAGGCTATAGACATTGTTCGTCTACTTCCATAGCGCTGTTTTTCCAAGCAAAAAAAGATAAGAGTCTCTGGAAAACGCAGATGTAGTTGACCTTTAGTACAACTAGTGCAAAAAGGAGCAATCCTTCTCATTACTTTCGCTTCTTCTAACTTCTCCTTGACTCCTTGTCTACATCTTCCAAGTTTCTCCAAAAAGAATCCATTCATTATAAAAAAGGAATTATGAATATAATTTAACTGGAAAATATATTAAGATCTTAGATTTTGAACTTGAAGGGACCTTAGGGGACATTTAGGCCAACCCCTTCATTTTGTACATGAGGAAACTAAGGCCTAGACAGGTGAAATGATGTCCTTACTTAGGCAGGAAATGAATGAGTTGAGAATCAAATGCAGGACCTCCAACACCAACTCAAAATTCTGGGCATTTTCTACCATATGTTTGCTCCATTACCTAAAAAGAAAATAAATATTTAAATAAGCCTGTTCTTTCAAGCTCATCTTGCCCATATTATATCATCTTAGACCATGGGCTCATTTTTAGGTAAATTTCATTCTTGTATAACAAAAATTATCCAATGGATTCAGAACCTCTCTGGTTCTGGTTGACACCTTTGCCTGGCCTTAGATAAGATTCGTTTCCCCTCCCACCTATTTTTAGACAGCTGTAATAACTATTGGGTTGTAGGACCATTCCTCTCTACTGTTCCCCAGACCCTCGTTTTCTATGAGGGCTCTTTCAGAAGAGAGATTTGATCTGAGTCTCAAGGTAAACCAAGGAAGTCAGGAGGTAGAGGTGAGGCCAGAGAGTATTCCAGGTATGTGAAAACAGCCAGTGAAAAAGAACAGACAAGATATGTCCAGACTTGGAAGAGAACATATGAGTTTGAAAAGTCCCATTCTTAATTGCAGTAAAGGGGGAGTCTGCATATTCCAGAACTCTTGGAGAAGACAATAAGACTGTTCTAAGTCTCACCATTTTGCCAGCAGAGATTGTTTGGTGTGTGTAGAGCAGAGATAATATTAAAACAAAAACAACTAATCTTGAGTCTTGCAAACTGTTTTATATGCATAAATACAAATATACATATATGTATGTGTATATAGATATATAACACACACATATATGTATAACTGAAGTGTCTGAAGCTTATATATATGTGTGTATATATATATATGTATGTATATGTATACACACACACATACATCCACAAATGTACTTGCATAAGTATATCCGGGTATGTATATATGCATATTTAATATATGCATATGAAATCATATATAGACATATATATGTACCTATATGTATATATTTATGACTATATATTTATGAATCTTGTCTCAGTTGTTATACGTTAAGGTAATAATGAAGACTGTTTTAAGTCATTCATTATGTTCAGTGAGTCTATTACATTCACCATTTCTTTGTGTATGTATATTACACTGAATTCCTCCTTCTTGCTCTTCAGTTTTTTAAGGAATCCCTAGATATGAGCCATAATCTAAACTATAAATAAATGTGTCCGCAAATCACTAGGGCTAGATTTCAACAAGGTAAAATGCGTGGGAAAAGAGAATTTAATTCCTCCTAGAAAGAGGGAAGCCAGGTTCCTCCAGGACTGAACTTGGTCTGACTGTCTGCCTGAGTCATGGGCAGAGGGGTTTCTGGTCAAAGAATAAAGAGTAATTATAGTATTCTAAACCAGTGAACCCAACAGTGGTTCTATAAGGATAAACTTGAATTAGTTGAAATTTTTGGTGATACTCAGATGAATTATGTAGTGAGCATAGAGTCTAATGAGCAGCAATCTAAAGCATATAACATGAGCTGTATATAAGCATGACAGGCAGAGATAGGAACTGGAGTCAACCGGCTTTTTGTACACCTTTACAAGGCTTTTGCCACAAGTAGCTCCAGAAAATGAAATTGATATACCTTGCATAACAGGACAATAAACTCCAATAAGCAATATTTTGATTCTGATTGACTTCAGAAGGGAAGTAAGGGAAAGTTTATCAGAAAGTGAAGTGAGTTACCTTACTCATTTTAAAATATTAGAATATTTGGCTTTTCTCCTCCCAAACCCTTCATTTTAAAAGGGATCCTGGGCCAGCTGTCTCTTCTTTTCCCACATGGCTGCACTCCTTTGTAATGGAATCCATTGTGCCCCCCATGAACCTCATTTTCAGAATACTGATCTCACAAGATTGCATCAGGCATGGTATTTATACTTCATTGTTACTCTTAGTACCCGCTGTAGCACTGATTGGAAGGCTGTAGCATGGAGCAAAGAACTACTCTCTATTTATGTGATCTCCTGGTTCATTCATTTCTCACCTGGCTACCTTTCTTTGGATGGTACTTCACCATCGCCCTTTGCAGGGTTCCTTCTCTCCCATTCCATTCCTCCCATTTGGCTTCCTTTTATGTGTTGTCTTCTCCTGTTAGATTATAGGCTCCTTGAGGGCAGGGCCTGTATTTTTTTCATATTTGTATCCTCTGCACTTAACAAAATGCTTAGCACATAGTAGATAATAAATGTTTGCTGACTTCTGTGTGCATAGCAATGTTTTTATTCAATAAAACAAACATTCATTAAATGTCTAATACATGTCATTAGAAATACGACGTTTAAATATCATAATCTCTACTTTTAAGGAAGTTATAATCTACCATTGATGATTAGAAAGGTAGTATACACAAATATGTGATAGACACAGCTGGATGTGAGAAATGCAAAGGAAAATTTGAAACAAAATCTTTTGAGAAACCAGAAGGGATAAATTATCTCTAGCTTAATATGAAGAAGAAGATCACCTGAGTCTGGTTTTTAACAATCAGAGTATTTCAACAGGTAGAACTTTGATAGGGGATGAAATTGTCTATTCCAAGAATTTTAAGAGGAGATGAGAAAAGCAAGACAAAGTGGGATGGTAGAGAGGACAGTTTTATTAGAAAGGAAAATATGTTTAAGCGACAGCATGAGATAAGATTGAAACAGTAAGCTAGAATCAGATTATAGAGGAATTAGTGAGGTGACCAGAGACACACACTTGGAAGATGATGTGTTCTTTAATGTGAATGATAACCTGAGAAGTGGGAAACTAGAGGTAAGAAGTACAGTGAAGAGGCTCTTACTGTGAACTCGGTCAGAAATGAAGAGTGCCTGAAGCAGGGTGACTGCAATGAGGACTGGCAACAGTAGGCAAATATAATAGATATTGAGGAAGCAGAATGAACAGAATTCAACAACTGGCTGGATGTGTGGGAGGAAAAGAAGTAAAGGTAAAAGATAGTTATTAGATTTTTTTATCATAGGTAACATTAACAAAATGACATGTTTTGAGGTAAAGACTTTGGGAGAGGGTTAAAACAATGAGATTAGTTTTAGCAATGTTGAATCTGAGGCATTGTAGTATATCGAGGCCATTGAGGACTAGCAGACAACCGGAAATATAGAACTAATACTCATGGAAAAGGTTGGGGACTACAGATGTAGATCTGTCTCAACTTCATTGAGATAAAAAGTGAGCCATGGGAGCAAATGAGATCACCAAGACAATGATCTTAAAGACAAGAGAAAACAAGTCCAACAATATAGTCTTAGTACTGAGTACATATTTTTCATTTTGTTTTTGTATCCTCAGGACCTGCAGAATGTCTTGGATGTGGTAGCCATTTAAAAATTCTTGCTGGATTGCATTCTACTAGAGGGGGAAAATATGAATAGAGAGACATAGAATCTAATGCAGGGAAAGTCTAAAGAAACAGTTGTTCAATAATATAAAACACTGTGGAGTTCAAGCAAAAGGATGACAAAAGCTATTTGTCCTTGACAATAAAGCAATTAGTGACTTGAGGGTAAAACGTTTCATTAGAATAGTAGGCAGGTAAGATAAACTATAAGAGAAAAAGTGACGAGATGGAAGAGAAATAGAGATAGCTAGTGTAGGCTTTGGTTCCCAGAATATTGTCAGATTAAAAGCAAGAATTAGATGAGAAAGAACAAGGTCAAAGGAAAGTTATTTTAGGGAAGGTAAGACTTGTCTATGTTTGTAGCATGAATGTAAACATCAGCAAGAAAGAAACAGACAGTGACAGACTAACAGAGAGACAAAGAAGAGTAAGAGGCAGAAACAGTGAGGAAAATGATGAAGAAAATTGGCTAGGGTTGGACCAAGTACGCACCTGAAAAGTTGAATTCTAGGATAGAAGAGGGCTACCTCATATTCTGACTCTGAAGAAAAAACAGGAAAAGATGCATGAATGAAGGCATAGAGATGAATATAGGATTAGAAGATGAGAGTTTAGTGAATCCAAGTTGGATGGACTTGACCTAGTCAGTAAAGTAGGAAACAAAGTTATATGCTGAGTGCGAGGGAAAAATGATGCATTTGGAGATTGGAGGAGTGAAGAGAAGGTTGGGAAGAGCCACCATGCACAATGATAAAGTCAACACAAATTGGCAAAGTAGTACTAATGCAGAATTGATGCTAAAAACATAAATCTGTAATGAATCCAGATATCCCAGCTACAAGACTTCCTCTCATGAGATTGATTGCTTGGGATTTAGAATAGAGAAAGTACACAGTAAGGATTACCAAGAATTGAGGACTGAGATCTCAAGGATGAGGAGCAGGAAAGGCAAGCAGATGATGGATATCTGTTCATAGTAATGCATAATTGATATAATTAACCATGGGGTTGAGATGGAGTACAGAAGGAACTGAAACTATGGGAGTGATAGGTTGGGAAAATAGGGACAGATCTAATAGCCAAAGATCTTATTGATGGGAAAAGGACAGATTTGGGATGTGTATAAGGTAGAACAGTCGAAAATGTATTGTCAGTATTCAGCACATTCTTTAGAGCATTAAGCCCAGAAATAGAAGAGAACTCATGATGTAATTAAATAGCTTAGTTTTGCAAGTGATCATGGGAGTGCCAGGCCTGGAGTCATCTGTCGGAGTTCAAATCTGGCCTCAAACACTTACTCGTTATGTTACCTTGGATGAGTCACTTAACCTTGTTTGTCTTAGTTTCCTCCTAAAATGAGCTAGAGAAGGAAATGGTAAACCACTCCAGCATCTTTACCAGGAAAATCCTAATTGGGGTCGCAAAGAGTCAGACACTACTGCAATGATTGAACGACAACAACAACAATCAGGAGTACAGAGTATCCTTGGGGAGAGGAGCGCAGATGGAAATTATCCTGAAAAGATGATCAAGGCTTATGTTGTACACATCCTTGAGTGCCAGGCTAAAGAGTTTAGACTCAAATTAATAAGCAATGGAGAGCATAAAAGGCTAATGAACAAGGCTGTGGCATGATTAGAGATTGATCTGGCAATAGAGTGCAGTATAGATTGGAAGACAGAGAGATTAGAGGCAAGGAAACCAGCTAGTAGATTAGTGAAATGGACCAGGTTTGATAAATGAATTGTTTCTCAACTTCTTCCTGTCCTTGTCTTTTCCTGGAACCCATTTCCTTTTCTTCTCTCCCTTCTAAATCTCTGCCTGTTAACATCCCACTCATTTTTAAAGGGCCATCTCAAATATTATCTACTTATACTCTATAGAGAATTTAAGAGGTCCTTAGAGGTACTTTGGTTTCATCATTATTTAAATCATTAATTCTACATACAATGTACAAAATAAGCATTTGTCCAGTCCTCAATTAAGCCCTTGGAGGGACCAGAACCTCACTATCTCAAGCAACATCTTTCAGTTTTGTATGCCTTTAATGGTAGAAGTTTTTATTTGTGTTAAATTTAAATCTGCCTCTTTTTATCTTCTATCAAAGGACCTAGTTGTGGACCCTAGGATTAAACAGAAAAATAACCAAAAAAATTTCACAACTTCTGTACATGACAATTTAGTCTATAAAATAACTACTCACCTTCTTCAGGAAAAATTCTCCCAATAATTTTTTTAACTCAATCTTTTACATAATTTGGAACCATCAGTATTCTAATTTCTGTTTCATGAACATGTTCCAGTTTACCAATGTCTTCTCTAAAATTTTATTTGTTGTTGTTCTTGAGTTGTTTCAGTTGTGCCTGAGTCTTTGTGACCCTGTTTGGGTTTTTCTTGGCAGAGATACTGGAGTAGTTTGCCATTCCCTTCTTCATCTCAATTTACAGATGAGGTACTGAGGCAAACAGGGTTTAGTGACTTGCCTAGGGTCAAATAGCTAGAAGATGAGTCTTCCTCACTCCAGGCCTGGCAGTCTATCCACCGTGCTACCCAAAGCTCAATACTTTCAGAATAGACAAACACCAAAAATAAAACCTTATTTTTGTAAATCATGTTTCTTTTCAAAATGATTTCATATAAATTTCCCACATATTTCCCTAGATGCAAATATCTATTTTTCATTGTTTTATCAATTTCACTACCTGCCCCCCCCCACATATCTCCATTATCTCCATGCATAAGGCAACTGTCCCTTTCCATATCTCATGTGGACTGATGCAATAGCTTCCAAATTGGTTCCCCTGCCTCAAGTCTCTCCCTTTTCCAATCTGTCTTCTCTACAACTGCCAAAGTAATAGTTCTAAAGCACCACCCTGACCAAATTATTCCCCCTACAAAATGAACTCTGATGTCTCCCTATTACCTCTAGGTAACTCCTTTGCTTAGTACTTAAACCCCTTAATAATCTGGCACTAGCCTATATTTAAAAATTTGTTATAAATCATTCACCTTCACTTTTCCATTGCGTTAAATTAGCCTACTTACCACCCCTCAGAGATATAAGATTATATCTTTTTGCTGTGCTTTTGTACAAACTGTATTCTCCATGCCCAGAATTCACTTTCTGCTCAACTCTGTCTCTTAGAAAACACAGGGTCCTTCAAAATTCAGTTCAAATGACATGAGTCTTTTTTACATTCCCCACCTCAAATACACACACATACACACACACACACACACACACACACACACACACACATATGCATACAGAGGTTCTTTTGTTTCCTTCCTCCAAAGAATGAAAATTACCTTGTATTTTTGTATACATTATATGTGTACATATAATTCATAAATATACATGCATGTATATATGATATATGCATATGCATATATTTTTTCTTCCCCATATATGTGTATACCTATACATACATGGATAATGTTGTCTCCCTCTCTTATGAAATTTTTGAAGACAGGGATAATTTCAGTTTTGTGTTTCTGTCCCCAGCACTTAGTCCAGTGTGTGGCACTTAGTAGGTTCTTAAAAATATTGATTTTTAAAATTTGTTAATTGACTGCTCTCCCTTCTGTGACAGTGGCTGTTACCTTTGGCAAGCACAGGTCTCCAGATTCATAAAATGAGGTTATCATTATCATTACTGTTATTTCTTCTGAGGAATTTCATGTGATTTTCATATATAGATGAGGTAGAACTTATTGGAGGAGAACCTTGAAGTTGACATTTTGTTCTGCTTAATCAAATGCTTTCTTAGGGTCAACAAACAACAGGGGGACCTTGCTTTTTTTTTACTTCTTTTAGTCATTTGAATAATGGTATACATGTGTTCTACCATATAATATTGCTTGAAGAAGTTTATCTGTTCCCCTTGAACAGCTTTGTCATGGATGACCTCAACGCTTCTACAGATTATCTTTACATAAATGTTATATAGATGTGAAAGTAAGCACACAGGTAAAGCTTAATTGTCATTCTCTTGGTTGCCGTATGTGTGTGTGTGTGTGTGTGTGTGTGTGTGTGTCTATGAGAGAGAGAGAGAGAGAGAGAGAGAGAAAGACAGAGAGACAGAGAGACACAGAGAGAGACACAGAGAGACACAGAGAGAGAGATAGGTATGTGTGTGTAGGGAGGTGTTTCTGGATCTTCTACACTTTTCCTCACTACTCTGCTATTGCCACTTCAGGAAGAAAAGGGGGTATATAGATATGATTGAGGATTATCTGATATTTTTCTCTGTATCATGGCTTGTAGTGGGAACAGGAACCTCTCCTAATGGCCAGCCAAATAGCAATAAGCTTCTCCCTGACTACTTCATCCATTTCTTGGAAAGCCAACACTATCTGTTACTACCCTTTATTCTCAGCCTGATAAAGCTTGCCTCCCACTGTCATAGCCTTTGAAAACCCTGTGGCATTACCTCCATGCCAGGAAGACATTTAATTAGAATTTTGTGGAAGAACTTCCGGACTAATTGTGAATAAATGCTTCATCAACTTTCAAATACTGTAGACATGTGATTTAAGACTACTCCACTATAATCAATGAGAAGCAAAATGTTTTCTTGAGCTTCGTGATGGTGACAACATTTTATAAGTAAATACTCCATTCGTGCAAAAGATTAAAGTCTGCATTAACTAAACAAGAATCATAATTTGTCAATTGACAAACTTTGGCTTCTGAAAATTAGGCCGTTATTTGGTGAGTTGAGGGTAGCAATAGATTTTACGACAGTTGAATTAATTCTCAACCTTGGACAACATATTCATATATCATCTTTATGAATTAAGAGAAATGAAAATATTTCCATTCTATGATTTGAATTTTATTTCCTTGCATAGTACTGGAAAGTTTATATACTTTTGTATTTTTAGTCCACTTCCTATAATACCTATATTTTGTGTTTCCAAGTTTTGGCCAATTTCAGTTTCAGCCATAAATGGAAAGCCCTGGGGTCTCAGTGTGATTTCCATTAGAACCCCATTCATCTTTGTTCCCCTTGTTCAGCCATCTGGGTACTGCTGCCATTCAATGGAAATCACTTGTGCTTTATTACAGCATAAATGGATGAAATCGCAAGCACCTAAATGGGCCCTAATTTTTTCCACTTAGAAATCAAATACAATCCTGTTACTTTCTTTTACCCCTTTTGTTTGTGGCCACTCCGTATGACTGTGCTAACAGGTCTCTCATTTGTGATCAAACAGAGCCCCCAGGGCTTGGGCTCTTATCTTTAACTATAAGCAAATGCGATTTTTTTAAGCACAGACCACATTGAAACAGGCCAGGAATCTACTTGTTACCTTCAGACAGGTATTCCCAACCCTAAATTAATTTTAAATACATTTTTCCAAGGGATGATAATCTATTCTTTCTAGTCTTGGGGATAGTGGAAGAAGAAATGGGAAGGAGGCGGTTTGTCACAGAGAACAAATAGGTTATTTAAAGTCAGAAGATTTGCTTTGCTATTTGTTACTTGAGTCACCTTGTTCAAGTCACTTAACTTAAATGCTGTCCTTCCATTTCCCCATCTGCAGAATGAAAGGGTTGGACTAGAAAATCTTGACAGTCTTTCTGTGTCTAAATATTGTCTATCACTTCTGCTACTACCCTGCTATATATCCTCAAAAAATCTCTTTACTTGCTTGGGCCATTCAACCTTCTCTTTCTAACAAGATCATCGTTATCTCCCAGGATACCTGTGAACCCATTTTTAATCCTGGCTGATAATGGGTAATATGGCAATGGAGGTATCATCATTATCGTGACTGACCTCTTCTTCCTCATTATTGTAACCGTCATAATTATGATTTTTTTTACCTCTGTATGATGAGATAAAACAAGGTGGCAGGCAGATGCTTCACTGCACAAGATATTGCCTTATCCTATGCTGCTTAAGGATTCGAGGTTAACTCTATTATAGCATTTAAGCCAAGGGCTCCGTTCATAGGGTTTTGGTCCTACATAAGGCGGAGACCCAACAAACTCATTATGTCCGAATGGGACTTGAAATCTCTTTGTCTAATGTTATAATAAGCAATTAGGAGCATCTTCTCAGCATTCAAATAGGGTTATATTGAAGCCCTAGAGAGAAGTTTTATACTGGCAGAGTTCTGTTGATGGAATGTGCATATGTTCAATGGATCCCTAAGGTAGGATTGATTGCCGGATGCCAGAGCAGATTGCCCTAGGCAATCAGGGGAGACAACACTTGTGTTTCAAAGTCTGAACATTAAAAATAATATGTATGCTCATTTTGAAGGTCTCGTTCCTTTCACCAGATCTATGATCTATTTTCTATTTTCTTGGAAGTTATAACACATAAAGCTATCCTCTAAGCCGTGCTTCCCTAATTCAAGTTTCATATTTTTTCTCCTTCGATAATAAGGTGAACTAGAACTGTGATATCATTACAATGCACCCTATGAAGAATTTCTATTTGTCTGAGAGCTCACATGGAAAGAAAGGTAGCTAAACTTTCAAGAATATGGTGCTGTCAGATGATGGAGAAATCGCTCTTAAACCTTTGCAAAGGATCAGTTGGTTTTCTATAGATTACTTAGCCAGAGTATTCTGGTTAGCTGAAGATATCGCCAACAAAAGAGAATGTTCTATTCTACATATTCACCTTTAAGATGAAATATTGAGACCAGATCATCTCCAAGGTCCCTTAAAGCTCTAAGATTCTGTGGCCATAAAACAATGCCCAAGTGGCATTTATATACTGTTTTTGGCACAATTTACTTTTCCTGAGGGACAGATATCCATAGCATGGAGAGAAGTAGGGGATCCATCACTTGTTCATTCATTCAATGAGCATTTATAAAGCACCTACTATAGACAAAATGCTTTAGTAATTGAGAAGGAAATAACCAAAGCAATTAGGTTGTGGCTTCTGCCCTTGTGGATTTTATAAGGAGGGGCAGACAAATATGTAATATAAAATAATGATAGCATAAGAGAACTATGAGGTTTTCTTCAAGATTAGATGAAAGAAGGGGCAGCCAGGAGGTGCAGTGAGTAGAGCACCGGCCCTGGAGTCAGGAGTTCGAATCCAGCCTCAGACACTTGATACGTGTACCAGCTGTGTGACCTTGGGCAAGTCACTTAACCCCAATTGCCCAGCCAAAAACAAAAAAAAATAGAAGAAAGAAAAATAATCTGAAAATGAGGAATCAGTGATGACTCATGGAGGAAATCAACTGTAGACTCAGACAAAATATTTAGAAATGAATAGAAGCGCAAGGCTCTGAGTATCAGGTTAAAGAGTTTGGAGTCAGAAAGTACCTCAGAGACTATCTAGTTAGTTGTGTGGTTATGGTTTGTCCTTAGTTCTCAAAGAGGACCATGACATCAGATAGATGATTCCATGACTTGCAACGAAGTGGATTTAAGTGAGGGAAGGCTGTGCAAAGTCACCAGCTTCACTTTCTCCTCTAGAGCCAACTGGGTCCAGTGGCCAGATATAGATCAGGGCATATCTGACTAGATTACCCTCTTTGCATGGAAACCTCCTGTGAAGAGGAATGCACTATGGAATCCAGGGGTAGTCCATTCCATTTTAAAAAAAAATCTAAATATTGGCTTTATGTTGTGCTGAAATTACTATTAACTCATGTCAGAAATTTCCATTATGTGAAGGATCTGAGTATACATTAGGACAGAATAGTAAAACACATGGCCAGCTTCTGCGTTGTGATCTGTAATTTTCCAGAGTGAAATCATGCCAGATTAAAATGTAATTGGGAAATATTTAAAAAAAATAACAATGCAATAGAAGCTAGATGATGTTAATATTTGGTTTTTAAATCATTATGTGATCTAGGGTAATCTTGACGAACCATTTATTGGTTCCGCTCCTATTTAAGTTTAATGCCACTACTTTAGTGCATTTTCTCAATTTCTTAGTGAAGAGTCCCACCTAGGAAACTGGAGAAAATGTACACAGCACAGTCCCAAGTATACTGAGATTGACTCATCACTTGTAAGCATGAAGTTCATAGTATTACAGAAGTTTAGTTAAAAGTAAGAAAAAACAAGTCAGAGCCCAATAAGCAAGTGTCACTTCCATTGTATCTGTAAATCCCTAGTTACTTATACTTAGGAAACTGGGGATTCTTCTTCTGAAGCTTCCTGATCACCCCTCCCTTCTAAGTCCTGTCTTCCAGGACTTGTGTTGACTAGTCGAAGTGTTGGGGCAATAAGGTGACTTTTTTCCCTTTCTGTCATTCTTTTCTCCAACTCCATGTTCTGTGAAGTTTCTCAGGTATGAGAAGGAAGAAGACAAGTATTTAGGTTTTTTCAATTTGTTGGTGCTATCTCCCTGCTAACTGAAAGTTCTCCCTAGATACTTGTTTCTCTTCTTACTTTACCTTCAATTTCCTTTTCTCCATCCTTAGTTATTTCCACGAGTTTAGGAAGCTAGGCAGCTTAGAAAGAACGTGAGACTTGGAGTTATCAATTGGAAAGTTCAAATCGTGCCATTTGAGGCATCCTTAATAGCCATGTGACTCCTGGCAAATCACTTAGCCTCCCTGTATCCCATTTTTCCATATCTAAAATGGGATAATAACTACATAGATCTTACAGCATTGTTTTATGGATAAAATGAGTTAAAATGAGGCAAGTGGTTTTCAAGCTTTCTATAAATAGCCATTATTATTATCATTTTGTTGTTGTTTTCATTATTATTATTTGTGGTGGTTGTAGTAGTAGTAAGAGTTGTTGTTTGCATTCCTACAATTTGCCTGACATACCTTTAGGAGAACACTCTTGATTTCTCCCAATCTCTCATTGAAATAGAGAAAAACGAAAGGAAAAGATCCCAGAAACCACTACTCATTAAAAGATTTGAGTAAAGGAGTGTTTTAATCAGATCTATAAATATGAATAACAAATATGACAGTAGTGTGATAAAGAGATTGGAGTGGGGAGAGATGGAAGGAGAGAGGACCAGAAAGAAAGTTGTTTCAATAGTTCATGTGGCAGGTAATGAGGGCCTGAACAATGGCAACTGACATTGTATTGATTATGAAAATGAGGGAGAGAGTAAAATCAAAGATGACTTTAAGTTTTAAGTGCAGATGATACGGCTAATAGGATGCTATTAACAGAAATGGAAATTCAGAAGACCAGATTTTGCAAAATAATGTTAACTTCTGTTTTGACTGTACTGAGTTTAAGGTGCCTCATAGTTCTCCAGTAGATATTTGGAGATTTGTGTGTGCATCTCAGGAGAAGAATCAGATCTGGTGAAGCAGTTTTGGAAGTCATCCATATAGAAGTGTTACTTGAAGCTGTTTATATGAGAGGGAAGGGAAGGGAAGAGAAGGAAAGGGAATGGGAGGAAAGAACAGGGAGGGGAGGGGAGGGGATGAAATGAGATGAGATTAGAGAAAATGAGTCCATATCAGACTTTGGAAACAGCCATGTTAAATGATAGGAAAGAGGGAGAGGAGCCAAGACAGAAATAAATAAGAAATAGTCACATAGGAAGGAAAAGAAGGTTGTCAAATGATGCTTCATTATCAAGAGACATATGAATAACACAGAAACCCACATAATGAAAACATGATCTGGGAAATATGAACTTCATGGGATTTAGAGGTGGAACGAGGCTTAGAGGTCACTTAGTCCAGTCCCTTTGTTTTGTTGATAAACCAAAATCCAGAGATGTTCCATGACAAGGACACATAGGAAATAATTAGAACCTGGGTGTAAATCTAATATTTCTGAATTCAAATTCAGTATTCTTTCAACTGTATCAAACAAATCTCACCACCTGCTTGGAAGCAGGTGGTAAGGAAGAAGAAGCATGAAGTGAAGATTATTTTTTCCCTAGGAAATTTGGCAGTATAGGAGAGGAAAGAAAGGATAGTAGTAGATAGATAGAGCAGAATGCTTGAGGAAAGGTATTTTTGTTTTGTTTTATTTTAAAAATGAGGAGATCTGCACTTATTTGTAAGCAGTTGGAAATATGATGAGGAAGAGAGTAAAGAAGCATAAAATAGAAAGGAGAGAAGTGATGGAGGGTGAAAGAAAAATGGGGCTAGATTTGAGATCTCCATGGATCTTTTTGTTATTGAGGCAAATGTGAAGGGGTTGGGAGAGGTTTGAATGAATGGCCAATATTAGAAAATATCCTATTCAGTTCTTTCCAATATTCAAAGAGACAGATTAGACCAGACCAGAGTTTTCAAGACCTTGAGAATTTGCTGCAATCATATATTGAATTGTACTATTGGCAGAACAAATCTAACTATGTCAGTTGACTTAACAACCAAATCAAATCTCTATATAAATGATATGATCCCTGTCCATTTGAATAGCATTGAAATACTGATGTCATCACATCTACATTAGTAGAAAGAGACCCAGCATGAATAATGATTAATTATCCAATAAGTCCTCAATTAGTCTTTCAGGTATATAAAACAATACTCTTCTAGGAAGTCAGACAGGAGTCAACTTGGCAATGAATCAACATCAACTTGCCTATATAGAAATGGTTATGTTTTGGGGGGCGGAGCCAAGATGGTGGCTGGAAAGCAGGGACTTGCGTGAGCTCCCTGCCAGGTCCCTCTTAAAACCTATAAAAATGGCTATGAAAAAATTCTAGAACTGCAGAACCCACAAAATAGCAGAGGGAGCAGTCATACCCTGCGGAAAAACTCAAGGGCCAAGTATGTTGGCTGGGAATATGGCCAGACAGCGAAAACGCATTCAGATTCAGTCTCAGACTTTGGAATCTTTCTTTGGTGTCAAAGAAGACCAAAACATACAGCAAGAAGAAGTCAACAAAGTCAAAGAGCCTACATCAAAAGCCTCCAAGAAAAATATGAACTGGTCTCAGGCCATGGAAGAGCTCAAAAAGGATTGGGAAAAGCAAGTTAGACAAGTAGAAGAAAAATTTGGAAGAGAAATGAGAGTGATGCAAGAAAACCATGAAAAAAAGGTCAATGACTTGCTAAAAGAGACCCCAAAAATACTGAAGAATATACTGAAGAAAATAACACCTTAAAAATAGACTAACTCAAATGGCAAAACAGCTCCAAAAAGTCAGTGAGGAGAAGAATGCCTTGAAAGGCAGAATTAGTCAAATGGGAAAGGAGGTCCAAAAGACCACTGAAGAAAATACTACCTTAAAAATTAGATTGGAGCAAGTGGAAGCTAGTGACTTCATGACAAATCAAGATATTATTAAACAGAACCAAAGGAATGAAAAAGTGGGAGACAATGTGAAATATCTCATTGGAAAAAC
>CM053622.1:170003153-170019296 GCA_028646595.1 Phalanger gymnotis | reverse complement strand
GGCTCCCAGCTCCGTGCGGGATAGACCTTACCCAGAGACCATCCAGGATGTCCTGGGCTAGAGCCCTGCTTCCCTTTGCTATTTTGTGGGTTCTACAGTTCTAGAATTGGTTCAGAGACATTTTTTATAGGTTTTTGGAGGGACTTTGCGGGGAGCTCACGTTAGTCCCTGCTTTCCAGCTGCCATCTTCAGAAACAGAATTTTCAAAACCATTTAACCATATTTTATGACTTCAGGCTGCATTCACTGAAGTAAACAGTTTCTAAAACCAAACATCTTCATTTCTGGACATCACATTTTCAGAAGGACATTTAACAAGATAAAGCTTATCCAGAAGAATGCTTCCAAGGGATTTAAAATAATGTCATGTGAGGATTGCTTGAAAGAACTGAGGATATTTAGCCTTCAGAATACTTAGAGAGGGCTATGACGGCTGTCTTCAAATATTTGATGGGTTATCATGTGAATGCTAGACCAAATTTTTTTACCTGACACTAGCCAGCAAAGCTAGGATCATGGAGAGAGGCCAATTCCACCTATACATAAGAGAAAACGTCTTAAGAAACACAATTCTCCAAAACTAAAATGGATTGCCTTCAGATAGGGAATTCCCCATCACTGACTGTCTTTGATGAGAAAGGATTTTATAGAAAGGATTCTGGCTTTAATAGATATTTCTGTAGATCAGATATTCTTCATGGACTCCTCTGTCAGTCTGGGGTGAAGCCTATGAATCTATTTCCAGAATACTGTAATTAAATTAATCAAATAAACAAAAATAATGATATTGAAATACAATTATCAAAACATTAAGAAGATAAATTCATAGATTGTGGTTTAAGACTCAAGCAGGAAATGATCTCTACAATTTATTCCCCAATGTGAGGCTCTAACTCCACTTTCTATTGGTTCATTGAAATAACTGGTATTGCAGATGCACACATCTTGGTGCCAGTGGATAATGGATACGACCCTTAGATCTGGGTGTCTGTCCTGCCCTCAAGATTTGTTCAAACTTATGACTCATGACTCACATACCCTCCCCCAGGTTAGTGATTCATGAGAATCCTTCCCATTTATTGGATTACAATAGAATCTTTCTCTGGACATATAACAAATAATAGCAGCTATCCACCCACCACCCACAATGATGGTATAGTCTTGGCAAAAAAAAAAACAGTTGAAGAATGATTGGGGAACTTCAAGAAAAAAGGAGATTTACAGCTATGTGCCATCTTACCCAATGACAAAGGTGTAGAATAATTTTGAGGTGGGTCAAACAAGTAAATTTTTGAAATTCTGATTTGGGAAATGAAGGAGAGAAGAAGGAACCTTACTCAGTAGCCAAGCTGATTGATTGATAATAGGTGCTTCCATCTACAGATATTAAATAAGATATTTCTTGCATCTCTTGAGCTAAGTATCACATGTAAAATTCATATTATGATTCTGAAATAGATATCTAAGCCCTAGAGATAGAACAATGGTCCTCCTAGATTTCAAGAGATATAAACAATATATTAATTGACCACAAATGTCCTCTTCTCAGATCAATAAATGTAATACAATTTTTGCTTTTTTAGTGTTGTGCAATCTCATTTAATCTCTTCACTTGGGGACTAAGTGCTGACGAAAATTGCCCACCATTGAGGAAAATAGCCTAACCTGGACTAGTTTAGCAAGGGTATCCAGAGTTAGGCAGAGAAGGTTAGGGAAGCAAATTAAAATGATCTGTGCTTTCAGGTTTGTTTCAGTTGCCAACAACTGAAAAAGACAAAAAACTGAAAAGAGCTGTGAATATGTTTCCCATTTTTTCTTCTTGTGGAAAACAACTAGCAACAACAAATCACTTGTCTGCTCTTCTAGCATGTCTACATTTTTAAAACAAAAGAAAAGCTAATGTTTTAAGTAGGTCAATGCATACAGATATCTGTATAGAGAAATGCTAACATATTATTGCAGAATCACAATTTAAGAGGTAGAATGGACCTCAGCATTCTTTTAGTGTGACCCATACAAAAAAAAAAACAAATCTGTATGTTAACATGCCCGACAAGTGGTCATCCAGTCTCTGCTTGAAGACCTCCAAGTAAGAGGAACCCACCACCTTTCCAGATAACCTATTGTAATTCCCAATGGCTCAAACCATTGGATATTTTTTCCTGATATGAAGATTTGATTTGCCTTTTGACCCTTCTGCCCATTTCTCAGGTTTCTGCCCTCTGGGAGCAAACAGAGCAAGTCTTCCTACTGAGTGTTCTATTTTTCAGGCTGAACTTGTCTGGTCCTTTCAACCAGTGTTTAAATTGCATAGATTCCAGGTCCTTCTCCATCCTAATTGCTCACGTCTGGACGCTACCAGCTAATTAATGTCCTGCTTTATTGGTGGTGCTCAGAATTGAATATTATTCCAGATGAGGTCTGTCAAGAGTAGCATACACTGTATCTATAACTTCCCTTTTTGCAAAAGCTCTATTTTTCTTGGTGTAGCCCAAGATCTCCCTACCTTTTTTTTAGGTGCCGCATAATATTCATGCTTAGGTTTAACTCCACTAAAACCCCACATTTTTTCCTTTAGAACAATTGTTTTCTAACCTTTCCTCATCTTATTGGAAAATTGATTTTTTTAATCTAAGCATAAGACTTTAAATTTATCCATATTGAATTTCATCTTATTAGACTCTGTCCAATGCTCTAGTTTTTTACACACAACTGAAATCCTATCACCAAAATTCTGGGTGATAGCTATCCCACCAAGGTTTGTGTCCTCTACAAAAATGTTAACTAGCACAGAGCTAAGCAGAGATTCCTGGGGTACTCCACTGGAGACCCTTTTCCTTAAATGTCACCATCTAAACAATTCTGAATCCATCTTACTGTGTTGTTGAAAAAAGACATATGGTTAATCTAGCGTAACATTCTTGACTAAGCCATGCTGAGTCAGCATAATCTCTGCTTCCCTCATAGGTGTTCGTCAATCATCTCTTCGATGATCCACTCCTGAATTTTCCCAGGATAGAAGCCATTCTCAATGTCTTATAGTTTGCAGACTTCATTCTCCATTCTTTTTTGAAAATTCAGATACTTCCTTCTCAAATCTTATGACAGACTCCCATTTTCTCTCATCTTTCAAATATCACCAATAATGGCTCAGTAATCTTATCTACCAATACTTTCAGAATCCATAATTGTACTTTATTTGAGCCACATGACAAACTCATCAAGGACAGTTCAGTGCTATCATACTATCTCCTTACTTATCACAGATAAGAGTTCCCTGTTATTCATTTCTGGTCCATAATTTCAAATGTAAGTGACATTTTCCTTGGCAGAAAAAGTAAAAGGAAAATGAGAATTAAGTGGCTTTGACTTCATTTTGCTGAATATTATTATCCTCTCATTATTGTTATACCTTCATGGTTGTTAAATCCCAGTCAAGCTAAAAAATAAAAGTTATTATGAAAGAAGTAATCAGAACATACCCTTATGTGGTAGAGAGAGAATGTAAGAGTCCTTAGGTTTGAAAGAATCTTCAGAAGTAAATGTAATATGATGATATGCTTAGAAAATCCTAAAGACTCAATTAAAAAATTAGTTGAAACAATAATTTTAGCAAAGTAGGAGAATATAAAGTAAATCCATATAAAATATCAGCATTCCTATATATGATAAACAAAATCCTTCAAGAAGAGACAGTTAAGAGATACTCAATTTAAAATAACTCTAGACAGTACAAAATACCTGGAAGTAAACCTGACAAAACAAACATAGGAAGTATACAAACAAAATTATTAAAAAAACTTTTTATACAAATAAAATCAGATATAAATAATTTCTCACAGAGGTTTCATTGTAAATATATAAAGAACTTTGTAAACTCTATAAGAATATGAGTCATTCCCCAACTGATAAATGATCAAAGGATATGAACAGGCAGTTTTCCAATGAAGAAATCAAAACAGTTTAGAGTCATATGAAAAAATGTTCTAAATCATTATTGATTAGAGAAAAGCGAATTAAAACAACCTTTAGATATCATTTTACACATAACAGATGGGCTAAAATTATTGAAGTGGAAAGCAACAAATGTTGAAGCGGATGTGGAAAAAATGAGACACTAATTCATTGTTGGTGGATCTGTGAGATGATCCAACTGTTATAGGGAACAATCTGGAATTATGCCCCAAAGTTATTAAACTGCCTATTCTATACTCTTTGACTCAGGAATTAACACTACTAGGTCTATTTCCGAAAATGTTTAGGGGAAAAAGAAAAGAGCATATGTTCTAAAATATTTATAGAAGCTCTCTTCATGGTGACAAAGAACAAGAAATTGTGGGGATACCCATCAATTGAGGGATGGATGAACAAGTTTTGGTATATTATTGTGATGCAATACTACTGTGTTATAAGAAATAATGAGCTCCATAATCTTAGAAAAACATGGATAATTTTGCATAAAATAATGAAAGGGAAATGAGCAGAACCAAGAGAACATTGTATACAATAACAGCAATATTGTTTTAAAAACAATTTGAACAAATAAGGTGTTTAATCTAAGAAAAATACCAAAATTAATCATATAGGATATATAAAGCAAAATGTCATCTACATCCAGAGAAAGAACCAATAGATAGAAGCATGTATAGGATGATTTTACGTATGTGCGTGTGTGGACATACACCCAGATATTTGTGTTTAATAGTAGCCATCTCCAGGGTGGGGGAAGGAGAAAAGGGAAAAAAATATATGACAACTTTATTATATATTGTACATAATTTCGGTTTCATGCATAACCATCTTTTTTATACTATGTTATGGAAATGCTTGTTTTGTTTTATAAATTAAAAATAAAATAAATAATTTTTCAAGTCAATGTGGTCAAGTTGCTTATTTCAAGGTAATATTGAATTCGCTAAAGTTGTGAAATCTCCACCTCTGTTACTAATTTGAAATATTCAGGAATTAAACTTTATTTAAATTACATCTTATTGGGATTCTACCGAAATATAGCAAATATTTTGAAGTACCTACTAAGTCCATGATCATTCAAGATGCAAAATCAAAAACTAAACAGTCCTTACTTTCAGGAAATTTATAATCCACAGAATGAATGTATGATACAGTAAGAACTCAAATGAATACAACCTAATTTGAGAAAGGAGGAAGCTTGAACTCCTAGAAGGCAGAAAGATAGTGCAGATCAATGCTTTCCAAATTTTTCAAGTTTATAAGGACTTCTCTTTAAGAACAACAAAAATAAAAAAAAATTCATGGTAATATCTCACATGGTGATAATGACATTACAATTAATTAAGAAAATATATGATGGTACAAGGCTTCAAATTCAGCTATACCTTTAAAAAAATTTATATTTTTATTACAATAATATTTATACACAATTAAAAATGATAATGCAATATGAGACATTTATCCAATCTATAGAAGGCATGTTTGCTTCATTATACTCAGTCACATGACATATTTTGTGAGTTCTAAATAAAGATAAAATTGAGAGTTTTCACGTATCTATCATATAATCCTTAGCAATAATACCGAGGTCCCCCCAATCTTGTCCTGAAGCTATAGGCCACTTGCATTAATGACCTGAAATTTGTTCTTGTTTCTCTCTGTATCTCAATTTCTCCCTTACTCTGTTTCTCTCTCTCTGTCTCTGCTTTTCTTTTTCTTTTTTTTTTAACTCCTGTTTCCCTAAAATCATGTGTTAGAGGTTGAAGGTCATCTAGTGGTGTCTTTGCATTTCATGGAGAGGAAAACTAAGACTCACAAAGAAGATGTGACTTAGGGTCTCAAGGATGATAAATAGCAGAGTTAGGATAATTAATCCTAATCCTTTTGACAGCAGATCTGATGGTCTTTCCCCCATATTGTGTTTTTGTTTGTTTGTTTGTTTGTTTCCACAGCTTATTAATGTACCCACTTTACCTTCCTCAGGCAACTTTTCATTTGTCTGTAAAAAGTATTTGATATTGATTTGAGAATAACCAAACGGGTTTAAAAGCCAAATGTAGAAAAGTAAGCAACGAGATACATAGAGCAAGCCAAAAATTTTTTTGCTTAAGATGATGCCAAGTTGAAACTTACATAAACACACATATACACACTCATGTTGTTTAGCTGTTCAGTCATTTCTGACTCTTAGTGACCCCATTTGGGGTTTTCCTGGCAAAGACACTGGAGTGGTTTGCCTTTTCCTTCTCCAATTCATTTCATAGATGAACTGGGGAAAACAACTTTAACTGACTTGCCCAGGGTCCCACAGTTAGTAAGTGTCTGAGGCCAAATTTGAACTTAGAAAGATAAGTCTTCCTGACTTCAGGCCTAGCACTCTATCCATTGTGCCACATATATAAAATAGGAAGGATATGAAGAATTTAAAGAAACTATGCCTCTTAAGCATAGATAGAAAAAGCCTACATTTGGATTATAGTAGTGGTCTCTCTGTATTTGAAAACTGTGATAGATTTGTTAACTGTATTAGACTTATTCTCTTACCCTAGGGAATAGAACTAGCAGCAATGAGATACATGAAAACAGATTTCAGCTCCATATAAAGAACAAATTTATTAACAATTAGAGCTAACTAAAGAAAGAAAAAGCCTAAGAAGATAGGCATTTCTCTCTCATTAGAGGTTTCCAAATGGAGGCCAAATAATGGCTAAAGGATGTTTTAAAGGACATTCTTGTTCAGCTATTGGCTGAACCCAACAGCCTCCAAATCCTCTTACAGTTCTGAGATTCTACAACCTTTTGTCTGAACTTTACAAATTTTTACACTGCAGCCTTTCCTTTTGCAGTCTGGATGTCCCTCAGTGTTATGGACGTTTCCCATAAAGTCTTTGCCATCAGAAAACATCTTGATGGATGCCTATATAGAATAGTTGTCCCTAAAGTAAAGCCTTTTCCTCTTTAATCCTTCTTTTTTTTTTCAGTTCGGAAAGGCTTCATTTGAGAGGAACAGTTAAATATTATTTAGGCTTTTTACCTACAGGCATTAATTAATCCTATACTCCAGCACAGAAATTATTCAGCATTGGCTACTATGGACCTATTCAAAAAAGGGGGAACTCCTCAGCATAAAGCACCTTAGCACAGCTCCTCCAATATTCCAAGGCAAGAGCTGAATTTTAGTTCCATTCTCCTGGCCAACACCAACTCAATGGCTCATTGCTTTGCATTCATTGTTTCCAAACATATTGTGTAGATAAAATGAATGGTGGGTGGAATTCAAAAAGTTTGTGTAAGGATTGGGTTTAGATAAGAATCCAAATGTCTGGGTATTCATCCATGGCTTATCTGCTTTCTTTGGATTCAGGTAGAAAACCTTCCAAGTAGTCTCTTTCTTGCATTATTGCCAGTATTTCCTGGTTTGTCAGGTCAAACATACCATTCAAACAATCTTGTGTGAAAGATTTAGATTGTTTCTGAATTTGGGTCACAGCCAGACACTGCAGCAATATGTGATTTTGAAAAACAAAAAGAAAAAAAACGTGAATGTGACTTGGAATTCAGAAAACTTGGAATTGTGAGAAGAGATAGAGATTTGTTTTGATTTGGTCCAAAATGGGTTTGTCCCCAGAAAGAACAGCAGGGTGAAAAAGAACAGGATTCCAGGAGACAGGGATTCAGATTCCAAATCTTGTTTCTGATAGTGTTGCTGTATAAATCTTGCTATGTTGGTTCTTTGGTTTCTTGTTTCTTGGTTTGTTTTTTAAATCCCTAGCATTAATGCACCTGTCCTAGAGACAAAGGAGTATGTGAGAAGGAAGAATAATACAAATAACATTCTTCTATACTCATATTTTGCTTTGTTGGGCTTTGTTGTACAATCCTGTGATTCTGTCCATGGATGGCACTCCTAGTGGGGACACTTTCTTTCCAGATACAAATTAACAACTCGTTTCTTACTTAGAGTGTTGAGAGTTAATTGCCTGGGACAATGATAGGTGAAGTTATTTATCCAGGGTAATTCATTTATATGAACTTGAACATAGGGCTCCCTAACTCAAAGGTTGGCCATCTCCACAACATAGCTCACTGAGTCACCTTTAATATAAAATATATATGCAGTTTAAGAGAAAAATAGTATCAGATGGCCAAAGGCACTCGTTGGTCATAAGGTATTTGGAGTGGCAACCAAAAAAAAAAGTAGGGACAGGGAATAGTATAACAAAGAATTGGTCTCAAGGGGCAGCAAGGTGGCTCAGTGACTAGAGCCACCAACCCCCCCCCCCCCCCCGGCCCTAGAGTCAGGAGGACCTGAGTTCATTTCCAGCCTCAGACACTTGACACATGTACTAGCTGTGTGACCTTGGGCAAGTCACTTAACCCCAATTGCCCTGCCAAAACAAACAAAAGAATTGGTCTCAAGAGCACTAGGTGCCACTCTTGCCTCTGATACCTGGTGGTTAGGCAACACTGGGCAAGTCATTTAACCTCAGGAGTCCAGTCAACTCTCTAAAACTATTAGTTACAGAAAAAGGTCCTGGTCTGAACTGCTAGATTGCTGGAAGGAGTCCCTTATTGTGAGCTCTTTCAGTAATGGAAACACAGGTCTTGTCGAAAAACAAACAAATAGGGGACAAAGCCAAGATGGCAGAGTAAAAGCAAAGACTCCCTTGAGCTCTCCCCCAAACTCCTCCAAATACCTGTAAATAATGACTCTAAACAAATTAAAGAGCAGCAGAACTCACAAAATGACAGAGTGAAACAAATTTTCAGCCCAAGACAACCTGGAAGGTTGACAGAAAGGGTCTGTTGCACCTAGCTGGGAGAGGAACACAGTCCAGCATGGGCTGCACTGGCACAGACCTGACCCTGGCAAACTAGGAGCAGGTTTCAGGCCACTGAAGAACAGGCAGCTGTGGCAATTTTCAGACTTCTCAACCCACAAATGCCAAAGACAAATTAGAAGGTCAGTAGGAAAGATCCGTGGGACCTGGGTGAGAAAGGAACATGGTCAGGCCCCAGCTCCAGACCATGGAGGCAGCAATGGCTACTGCTGCCAGATCTCTCAGCCCACAGATGGTGGGGTGATCAAGTGGCAGATCAGAGGAGGATTGCAGTGATCTCTTTGTTGGCATTGAGTCAGGATTCTCTTGCTTTGCCCCTGTTTGGATCTGGGGCACAGTTCTAGGTGGTAGTCCTGGGGCAAGGAAGAATGCTGGCTTGGTGGAGCTTGTGGTGGCAGTGAAGAGGGAATCCTTGTCACAGTTCCAAGATAGAAAAGAGTGCTTGCGGTCACTCACATACCAGACCACAGATGAGGAAAGGAATAAACACCTTTGGTCTGATCATATCACCTTGGAAGAACTGAAAATTTACATGCCCCTAGAAATATCACTGAAAACATCCTTACAAAATCCCTGAAGCTTGGGACAGAAAAGCCTCCACACTGGAAGCAGAGTTCTACCTTAACAAAGAGTTAAAATGTCAAGAAATTGATTGGGAAAATGGCAATCAACATAAAAAAGTAAGGCTATAAAATCTTATGTTGGTGACAAAGAAGATGAAAATATACAACCAGAAGAAGAAAACAAAGTAAAAGCTCTTATATCCAAAGCCTCCAAGAAAAATATGAATTGACCTCAGGCCATGAAAGAGCTCAAAAAGGATTTTGACAATCAAGTAAGAGAAGTAGAGGAAAAATTGGGAAGAGAAATGAAAGTGATGCAAGGAAATCATGAAAAATGAGTCAAGAGCTTGCTAAAGGAAACCCAAAAAATAGTGAAGAAAATAACACTTTAAAAAGTAACTCAAAAGGGCAAAAGAGGTCCAAAAGACCAATGAGGAAAAAATACCTTAAAAAGCAGAATTGGCGAAATGGAAAGGGAGGTCCAAAAGCTCACTGAAGAAAATATTTCCTTAAAAATTAGAAAGGAACGAATGGAAGCTAATGACTCTATGAGAAATCAAGAAATTATAAAACAGAACCAAAAGAACAAAAAAAAATGGAAGACAATGTGAAATAGGTCATGGGAAAAATAACTGAACAGGAAAAAACATCGAGGAGAAATAATTTAAAAATCATTGGACTACCTGAAAGCTATGATTCAAAAAAGACCCTAGCCATCATCTTTCAAGAAATTATCAAGGATAACTGCCCTGATATTCTAGATCCAGAGTGTAAAATAGAAATTGAAGAGATCCACTGATCACCTCCTGAAAGAGATCCCAAAAGGAAAACTCCTAGGTATATTGTAGCCAAATTCCAGATTTCCCAGGTCAAGAAGAAAATATTGCAAGTAGCCAGAAAGAAAAAAAAATTGAAATATTGTGGAAACACAATGAGACTAACACAAGATTTAGCAGCTTCTACATCAAGGGATCAGAGGGCTTGGGATATGATATTCTGGAGGTCAAAGGAGCTAGGATTAAAACCAAGAGTCACCTAACCAGCAAAACTGAATATAATCCTTTGGGGGAAAAGTGGATATTAAATGAAATAAAGGACTTTCAGCCATGCTTGATAAAAAGACCAGAGCTAAATAGAAAATTTGACCTTCAAATACAAGACTCAAGAAAAGCATGAAAGGGTAAACAGGAAAGAGAAATCATTAGGAACTTATTAAAGTTGAACTATTTACATTCGTACATGGAAAGATAATATTTCTAACTTAATATGCTTGGTTATGTGTATACATATGTGTGTATACATACACACATATGTATGTATGTATGTATGTGTGTATGTATATGCATATGTATGTGTGTATATAGATATGGGGTGGGCACAGAGTGAACTGAATATGAAGGGATGATATCTGAAAAATTAAATTAAGGGGCAAGAGAAGAATAGAAAGGGAGAAAGATAAAGGGAGAAGTAGAATGGGGTAAATTATCTCACATAAAAGAGACAAGGAAAAGGTTTTAGATTGGAGGGGAAGAAAGGAGAGGTAAGGGGGAATGAGTGAATCTTACTCTCACAGGATTTGGCTTAAGGAGGGAATAAAATAAACTCTCAATTAGGTGTGGAAATATATTTTACCCTACA
This sequence comes from Phalanger gymnotis, assembly GCA_028646595.1. Lineage (NCBI taxonomy): Eukaryota > Metazoa > Chordata > Mammalia > Diprotodontia > Phalangeridae > Phalanger > Phalanger gymnotis. Next base: position 170,008,282 of record CM053622.1, on the reverse strand, counting down.
GGAAATTAGGGGGAAAGTGGATAAGACAGGGGTGGGATGATAGAAAGGATGGCAGATTGGGGGAGAGGGTAGTCAGAAGCAAACACTTTTGAGGAAGAACAGAGTCAAAGGACAGAATAGAATAAATGGGGATCAGGATAGGATGGAGGGAAATATATTTAATCTTTTACACGAATATTATGGAAGTGCTTTGTATAACTACACATGTATAACCTATATCAAATGGCTTGCCTTCTCAATGAGGGTGGGTGAGGAGAGAAGAAGGGAGAGAATTTGGAACTCAAAATTTTAAAAACAAATGTTAAAAATTATTTTTACTTGTAACTGAGAAATAAGATATACAGGCAATGGGGTATAGAACTCTATCTTGCCCTGTAGAAATAGAAGAGAAGGGGATAAGTTAAAGGGGAAAATGATAAAAGGGAATGCAAACTGGTGGAAGGGGTAGTCAGAATGCATTCTGTCTTGGGGTGGGGGAGGGGAGATATAGGGAGAAAATTTGGAACTCAAAATTTTATGGAAGTGAATGTTGAAAACTAAAATAAATCAATTAAAAAACAAACAAACCTAACCAAACCAAAAACCAAGAAACAAAAACCCTAAACAATAAGGAGCAGTTACTTCTGTCCACTATATTGGCAGAAATGGAAGATCAGTCTGAATGAGGTAACATTCCTCCTATTTGTTCGATTTATTGCCTAGGAGTGAATGCCTTATGAGTAATGGGAAATTAAGCTTATTATGTCAGAGTACATTTCTAGATTTATTTTTCTGATAACACAAAGCAATTTAGATACTCAAGTTTTTGATACAGTGTTCATTCCGTGATTCTTATGTCTTTTGGGGGAGGAGGGGAAGGATGGGGTTCATATAGATGTAGGAAGCTATACCAATAATGATCAGAAATCCAAGTGTAACTATTTCTTAGAGACAGAGGTCTGCAACTGCAGGTCTTTCCTTACTTCAAACTCAAATGCAGAGCTTAGTCAACTAGATCAATGTGCTTCTTTAGCTCTTGAAGATTGCCAAGATATTTATAAATTTGTTTTTTTCTCCTAATGTTGAATTTCCTCACTATATTCTTTTTCACTTTTTTCTTTCTCCTATTAATTTTTCAACTATGCTCTTTTCCCATCCATATTTCTGATATTGAATAAGGCATGTTTTTATCCTTTTCACTAAGCTTTTTTTTTATTAATTTGCTTGCCATTCTCTTTTTTCTTTTATTTCTTTCTCCTATTCTTTGGTGAAAGTTGTTTTTTTTTTCTGAATTTAGCTATGACATTCCCACCCATTAATCATGAGAAGATCCATGTTTATTTTGAATCATGGTGAATAACAATGTGTAACTGTAATGAATTTCTATTTTAAACAGTTTTATGGAAATAGCCTTAAAATCTATCCTGATACGTTCCTTCAATAATGTTTATTCCCTGTAAGTTATGTGCTATTTTATGATACAAAGGAATAACAGGGGAAAAATGAGGGGCAGTTCTGAAACAATCTTTAATATAAGGATCCTTTTGCCAGGTTATTAATTTAATATTTTATTAAGCTTAAAATATACTATAGTGGACAGAGGACTGGTTTGGGGCACAGGAAGAAATGGATTCCAGTCTTGCTTCTTACATACATGGGTAGAGCCCTTAATCTCTCAGAATCCCTGGAAGATTATGTTCAATGAGCAGATAAAGAGGAAGCACTGATATTGAATAAGGGGAAGGAGTTTTCAGGGTGAGAGTTCCCATACTTTCCCTTCCACCAGAGTCCTAGTCAGTCTTCTTGAAGTTTTCTTCAGTCCTCGAAACTGACACACCCCTCTGGAAGTCTGGTGAGCCCCTTTTCAGAGGACTGTGTTGGCAATCAAAATGGGCTCTTACCACTTAGTTCAACCAAGTGCCCTTGAAGAGTTTGGTCTTCATTTCCTTGATCAAATTAGGAGCCTTTGATGATCCCCTTGCCGTAAGGGAAAGCCTAGTTTACATGGGTTTGAGTGACATGTTTGGGACATCAGAGGCTTTTAGACCACTTGGGTTTAAGTCGCATCTTTGTGACAATTTTAGGTCATGTGGGTGAGTCTCATCCTTGACCCTGAAAAGGTATAAAAACAGGGGTTGGCGTTCTCTTTTTCCTGAGCTCTGACCCACAGCTGTGGTGGCGTGTGTGACTCTGGGACAGCCCTTGTTATGAGCTCCCTGGCTGAACTTAGATGTTGGTAATTACAAATTGTATTTGGTCTGTCTGTCAATGTTTGTAATTTGTTTGTATTTGCTCTGAAGTTCAGGGTGCTAGCTTTTTCCCCTGAACTAAGTGAATGGTATTTGTATGCTGAATTAAAGTGAGATCGTCAACCCCTTCACATTGCATTCCTTAGTAAAGCAGATCAAAAGAACCTGGGCTTTTGCAGCATTCTGTGACCTGGTTGTTGTTGATTTTATACCCCCTACAGCAGCTGCTAGCCAGATTATTGAAACAAGGACTGTTTTTAGTCCATAAAATAAAACAAATAGTATTACAAATGAAATTAATTACAGTGAAACAGTTATCTATAAACATGTAAATGTTATATATGATTAAAATATTATTATGGAGTTGTTTCACTTGTGTCCAATTCTTCATGACCCAATTTGGGGTTTTCTTGCCTAAGACATTGGAGTGTGTACACAATGGTGTGTCATTTCCTCCTCCAGCTCATTTTACAAGTGAGGAAACTGAGGCAAACAGGGTTAAGTAACTTGTCCAGGTTCACACAGCTAGTATTTCAGGCCAGATTTGAATCATGAACATATATCTTCCTGACTCCAGGCCTAGCACTCTCATCTACTGTTCCCCCAGCTGCCCCAATACACACTCACATGCATATATACATACATACATACACAATACACATATGTAGTGAATAGTTCAGGAATTCAAGTGGTTAAGAATCCCTAGATTATAAAGGAATTTAAACCTTTTAGTGACATAGACTGCACCCATACCTTCTCATTTCAATACTGCAATTGTGATTTAACTTCTCAAATATTGTCCAGTCTGTTCAGAGTGGGCTAGTCTGAAGCTAGAAAAGTGATGCCAATTTCATCATGATTGACTCAGTACAAGGTTCTTTCTCTGGATACTAATTGAATACACCCTTGGAGTCAAAAGTAGATTCTGGTGTAAAAATGTACATCAACACTCAGCAATTACAATTTAACTTTTCTTTTTCATTCTTTGCAACTCTCCAAGACAGTTTACTTTCCTTTTTGCTGGCAGACAACCTTCAGCCCCCTCTTTCAATGCTCTAAATAAATGGTTGCACTAATTGCATAGAACCACAAATGTAGGACCGAGCTGCAGAACTGGTACAAACAAGAAAGGGAATAAACAAGCTATGGTAGATTAAACACTGCAGAATGGTGTTTTTCTTTCCCTGTCAGGGTGTGTAATAGAGTCCTACAGTATTTTGCTGTTCCTTTCCTGGTTTTGTGTGCCAGATACCTATAATTTATGACAAAACCTTTGCTTCATCAAGTGTATTTCCTTTAAAACTGATGCTGAACTCGTTACTGAGGAAAATGTGACAAGCTGATGGTAGTTTCTTATGTTCAGGTTAAATATTGCCAGAATAATTCACAGAAAAGATACTGTTGGAATGATAATGTTTTTATAATTGGGGATGAAGTTAACCACTTGTCAAGGATTCACACTCTTGCAAACAGGTCTCTTGTTTAAGAGTTGCATGACAGGTCCATTTGAAGTAGATCAATAGCACATTGGCCTGTTAAACCAGGAGTCCTGGGGCCACCTGAACTTCTCACAGGGAAAGATGCTACTTGGCTATGTCCTCCTGCTTTCCCAAAGACTCAGAAACATAAAAAGTTGATTATGAAAAGAAGGAACCAAGGCAAGATAATCTGTTTGAGTAAAGGACTAGCCTGCAATTATAGGCCACACATAATTTGACATGTTTTTGTGGTCTAAATTTAATAGACGGAAAAATGAAATATCTAATACAATATAATCTAACAAGCATTTATGAAGTACCTCCTACTATATGCAAAGAGCTGGTCATAGATCCAGGAAGCCTTGGGTTCAAGTACCACTTTTAATAATGTTGGCTTTGACTCTGAGCAAGCCATCTAATGTTTCAATAGCACAAGCAATTCAGACTTTAAATTGCCAAGGAGGTTGTGACTGGAATTGAAAGGGGAAAAAAAGGAAGGGAGAAATGTGAAAGTTTACTCATCTAGGAGTTCTTTATACCAGTAAAAACACAGATCCAATCCTTTAAAATATTTAATTTAATTAATTTAAATAAATTTAAAATTTCAATTTAAAAAATTTCATTTAAATAAAAAAGTAATTTTACAATTTAAGTATTATTTAAAAATATATTTATACATAATTAGATATATACCATATAAGATATAATTATGTCTTATATTAAATTACCCAGAAGCTGCCAGATATATAGATCTAAGTATATGTGTATTTATGGTGAATGTGAAGTCTCAAAGACATAGTTGCTGGGCAATTAATAATCAATTAATTATGCCTAACAAATAATCAATAAATTGAGGTAATGTTCCTCACAGAAACCAATGACACCTCCTGGAGAACATTGAATGCTTAAAATCCTTTCAAAAAAGGGATGTCCCTGAAAGTGGAAATCGACTCTGGTTGGTTAACAATCAATGAGGCAATAGACATATTAATGAAGAAGTGGGAAAAAAAAAAACCCTTCAGTTCCTCCTGCGGAGAACCTGATCTGATCTTGAGACTCAGCCACCTCCAGCAACCTGGACAAAAGAATCCATCTCTACCCATTACCTGGTTGGTTTTCCTCTTCAAGAGCTGAGATACCCTAAATTCTAATGAGGGGTTTCAAGGACAGGGACTTATTTTCTTTATTTTTTTTTACTTTTTTTTTTTATTATTTAATATACTTAGTTTTCAGCGTTGATTTTCACAGGAGTTTGAATTACAAATTTTCTCCCCATTTCTACCCTCCCTCCGCTTCCAAGATGGTGTATATTCTGGTTGTCCTGTTCCCCAGTCAGCCCTCCCTTCTGTCACCTCACTCCCCTCCCATCCCCTTTTCCCTTTCTTTCTTGTAGGGCAAGATAAATTTCTATGCCCCATTGCCT
>CM053622.1:169978997-170002653 GCA_028646595.1 Phalanger gymnotis | reverse complement strand
CTCTCAGCTCAGCTCCACTCCCCTCTGCTCCTAGCTGCATGTGGGATAGACCCCACCCAGAGACCATCCAGGCTGTCCTGGGCTAGAGCCCCACTTCCCTATGCCACTTTGTGGGTTCTGCAGTTCTTGAATTGGTTCAGAGCCATTTCTTTTTAGGTTTTTAGAGGGACTTGGCGGGGAGCTCATGCTAGTCCCTGCTTTCCAGCTGCCATCTTGGCTCCTCCCCCAGGGGCTTATTTTCTACGGGCAAAAATTCACCTAGACTGGAATCTGTAAGCTCTTCTAGTTGGGTTGGTCCCAACCCAAGGTCCAAAATCATATACCCAGAGGAGTTAGGGAATCTCTTCTATCAGTAATGTCCTTCAGAGACTGGCTAAAAAGCCTATAGGGGCTGGTTTCTACATGAGAAACTAGGAAGAGAAAACTTTAATCCTAATTTAATAGTTGGTTATCAAGATGAGAAAAATAGTCATTTGTCTCAATATTTTTATACTATGCATTATCCCTGAAACATATATATATGCATATATAATATACATCTCTATCATATTTTATCTTATCTTTATATATTATATACTTATATTTTAGATTATATAAGATATAACTGTAGCTTAAATACTCTTACTTATATAGCATATACATTATCAAATAATTTTAAATGTTGCTTTCCTAAATTAATAAATTTTAAAAATATCAAAAATTGTATTTGTATATTACATATAATTATTATATTATTTTATTATATGGTATAATAATAGTTTATATTATATGTAATTGTTGTATATATTACATATATATACTAAAGAAAGGCCTAACATCAAAAGTGGAGAAATGGATATCTGAAGTCCTATTGCTTATTCCACTACCTTTTCTTACTGACCTTGATCTTCCTAATCCAACTCATTGGGATTTTATTTCAATTTTTAATTGAGAAACATTTATAGTCTATCTCTCCCAACCAGTCATTCCAAAAATAAATAATAATGCAAACTTTATGACAAATATGCATAGCAAAGAACTCACTGTTGTAAGACCGACCATTTCATCACACAAAACCATAGCACTCTTTAACCTAAAACACTGACTTCCAAAAAGAAGGGTCATTTTCTAAATAAAAAGGCTGGGTCTCCTCTCAAATAGGTCATGGGGACATTTGGTGCTGGGACAGAAGGTGTTTTGCCTTTTGTAATTTCTATTCTATGTTTGACTCTATGGCTTTGGTGAATCTTTTCCCAAGCTTCAGGTAGTTTTTTTTCTTTTCTTTTGTTTTTGTTTTTTTGTTTTTTGAAACTACTTCAGGCATAAAGTACCTTTGGACTTAGGCTACATGGACAAAAGTCATAAACAGTACTCTCAATAACCTGGAAAAGCCCCAAGACAAAGGTGACCTTTTCAAGCCCCAAACAAAGGGTATTCTGGGCAGTCTGAAACAGTCCCAGACAGGAAATACTGGAGCAAAATATAGGAAGTTAGGCCTATTTTTATATTGAATAAAAATCCCTGAATGTAGTAAGTGTTTTGATGCATATATAATCTGATTTTTAATTACTGAGAGGCGCAAATCAAAATTTTTCACAGAACTTCTATTCACAGGAGTCAAAAGTATTTGAAAAATCAAACAGAGAATAGGTATCCAAAGGGTGTTTGAAGTGTTTTCTGACTTCCCCAGGACTTCCCTTGGGCTTACAAACTCCCCAGCCTATTGTGAGCTTTAGCCAAACCTCTTTTTCTCTTCTTGAAAGAGCAGCATTTCATAGAGATGGTTTTGACATCACTGACTATGAAAGAACTAAACCTGGCTCCTATTAACAGTGACCCTCTCCATCCATCTATCAGTGTTAGCCAAATTTCCCATTTATTTGTCATGTTTTTTTTTTCTCCAAGCGCATGAGACCTTTTAGGTAAGTCACTTATCTAGACTGTAAGAATAGCACTACCTAGTTCCCAGCCCAGGAAACAAGGGCCTGACTTTGCTGGCCCATGGCCAAAAATTTGTCCTGTATCCTGAGCAATGCCTAGAAAAGGGAACTGATTTGTCATAGCATCTAAATGAGACATATAATACCAACAGAGGCAAAAAAGTTATTATGGATATTTTTCGTCCTTTCCCTTCTTTGGCATTCAAGGGGACATATTTAAATAAACAAATAAGGATTATTTTTTATAATGAATGCAATCTTCTTAAACTAATAGTCAGAGAAGAGCTATGATTGTTATATGTCTGAAAATCCCAAATGGCAAAATATAATTAAAGTTAGAACTGTTGAACAAATAAACCTGTTAAATACACAATATTACCAGACAAAATGGCTATGCGTTTATCACTTTGCCACTGTAATTACAATGACTGCAACTCTTCATGCATATATTAATATCTTGCTAACATTATAGAGGCTGAGACATAAATTGCAAAACACTGAAGAAAGGTTCAGCCAGAAAGAGTATAGTAGGGAGAGGAAAAAAATAAAAATGCTTGTGATTAAAAACAAACATACTCATAACCACCACAACATTTAATGTTACTTCTTATTATCTTTCTCAGAAGTAAAAAGAATCTTTGAATTGCAAGTAGCCTGATCCCCACTGGGTGATCATGTACCTACACCTAGGTATCTAGCTTGGAAAGCTAAACAAAGATCTATAGCTTGCCTCTCCAAGTCCGAGATTCTGAATGTGCCCAGTTTATCTTGAGAAGAGAAAAGACAGGAAATGAAACTAGTATATCATTTCTATTTAAATAAAGTATAACTATGTTTAAGTAATCTTAACTAATTTCAGAAGATTATGAATAAACCTTAATTGTATGGATGAGGGTTAGAGTGGGTGTGTTAGTTATTAAGAGGCAAGAGAGGTTGGAACATCCATTCCCATGGGCTGAAATGCTGAATCCAGAAGTAAGGAAGAAGAGATTTTGAAATGACTTCTGACCACTTGAGAAAATCAATGCCAAGAATCGCGTGTAATGGGTTACAGAAAATTCAAGTGTCTAAGGGTCCACAGGACGTAATGAACATTTAGTGCCTGGTTTTATAAAATGGTGTTCCTGTCTCTGAAGAGTTGCTGAAACTGTGATTGAAAATTTAATGAAAATTATGACTGTGAAATCATAATGTCCTTCTTTCTCTTAAAAAAAAAACACTTGTTGCTTAGTGGCTTACCCACTCTAAGAGGTATATTAAATACAGTACATTAAATAAGTAATATGTTTTTCTTTACAGCACAGACACATTAAGTAAATAGGTCACTTTCTGGAAAGTGTTTGTCAACTTCATTGTTTCTGCCATTTAAAAAAAATGCTAGATTTTCCATTAAAAAGAAAAGAACCAATTTGAATGTTCTCCTTTGGGGAAGGAGACATTTTTTTTGATGGTAATGATTATATCCCGGTTTTAAGGGCCTCTGAGAGAACTAAATGTGTCTTAAAGTGTTAGAGGTATTGTTTCTACTTATTTCTAAACAAGTGTAGGTCAAATGTTTAATTTTTTCTGTTCTAATCTCTGATTTTCAAACCTTGGAAATGAGAATTTTTTCAGTCATCGGACCCATTCTGTCTAGGGTGTAACTACCAAAACTGTCACAATCAGTGCAATTCATGACCTATTGCTATTGTGGTTTTATAAAATGGAATTCTGACTCCTCGTATTTACATTATAATCATCTCATACATAACCAGGTAACTAAATATTCTTCCTTTGTCAATGACTCAAATCTCTCCCAGTTTAGGTTGGATTAAGGCTTGTAACTTCTTTAAAGAAAACCTTCACACTCAAAGTTGATTCTTCTTACATGTATGTGAGGAGTCAGGTCTGCCTGAATTGTGAAGTAGGCAAAAGGAGAAAAAGTCTTGAGGAACCCAATTTCCCCAATACTGTGTCAGACAATTTCTTTGTGGACCTGCGTTGTTAAGCAGGCCCAAGTGCACAATGGCCATTGCAAAAACATTCGCAATAATTTACAGTTATTTCTCTTAACTCTCTATACTATGTATATGCATGCATTAGTAAGCAGGACAGGTAGGGATAACTAGCTCAAAGTTATTATAGCACTTAGACTTATGACATGTTTTCCTCACAAAAAGCCGGTTCTTCTAATAATAAGTTCAATATTTCTCTACTTTGCCATACTAGTATTATTCCCTATTGACAGGTGAGTAACTGAGTCTGAAATCATTCAATTAAAAAGCATTTACTAAGTATCTTCTGTGTTCCAAGTACCTTTCGAGGCACTTAGAAAATGAAATCTAACCTTCGTGCAAGGATCTTACATACTTATAACCAATAGGATGAGACAACATATACAAATATCAGACTATTCAAAATAAACACAAGTTAGTTGTAGGAGAGGCAACATCAACTCTAGGAATTAGGAAAGATCTTGTGATGAGGTGAGGATGATATGGAAGGTGACATTTGAGATGAGTTTTTAAGTAACATTAACATATTGGGGACAGCTATGGGGTACAGTGGTCAGAATGCCAGGCCTAGAGTCAGGGAAACCTAAGTTCAAATCCAGCTTCAGAAACTTACTAGCTGGGCAACCCTGGGCAAGTCACTTAATCTTGTTTGCCTCAGTTTTTTTCTACTGTAAAATAAGTTAGAAAAGGAAATGGTAAACCAATCCAATATCTTTGCCAAGAAAATACCAAATGGGGTCATAAAGAATCAGATACAGTTGAAAATGGCTGAAAAGGAATTAAGGATTCTTTGACTCAAAGGTAAAAAGAAAACACAATCCATATAATGAAAGCCTACCCAAAGGCATGGAGATAAAAGATGGAATTCGTTGTGAGCATAGAACAAGATAGCCAGTTCAGCTAGAAAGCAGGGTACATAGAGAGGAGTGATATAGAATAAATATGGAAAGGTAGGTTGGAACTGGGCTATGAAGTGACTCACCTCTCAAATAGAGGAGTTTGAATTTTATCCTATAGGTTATAGGGAGTCACTAGATTTCATTAAGCATGAAGGTGACATGGTACAAATTGTACTTTAGAAACTTAACTTAGGTAGCTATGTGGAGGTTGGAAGAGAGAGTAAAGAAATTTGGGGGAGAGAAACTTACTAGGAAACTATTGTAGTATTCTAGGTAAGAGGCAATCAGATTCTCAACTAGAATGAAGGCTATGAAAAGGTAAGAAAGGGGTAGATGCAAGAGAATCTGTGACACAAAGCACATAAAAGACTCAGTTACTGTCATCCACAGCTAGTTAGTAGAAGAAAAGGGACTGGATATCAGATTTTCTTCCTTTTTTTTGCTCAGTCATTTTTCAGTCATGTCCAAATCTTTATGACCCCACTTAGGGTTTTCTTGGCAATGATACTGGAACAGTTTGCCATTTCCTTCTCCAGCTCGTTTTCAGATGAGGAAACTGAGGCAAACAGGCTTAAGTGATTTGCCAGGGTCACACAGCTAATCAATGTCTAAGGCCAAATTTGAACTCAAGAAGATGAGCATTCCTGAATCCAAGCCCTGTACTTTATTCACTGGGCCACCTAGCTACCCCCTTTTCTTTCTATTTCATGGTTATTTCCTCTATGTCACACTATACTTATAAAAGGAGACAACAAGAAAAAGTGGATAAAAAGAAGCCAAAAGTAAATGCAGACTTTAAACAATTCTCCAGGGAACACCTGCCAGTTATTCTGTTTTGTATTACCCACAAGAAGAGATTCAAGACCCAAAATAAACTGCTTTCACAGAAGCAAAAGCAAAAGGTGCCAAACTGGAAATTAGGAGACCCAAGTTTGAATCTCAACTGTTCTACTTTCTATATGTGTGACTTTTGATGTATAATTTAACCTCTCTGACCATTGGCAAGGAAGTTACTGCTTCAACATTGAGGTAGAGGAAGTTTCAGAGACTGTTAAAATTGGATCACCTGAAATAAGTAACATTAAATAGTTATCAATAATTTACACTTTATAGAGTCTTGGAAAGGATCATAAGATCATAAGGCTTTCTTAAGCACATAGGATCACAGACTTAAAGTATAAAGAAGTAGAGGAAAGCTTAGAAATCAACATTAAATCTTCCTCATTTTACAGTCAGAGAATCTTAGGTCCAGGAGAAGTAAGGAATTTAAGCAAGATCCCATGGGTAGTAAGTAGCCATGTTAGGATATAAAATCAGACAGAGCTGTAACTAGAACATGGTGATACATTGCCCCTGGAGCACTGTGGATAAGACACTATTTAGGGAGTATCCTTCTTCCCCACAGCATCAGTTTGGCACTAATGCTGGTCACATGCCACTCAATCTCTTAGCCCCTTACTTGTCCTTGTATGACTACTCTCTTAAACTGACCTTTGCCCTTGCTAATGGTAGTGACCTATAATTGAGACAGCTATACTTTGTTTGAATCTAAGCAGAGTTCCTTCTTCCATCTAGCTTATCCTAAGTCTTCATAATGGTTGGTGACCAGGCCAAGTCCTCCTCTGGATGAGCTTGGGCTGGACTCTCTTAATTCAATTATATCAACAGGGGGAAAGGCTTTTAACTCTCCTTCTCCCTTCAATGAATGTTCCCTTGCTACCAGAATTGCTAGCTTTGGCTCTAAATGTAGGTTCTTTGAACATGGAACTCTGTCAGCTACTAAATGATTGTGATTAAAGCCTTGGATATTGATATATATTGATGCCTGCTACCTGGTTTTACCTCCACCCTATAGTATGTTGATCTTCAGTGATATCAGTTGAGGCTGGATGATAATAAACCTTTCTGCATTGCAATAGTCTGTATTTTGTAATATGCAAATTTAGAATTGTCATATTTTTTCTTGGAAGGTGTAATAATTACCCCTGAAGGTTCATTCTTTTTACATGAACAGGGAAACTATGTTCTGTAGTACCACAAGGGGCATGATCTTCCTGAACTGGGGTATGGGAAAGGGGAGGAAAAGTTTGATGAACACAGTTTTCTCAGCCACTGGGCATATAGTCCCTGTGTAAGCTTCTGTTATAAATAATCCCAAAAGGCATAGTAATTTTAGCAATAACTTCTACTGTTCCTCTTAAATTCTACGAGATATGTATACAAAAACAGGTACCTGGGTTAGGTAGAGAAGAAAAGACAAGGTCAGAAAATGGGACCAGTAACAGATAGCTGAGGATGAATAAGCAAGAATCTATAGGTCAGGAAATGTTTAGTTTAGGTGAGATGATTTAGAAGGACATGATAGCTTTCTCAGAGTAACTGAAAGATTGTTGTATGATACAGGGATTAAACTAGTTCTACTTGGTCCCAGAGGATTGAACTAGGAGAAATCAATCAAAAGTATAGAAAGGCAGATTCAGGCTAGAGTAAAGCTGTTGGGTAGTGTAAAGGTTGGGTGGGAATCTAATCATTAGAATTGTAAAAGCACAATAATATGTCTTCAGAAATAGTGGGATGCTTCTGCTGAACACCTTTAAACAGAGGCTGGATGATCACTTGTAGGGGATGTTGCCAAGAGCACATTCCTGTTCAGCTATAGGATTCCCTGGATGGTCTCTGAGGCCCCTTGCAGTTTTGAAATTCTATTCTGTCATATTCTTGATTCCTTTTTCTTTCCTTCTTTGTATCCACTTTGATGAGTCCTGTCTCTTCCACCAACAAATACTCTCAAACTATAACAAATCTACCTCCTGTTTTCTTCATGGTTTCCACCAGCATAATGTTAAACATTATAGGTTTAGAATTCTCTGAAAAACTCCTTTGGCTCTTCGAAGGAAATGTGCCATATAAATCTAAGAAATGAATGAATAAATAATAAGTGCATGTCCTAAGTCCATTTTATACCAGATCTACATAACATAAATGTGAAATGCAGAATTGACAGCCATTAAGTGTAGTGTATGTTAACTGCCAAACCATATGATTTAGGTACAAGGATAGTCTCAATTTTTCCCCCTGGTCCATTTATTATTCTTGTCTGTATTTTTCTGATTTTCTATGAACTAGTTCTAAGATTTCCTACCTTCTGCATCATAACATTTACCTATCCATTTGCAGAACCAAACATTAAGACTCTACTGATTCTTAAAGTTTCCCAAATACCTGAAAATATCTAACTGTACTGAACTCACTGTCAGTGGAGCCTTTCCTAAAGGAATGTGGGCTTCTGGCTATGCCTGTGTTAGATTTTTGAGCACAACAGGGAGAATTATACGGAGTTCTTTATATAGGATAATATATCAACGTTTTGAACAGCTAGAAGCATTTCTGAAGCTTTGAGACAAGAGCTATTGTCAATTTCATATTTTAGCTCTTTCTATTTCATCACTTAATGTGGCCATGTGAGAAATGGAGTATCTCTGTTTAGCTTTACGATGGACAATTTTCCAGCTGTTTCAATATACTCTGTTCCTTAAGAGACTCCTGAAAATCAGTTGTCATATTTATAACTTTCTTTGTACTTACAGTCTTTTTATTCAATATAGCTTCAGAATTAGAATATTTGAGACCATTTGTCTGCTTATTCTCAAGCAAAATGTAAACAATGTTTGACTTGGTCAGTGATCCAATTTCTGGTTTTTGGCAGACAAGAAGAAAGTCAAGTTTATAGTCACATGGCAATATTTTGAATGCAGAATAACAATTGAAGTAAATACAAATGGAAACTTTTCCTTATGTCCACTAGAATCTCTCTCCCATTCCCTCTAAATTGTAGCTCACTGAACATTTTTTTATAGTAACTAAGATGGTCACTCCTATTAAATATTCACATCTTTGGTCATTGTTAACAAATTGTCTTAGAAGCATTGCTATCGTAGAACTGAAAGAAATTCACAGAATTGTATGTGACAGAGAATGGAGAAAGTAGAAGTATTAGAAAGCAGAAAATATGTTAAGTTCTAGAGGAAGTACATAAAGATGGTGGATTTAAGCATCACCTCAAAATACCTTAATCCTAAAACAGAAAAAAAATGTGGCCTTTTTTGGGCAGAAAACCTAAGTACTGTATATTGAGGCATAGTAATGAGAACATTACAGGTAAATAATGTCCATGAAAAATAAAAATTTGCCTTCATTCTTAACTCTCCTCATACATAATCAGTTCCACAGGTGGAGGGGGTGGAGCAGTGATGGAAGAAACAGTTTTTATAATTGAATTTTGCATTCAACTGGATGCCAACAACATGAAGGATACATTCTTTGCTGGAGGCTCAGAATTTATATTGTACAACTAGGATATCAGCACAGGGAACAAATTAGGATGATGTCTGAGAAAAGGACAAGGTGAGAGGATGCAAAAAATAGAACAAAAGAATAGACGTGTCATTGTTGACATTGTTGACCTGTGTATACAACACACATATTTCCTTCAGACCATTTCCCTGTACCATACAAGGGAACAAAGACTATTCCATTATTGAGCTGGGGTTTCTCTGATATCAGTCCCTTATTTTCTAATTTTGTTTTCTGGTTCACTCAAAGCTCAGGGAGGGCATTTTCCTATGTTAATTAATTATGTTTCTGTACAAAGCTGAGGAGGAATGTTAGAATCCCATTTAAATTGCTTGTCATGGGTCATCAACACCTGGCTGTGTTGTGTTACCTATTCTTTAGTGTGATCTAGTCAAATCTTTGATTTAGGAAAGCAGGCAATGTTTCAATAACAAGGACAACAGGAAAAGCCATAGGGCATCGTAGTAGCAGCATCATTTAAAGATAACAGGTTTGGAAGGAGAAGAATGCCAATGCAAAATAAACTAAGCATGTTATCTATGTGGAATAATGTTGTGTGTTAGTATTTTGCTTTCTTTTGAGCTTCATTGATAATTTTTTTTAACCAACATGAGCATTTCCAGATTTTCACTTTCCCCCCATTTTCTGTCACCCTCCAGGCTTATGTCTTAAAGACTTAAAAAGAGAAATAATACCAACATAATTATCCAGCATATTACTCGTGTCTGAAAGCATTATACAATATTCCACACCTACAGTTTCCCATTTCTCCAATGAAGAGGTGCATTTTCTCATCCATAGAATCAAGCTTGATCATTTTAATTATTTAGTGTGCAGCTTTGTTTTCTTCTTCTTTTTATTTGTAATACTGCACTCATTCTAAATATTGTTTTAATTTCATTTTTCTTGCTTATTTCTTTATTCAACAGGAAGAATAAATTCTGTCTTCCCTATGACAATTCATGAAGGTTTTTTTCCCCTTTTTGGGGAAATTTCAGGGGTCAATACACTGAGTGCAATAGATAGTCCTTGCCCTGGGAAAATGACCTTTGTAATCATGGCATCTCCCCTACCAAGAAAGTATTAAACATTGATTTCCCAGTTCAGCTTACTTTACTCTTCATCATTTCATAGAAGTCATTCCAGCACTTCTCTAGTATTTCTAGTTCAGTAGAGTAACATTCTATTGTTATTCATGTTTCACAATTTGTTCAACCATTTCACTGTCAATGGGCACCTATCTTATTTGCTGTGTGTTGTAATGACAGATATGGATAGGCATGGCACATTTCTTTCTATCTTGAACTTCTTGGCTATGTATCTAGTGTTGGAATCTCTGGGTATGAACATTTTAGTCACTTTTCCAGCAAAATTCCCAGTTACTTTCCATAAGATCTAAATCAATTCACAACTGTACCAAGTGTGCCTTGCTTCCCTGTACCCCTCAGATACAGACATTCTCATGCTTTGAGATCTTGGAAAATTGCTGGGTCGGTATTTTTAATTTTCACATTCTTATTGATTTACTAAGCCTCTTATTTAATTGTTAACCAGTTACGATTTCTCTTTTGAGAATTGTTTATTCATAACTTTAACTACTTATTTTTGGAGGAATTTTTAAATGAAAAATGCCTCCTTCATTCTATATATTTATGTAAATTCCCTATTCATACTGTATATTACACATTTATCTAATATATTTCCTAAGTCATTTTCCTTCTTCTCCTATGTTCACTGATGCTTTTCAAGCAAAAGCTTTTCAATTTCATGTACTAGAAGTTGTTTTGTATAATGTGTTATCCTTTATTCCATGTGAGATGAAAATTTCTTCCCCTAGTTTTATCTGTAAAAGATACAACATACCTTTTCCTCCATTTTAAAATGAGGGGACCTATTTCATTCCCTTTACATGATATTATTATTACTATTATGAAGATCTCCCAATTTTCCTCTTCAGTTATTTAAACTACTTTTTCCATTGATCAATTCTTCCATTCAGGGGTGTGCAGGTAACGATTTAACAATCAAGTCTTGGGGGGAAAAGGTATGCATTATATTGTTTCAACAATCCGGCTAGCAGCTGTTGTGCGGGTGAAAGACCAACACAAGCCCAACAACAAGAATGCTGCCAGCATGCTGCAAAATCCCAGGTTCTTTTGATCTGCTTTAGTAAGGAAAGCAATGTTAAGGGGTTGACAAGCTCACTTTAATTCAGCATACAAATACCATTCACTTAGTTCAGGGGAAAAAGCCAGCACCCTGAACTTCGGAGCAAATACAAACAAATTACAAACTTGGACAGACAGACTAAATACAATTCATAGTTACCAACATCTAGGTTCAGCCCAGGAGCTCATAACAAGGGCTGGCCCAGAGCCACCATGGCTGTGGGTAAGAACTCTGAAGAAAAGAAAGCCAACCCCTGGTTTTATATCTTTTTTCAGGGTCAAGGGTGAGTCACACATGCAACTCACCCACGTGACCTAGGATCATCACAAAGAGGTGACTTAAACCCATGTGGTCTAAAAGCCTCTGATTCCCAAACATGTCACTCAAACTCACATGTAAACTAGGTTCTCCCCTGACCCAAGGAGGCCACCAAGAACTCCCAAATCTAATCAAGGAAACAAAGGCCAAATTCTTCAAGGGCACTTGGTTGAACTGAGTGCTAAGAGCCCATTTTGTTTACCAACACATATATGTTGGAATGTATCTGCACTATTAGCATTTTATCCATCACTTTCTTAAGTCTAGACAATGAACAAAGCAATAAATTAAGGGCTGATTTCATGCCTTTGCCAATTGTTCAGGTGTAAATGCTCACACTGAAAATCTAAGGATTGGCTTTCATGGGTTTGTTCAAACTGACTCCAGCACACCCCTGCTTCCACTTCATTTCAGCTCCATATCTGATCTTCACATCACATACAAGTGTGCTAATTCCATGACCAACACATGTGAAATTTCTCCATCTTCTTGTGTGACTAATTTCTCTGAAACTTATACAGTATCATCATGATGAAGTCCAATTTCTTTACCTTCCACTATTTTGTTAAGTTATAATCTCCGCTTTTGCTTCATTTTTTTATCTTTCAAATTCCAAGCATTTAGTTAATGAGTTCAGCCATAAGCTCTCCTCTACTATCAAATCCTTTGATCCCTTGTTCTCTTGATGTTCATGCCTTGCCAAGTCCCATTCCAAATTATGACTGCAATCAGCTTCCTCTGATCCTGCTTATGTGCTACTATTCTAAACAGAGCTAGATGATGCCATATGCAAACCTGCTAACTGAGTCTATTACCAATTGAAGAAGGAGAGCATTCTATATATAAGAGGGAACCAGGGAGAATTCCCATGTTCAGAAGATAAAGTGTCTTGTTCTGAAAACAAAAGGAAGCCAGTGTCTGGATTGAAGAGTACATTATGCAGTGGGAGTGTAGGGTATAAGAAGATTGGAAAAGTAGAAGGGGGTTAAAGGACTTTGAATGCCAACCAGAGGGTTTTATAATTGATCTTGAAGGCAATAGGGTACCATTGTAGTTTATTAATTAAGGAGAGACCTTTGTTTCAGGAAAAGAACTTCATTCATTAAACAGAAGATTAACTGGAGTGGAGAGACTTGTGGCAAGAGATCAACTAGGATGCTATAACAACAGTCCAAGTACGAGGATGTTTTATGCATAAGCATTTTTAGGACAATTTGACATAATATCTCTTATATTTTGTCAAAGATGGACTTTTGCATCTATTAATACAATCATGTCATATAGGTTGTTTTGGTTTCCATTATAATAAAGTATGTGAATTGTTTTTCTAATGTTAAACCCATCTTTCCTATATGCTTGATATAAATTTAACTTGGTCATAAAGAATTTTTAAGGCTTGTATTTCCATTGACTTCTTTTCCCCTAGGATGTTATTTAACATTTTTGTAACAATGTTTGTTAGAGAATTGGTCTATAGTTGTCTTTATTTTATTCTTCCCTTTTTTAGGTATTAAGGCTCTATTTGCCTCATAAAAGGAACTTAGGAAAGTAGTTTCTTTCTCAATGTTTGAGGATTTGTTTTATAGTACAAGTATTAATTGTTCTTTTAATATTTTATAGAATTCACTGATAAATCTCTTTCTTCCCTTTTGTGGATCCTTTATCTCTATTTCACATTTTGTCAGTTGAGGTATTTTATCCATTTTCTTTAGATCCTCAGTTTTGCTAGAATGTAAGTATAATCTTGCCTGACAAATGTTTTTATATTGCCTCTATTGAGATTTCATCTCATTCATTTTTTAATTGGTGATTTAATGTTTCTCTATTTTAAAAATCAAGTTAGCTAAAGATTTATCATTCTTGTTAACCTTCTTAAAGAACCAAATTTTAGGGTTTTTCCCCTCTCTATCTTGTCTATTTTTCCTGTAAAGTACAACATTCCCTCTTTTGTTCTCAATTTGTATTTGCTAATCTGTAGTTTATTTTTTGTGTTATCTTGGTCTTTTCAACTTTTATGCTATAAATTATCAATAACCTATAAAGTAGACCATTCAGATTTGCATTACTATTTTACTAACGATAAAATTAACTTTTGCTTTTGAAAAAAAAAACAAATTATCTTTTTTTTTGTTATTTGACACAGGCACATATACCTCACTAAAATTCTTATACAGATGGATTACTCATGATCTGTAAATCCAAATAGATGAAGCCTTTGGAAAGTAAACTTTCTGAGTTGGGCAAGGTATCTTTTTCTGTGTTCTATAAAGTATGGGTCAAAGAGGCAGGCACCTTTTGGTCACCTAATAAATGCCTTTTGAATTGACAGGACAAAGGGAAGGACAGAAATATATTGAGATTGGAGAGATGATTAAAGACATTTCTGCAGAATTGGGATTTGAACTCAAAGTTTCTCTCACAAAGAAGGCCGGCTGGTGAGCCATTAATATGTTATTGTACCTAACCATAAATTAAAACCTGGACATAAAAAAGAATTAGAAAATATATTTCTACACTAAATGAGCCTTGACATGCTAGAAGAAAGACAAAAGTAAATGAATTTAAGGAATATAAACACATGGCAAAGAAGAATACTTTTAAAGCCATATACAAATAAAAAATAGCACAACATAAATAAAAGTCATAAGAGCTAGAAGAAACATAATAATGGAGTTCTCAAATCAAATGGATCTGTTTAATGAATATATCCTAGAGAAAATGAGTTTTGAGCAAGACAAAAAGGAAAAGGTCCTGCTTACACAGAGATCAGTGGGAAGAGAAGCAGCGGCCACTAAATTTTGCATCTCATGAATCCCCTTGATCGCTTCCGTAACTATATCTACAATTTTTAACGAATTTAAAAACAAATGTCCAAAATGAATCCATTTCCTTTCCTCTGAACAAGATGCTCAACTCTATGGAGGATTGGCTCAATAGAATCAGATTTGGAATCAGAAGAGCTTAATTCATATCCTGACTGCCACTGACTGATTATTTGATCTTGAGTGGGTCACAACATTTCTGGGCTTTAAGTTGCCTCATCTGTAAAATGAAAAGGTTGAATTATATGACCTCTAAGATACCTTTCAATTCTATATTTATGATTCTAGTTTAAGAGATGCAACACTAAAACAAAAAACTTCTAGAATATCTTTCTTGTTTGACCTCATTTGCCCTCTGTAAAGGGTGACGTTCACCAATCCATTTGTCGCAATAGATACTGATCAATAGCAGTATGGTTGTGCTCATTCCATCATGGCTAATGAACCAATTCATTCAATGAAAAGCTGTATTTCTCTCACTTTAGGCCTCATGTACATCTATAGGGTGTGATTAGGACTAATAGAAATCCATTGATTTATATTGAGCATTTCTTTGCTTTCATGCTGAATTCTATAAAGCACTCACTCTCAATTTTACAAAGAAAATGGCATATTATTTCAGCATGCCCCAAAACATGAAGGAAAGTGTTTATAAACAATTTATCTAGCAAATGATTTTCAACCCAATTTGGGGTTAAAACAAACAAACAAAAATCCAGCAAAACCAAATATCGTCGGCTTCACTGATTTACTTCTTTCAGATCCAGCAACTCAGCTACCCTCTCTGTACTATTTTATTTATCTTTCTGGTTATAGTTCACGGGGAAAGATTATGATTTCTACTTAGAATCATTGAATTGTCAAACTAGAAGGAACTTTACAAGTCCAGTCTTTCATTTGACAAATGAATTGACTAAGGCCTATGGAGATTATGACACTTGGTCCAAGTGACAATTTCCCTGGCTCTCATTTTCCTCACACATCTACCGTATCTTCATATATCACAAAGTAGAGCATTTTGCCTAAAATGGGCAATTAAAACATGTATATGACTCGTTTTATAAAGGATCATGGCTAGAAATCTTTCGGAAACTTATACAACCATATAAACACATGCATACATATATGTACATATATATATGCATATATATATGTATGAATGTCAATATGTCTAAAATGAAATGTCATAATCACAGATAACACAGACCCTCTAGAATAATAACAACACTATTAAAACATAGACAAAGTACCAGGTGTACAGAAAATTATAGGATCCTTATCCATGATATTGGGGAGGAGGGAGAGTGCCAGTAACTATCTGTACTTTTCTCAGCATCTAGTTTACCAGCCAGCTACACTTGCATATAGCCAGTATTGTGCGTTCATGCAAAAGTTCATCTACTAAGGTAGCTGTTTTCAGTCATGTAGATAGACTGATAAAGATATACTTATGCACGTGTGTATGTATGCATATATACATACATGTAGTTTGTGTGTATGTACATATATATGTGTATATATATGTATATGCAGTAGCTGTGTGTGTATATATACACACACATACATCTATATCTATATATCTATCTAGTAGTCCTAAAGTAGTTGTTTTCATATGTTTTTGTACATGTATATATGCAAATGTATGTATATATAGATATAGAGATATACAGATGTGTGTATATCTCCATATCTATATATCAGAACATGCATCAAAGCAGTTCTTAACCTGTGGTTCATGAACTTGTTTGTTTCTTTTGTTTGTTTTGATAAATGTATTTCAATATAATTAATTTCCTTTGTAATATTATACATTGCTTTCCATAGATTTAAAGATATTGGCTGAGAAAATGTCTATAAAATTCACCAGATTACTAAAGTCCATAACGTGCACAAAAAAGGTAAAAAAGTCTCCAATCTAATTTACTCCTTCTCTTATTCTAATCATATATTTACGAGTTAGAGATATTGTTTGTCTAAAATTAACAATAACAAACATTTATACAGACATTTAATATTTACAAAGCACTACAAATAGACACATAATAGTAGATAGATGGATGGATGGATAGATAGATAGATAGATAGATAGATAGATAGATAGATGATAGATAGATAGATAGATAGATAGATAGATAGATAGATAGATAGATGATAGATAGAATCTCATTTGATCCTCACAACAATCCTGTTAAACAGGTACTATTTTTAATTCCCATTTTGTAGATTAAAAAAGTGCGATTTGGAATTTATTTCAGGAATTCTTAATGTAACGTCCTAGTCTAATGATCTTCTTAAGATCAGAGACTGTTGTGTTTTTGTTTTATTTTCCCAAGAACCCAGCCCAATCCCTTGTACAGAGTAGGTGTTTAATAAACATTTGTTCAATTAATTGATTTGAGTCATTGATCCCCTTCCATCAATTCCCAGGAATCAACATTTTCTCTGCATTAGTCATGTAAAGCATGTTAAATCAGATTACCTTCCACTTTTCCTCATTTTGTGCTTTCTCACTACTCCTGGCTGTGAGTTTCCAAAAACTGACAGTGGGACCCGTTGGTTTGAGCAAGCCTCATTCTCTCTAACCATTTCTTATCACACAATTTTTCCGACATATCCATTCTTATAGTCAGAGCACCTTAGATCTAAACTGAACTTTTTGATCTCAGAATTTTTCTTCTTCTAATGAAGCAGTCTACTTTGGATGTCTACAACCTTAAGCACTATGTACAACCTCCCTGTATGAGCCATGTGAAGTGATTAGTATGAAGTCTCCATTTCTTTGAAAATATATATTTACACAGTGAAGTCCATACAATCTGCAAAAGCATTGCAACCTCCAAGGGTCCAGAGGGAATGATAGATTATGGTTTGGACTAACCCTGGAAAATGTTGAGAAAAAGAAAAGAAGAAAGAAAGTATTCATGGTTGAAATAAAAAAGGCCATTCTTTGGCAAGACATAGCTCACCATCTGTTGAAACAACTCTAGTTCAGGGTTGTGGTGCATGGCATCCTTTGTTGCTGCATCTATCAGGCCTTTCAGGACATGAAATGATGACAGATGAAAGTCCCCAGCCAACCTGCAAGAGGGAATTGCATTTTGATATGCAGCTACTTGGTCGCAAGCCATCCAAACACAACCAGAGTGGGAGACATCATACCCATTTAATGGACTGAATTGATTGCACAGGATCATTTATTTTCCAGCCATACAGTGCTCTGCATGTATACTGGTGTGCAAATTTCCAGTACTGCTTATCTTCTAGAGAAGATGAACCCCAAGCTTGCAATCTACCCCAGGTGTACCAAAGTCATTTATTTCCCTATTTTCTTTGGTGACATGCACAATTAAAAGTTGGCATATTTTACAGCTTTCTTCTGTTTCATTTTCCAGAGAATCCCCCTGAGGAAACTTTCACTCATTCCCTTTTTGATGCACATATCTCATCACTGTAAATATTAATAGGTATAAAATTAGACACAAACACAATGGCATATCCTTAGTCATTCCCCAAGGGAAACTATTGAATGACAAAAGGTAACTATTTCTCACAGACCATTAACACAGTTGTTTCTTTAAATACATAATTATTTGTCAATATAATCACAGAACAAAGCCAGAGATGACTCTTTCCAAAATCTGTATTTACAGATCACTTTCAGATCATTCCCATAAAGTATAATTAGTTGGGATTTGTTTTAAAGAAAGAAAATACATGGGCAGTTTCATATGTCATTTATTTCATTTTCATTCTAAATAATCCATCAGATATATCTGCTTAGCACTTTAGGGTAAAAGAAAATTACTTGAAATATTTGACATATCTTCACATGTAAGATAGGTAAAAGATATCATCCATTCTAAAAGCTTCTTACCTTTTGTTCCCCTGAACTTCGTAGGATGACCTTTTATTTTCCCCTGAAACATGGGAGATACAAGGATCACTTTTCTTCAACCATACTTTTAGTACCCAAGGAGAATGTTACCAGTCAACGAAGTTTTATACATTTCTTCCAGAGATAAGAAGTGGAAAAGCTTGTCCATAATTGTGTATTGAAAAAACTCACCTCATGCATGAACAAAAATTGCTATTATTAATGAGAACACAAGAGATAGACCTACATGAAAACTTTCTAAATATTTAGTAAGTCAAAGACTAAATCAAAGAAACACTTAATAACCATGTGAAAGGGAATAACAACAATGAGACAACTTAGAAAATTTCTGGAATACACCTAGCATTCTGGGAGCACCTGGGGGGTTCAAATATCTGCAAAAATTCCTTAACAAAGTAAGAAAACAGGGCAAATAATGTGAACAGACAACAAAAAATTAGAAAATCAGCAAAACTAAAATAAATAGAAAAGGATATTGAAGAAGAGAAATAGATCAAATGGAAAACAAAGACAATAGGAATGATCGACAAAACAAAAACTATTTTTAAAGACAACTGTAACAGTAATTAGGCAGGACTTTTTGCTGTTGACCTTTAATGATTCTGGCCTTCATTTCAATGGAGCAGATAAAGTGGGATGTTTTTATATTTCTCAGCATTGAGACAATTGGGAGCCATTGATTTGTATCTGATGTGATATTGGGTGGGGAACTTCTCCAAGCCCAGCCTGGGTGAGGTCATGGCCCTCCTGGCC
The DNA here is from genome assembly GCA_028646595.1 of Phalanger gymnotis. Lineage (NCBI taxonomy): Eukaryota > Metazoa > Chordata > Mammalia > Diprotodontia > Phalangeridae > Phalanger > Phalanger gymnotis. The sequence goes on along the minus strand of CM053622.1, from coordinate 169,983,531 downwards.
CTGAACAGGATATATAAGGGCAGAGGTTAGCTTTCTCTCTCAGAGCTCTTTGATGCACATATAGCACTTAGCACAGCAAGAGTGGCATTGGCATGTGACTCTGGGTCAGCTGTTGTAATGAGCTCCCCAGCTGAAGATTCAGATGTTGACAACTACGAATTGTATTTGGTCTGTAATTCAGGGTGCTGGCTTTTTCCCTTGAAGTAGGTAGACGTTATTTGTATGCTTGATTAAAGTAAGATTGTTAACCCCTTAACATTGCTTTCCTTAAGTAAAGCAGATCAAAAGGACCTGGGCTTCCAGCATTCTGTGAGCTGGTTGTTGTTAGCTTTACACCCTCACAGCAGCTGCTAGCTGGATTGTTGATACAACAATGCAATCAATTAACTTTTATCTAGTTGAATTAAATAAAAACAACTATAACAGAAATCCTCCATGGTCCCTTCCAGCTCTAAATCTCTGACTCTATCAATAAGAAATTATTATGATAAAAACAAATAAGGCAAAAGGACAAAAAATAAGGTAGAAATTTTAAAAGAAACAGAAGGACCTGCTATGCATAATTGGGTGCTAGCAAAAGAGAGAAGTGTGAAATAAAGAAATAAAAAATGTAACCTTAGAAAGTGAAATTAAAGAAATTATATAGGACTTAGGAAAAAAAAAAAGAACAACCTTTGGCCCTTATAGGTTTATAGGCAAATTCTGTTAAATGTTTAAAGAGGAATTATTATCTAAGTGACACAAATTATTCTTAAAAAAGAAAATAAAACAATTCATACAAGGAAGACAAATTGATTTCATAAGACGAATATTGTCTCTAAATGCAAAAACTACGAGGGTATAAGGCAAATACAAATAATTAAAGATCGATACCATTAAGGTATTTTTTTTTTAAATGAAGAAAGACAGAAAGGGGAAAAAAGAGAGAAGGAAGGAAGGAAGGAAGATAACAAAAAGGCTACAGCATTATATCCAAAATTATACTCTATGAACAAATTGGATTAACATTAAGGATATAAGGATGATTCTATATTAGAAAAGTAATTCAATCAATCAATCATGGTTTTTAAAAAGCACACCTGTAACAACAATGTTGCTAGCAGCTGTTGTGGAGGTGAAACAACAACAACAAAAGCACACAGGAAGACTGCTAACACAGGTTCTTTGATCTGCTTTTCTAAGGAAAGTGACTTTATGGGGTTAAGAATCTTACTTTAATTAACCATACACATACCATTCACTTAGTTCTGGGGGAAAAGCCTGAACTTCAGAGCAAATATAAACAGAAATTAACAGACAGGCCTCTATCTGTCCAGACAGAGGTGCCAAAATCTGGATTTTCAAAGTGGGATGAGAGCCTCCAACAGCTACCCAGAGCCTCCTCTGGCCAAATCACCAACACTCTTCCAATGAGTGTGCCCCCAAAGTCAAAATGCCAACCTCAGAACTCTTATACCCTCTTCAGGGTCCTGAAGGCTCAGAGTCTACTTAGCAAAAAGGTGTGGGGCTTAGGGCCTCAGGCCTAACACATAGTTAGTGAAAAGGTGTGGGTCTGCCTCTAATCAGGCCTCCCTTTGTTGGCCCCACCTGAGGTTGAATGAGGGGGTGAGAAAATTCTTTAATCCCTGATTGGCATCACAAAGGTGTGGGCCTGCCTCTAAACAGGCCTCCCTTTGTTGGCCCCACCTGAGTCCTATCCAATGAGCAGGGAGATCTTTCACTTATAGATTGGTCTTACAACACCCTATCACATTTTATGTCAACAGATGGGGTGGGGATGGGGGAAGCTTTTAGCAAAGCACAATATACACTTATGCTAAAAATCCTACAAATCATAGATATAGAAAGGCTATCTAAAATATGATGTGCATGTGTATAAAAGAAAAAGCTAGCATTATTTGCAATAAAGAAACCCAAGAAGCTATTCCCTTAAATAGGAGAGGATTCTCCTCCCAATGTTATTTCAAATAGTAGGAAATATTAAAAATAATATAAGAAAAAGAAATAAAATGGATAAACATTAATAAAAACATACTTTTTCCCCTTTGCAAAAGATAAGGTGATTTATTTTAAAAAGGAAAAATATTTAGAAGAAAACCATTAGTCGAGTAATATTTTCAATTGAGTAGCAGGATACAAAATAAATCCACAAAATCGGCAGTGGTTCTATATGGCAGCAATAAAATAAGATGGAAATCATATAAATAGGAATACCAATTAAAATAGCTACAAAATACATGCAGCATCTCAGAGTCAAATCTACTATGGATCAGACAATGTGACCAGGTGGAATTTATACCAGAAATGCAGGATTGGTTCAATATTAGGAAAACATTCAGCATAACTGACTATATCAATGATGAAACCAAGAGAAGTCATGTGATTATCTAAATAGAAGTAGAAAAAGCCTTTGACAAAATGCAGAACCTATTCCTATGAAAAACAATAGAGAACATAGGAATAAAGGTAGTCTAACTTAAAATAAGTGTTATTTATCTAAAACCATTAACAAGCATTATATGTAACAGGGTTAAGCTATAAGCCTTCCCAGAAATATCAGGGGTGAAACAAGGATGCCTATTATCACCACTATTATTCAATATTATGGTAGAAATGTTAGCATTAGCAAGAAGATAATTGAAAGAATTAGAATAGGCAATGAGGAAACAAAACTATCACTCTTTGCAGATGATGTGATGATATACTTAAAGAATTCTAGAGAATCAATTTAAAAATAATTAACAATTTTAGCAAAGTATCAGGATATGAAATAAACCCACACAAATCTTCAGCATACCTATATATTACTAACAAAGTCCAACAGCAAGAAATAGAAAGAGAAATTCCATTTAAAATAACTGTAGGCAGGGGCGGAGCCAAGATGGCCACATGAAAACAATACCTTACATGAGTTCTCTCACAAGTTCTATCAGATACCTCTAACAAAGCGAATCTGAGCAGATTTGAGAGATTTAGAAGACACTAGTAGACTGAGTGGAGCAAATTTCCAAGCAGGAGGGTCTGAAAGGTCAACGGGATAGATCTGTAGGCTGGGAGAGCACGTGGCATGCAGAGCTGTACTGGACAGCACCAAAGCAGAAGCAGGTACAGAAACCAGCCAGTGATCCAGACAGGGAGAAAGCTGGGCTCCCAAAACCAGCAGAGATCCTCAAGCCTCCCAACACAGGATGAGAGGGAAGCAGCAGTGCCATACCTGTAGCTAGGAGACATCCGCTCCTGAGGCTTGCAGTCCAAAGGTTTGAAAGAGTCCTTCTTGAACTTCCAGGAGGTATAATGGCCACATATACTGCTCTAATCCCTCCCTCCCTTACTGACCCAGAGAATTTCTCAGGAAAAATGCTGGAATAGAGGAGTCAGAAGTGGGGCTTCAACTGCTAAACAGTGGGAATGCCTGAGTCCCAGAAGGGCACAGACAGCAGGGGTCAACACCAGGAACCCAGAGGTGCCTTTGCACAGCCAGGGGAAGTGGCTAACAATGAAAAAAGAGTCTTGACAGTATCTTTGAAGAAATTATCAAAGATAACTTCCCAGAGGTCCTACAACCAGGAGGTAAAACAGTCATTGAAAGAATCCACCAATCACACACTGAAAGGGATTCCAAATTGAAAATACCAAGAAATATTATAGCCAAATTTCAAAATTACAAAGTCAAGGAGAAAATAGTGCAAGCAGCCAAAAAGAAACAATTCAAATATTGTTGAATTATATTTAGGATCATGCAGGATCTTTCAGCTTCTACATTAAATGACAGGAGAAATTGGAATATGATATTCCAAAGGGCAAAGGAGCTAGGACTACAACCAAGGGTCAACTACCCAGCAAAACTGAGCATAATTTTTAAGGCACGGAGATGGAAATTCAATGAAATAAGAGAATTCCAGACCTTCCTGATGAAAAGGCCAGAACTCGATAGAAAATTTGGTCTTCAAATACAAAACATAAGAGACACATCAAAAGGTAAACAGGGGTGAACCCCCTCAAAAATTATTAATCAGTAAGGGCAAATTATTTACATCTTTGTATAGGATTATATAATCTTTTTAATATTTAATTTATTTAATATATTTAGTTTTCAGCACTGATTTTCACAAGAGATGGAATTACAAATTTTCTCTCCATTTTTACCCTCCTCCCCACTCCAAGATGGCATATATTCTGGTTGTCCCATTCCCCACTCAGCCCTCCCATCTGTCACCCCACTCCCCTCCCATCCCCCTTTCCCTTCTCTTGTAGGGCAAAATAAATTTCTACGGCCAATTGCCTGTGTATCATATTTCCTAGTTGCATGCAAAAATTTTTTTCTTGTTGTTTTTGAACATCTGTTTTTAAAACTTTGAGTTCCAAATTCTCTCCTGTCTTCCCTCCCCACCCACCCTCCCTAAGAGGGCAAGCAATTCAACATAGGCCAGACGCATATCATTATGAAAAACCCTTCCAGAATACTCATGTTGTGAAAGATTAACTATGTTTTGCTCCTTCCTAACCTATCCCCCTTTATTGAATTTTCTCCCTT
>CM053622.1:169957197-169978497 GCA_028646595.1 Phalanger gymnotis | reverse complement strand
AGCTGAATAGAAAATTTGACTTTCAAAAACAAGAATCATGAGAAGCATGAAAAGGTAAACAAGAAAGAGAATTCATAAGAGACTTACTATAGTTGAACTGTTTTGTTTACATTCCTATATGGAAAGATGATGTATATGATTCATGAGACATCAGTATCATAGCAGCTGAAAGGAATATGTATATATATGTGTGTGTGTATGCATATATACATATGTGTGTATATATGTATGTATGTATGTATGTATGTATATGGACAGAAGGCACAGGGTGAGTTGAATATGAAGGGATGATATCTAAAAAAATGAAATAAATTTAAGGGGTGAGATGAATGTAGTGAGAGAGGGAGAAAGGGAGAGATAGAATTGGGTAAATTATCTCATATAAAAGTGGCAAGAAAAAGCATCTATGTTGGAAGGGAAGAGGGGTAGGTGAGGGGGAATGAGTGAATCATACTTTCATCAGATCCAACTTGAGTAGGGAGTAACTTACACACTCAATTGGGTATCTTACTCCACAGGAAAGTAAGGGGAAGAGTATAAAAAAAGGGGGGGGTATGATAGAAGGGATGTCAGATAGGGAGAGGAGGTAATCAAAAGCAAACACTTTTGAAAATCAACAGGGTCAAGGGAGAAAATTGAATAAAGGGGGACAAGATATGATGGGAGGAACTATACTTACCTTTTCACAACATGAGTATTGTGGAAGTGTTTTACATAATGATATATGTGTGATCTATGTTGAATTGCTTACTTTTCTAGGGAGGGTGGGTGGGAAGGGAAGAGGGGAGAGAATTTGGAACTCAAAGTTTTAAAAGCACGTACTTAAGAAAATAAAAAAAAAGTTGTTTTTTGCATGCAGCTGGGAAACAAGATACATAGGGAATAAGTCACAGAAATCTATCCTGCCCTACAAGAAAGTAAGGTGAAAGGGGATGGGGGAGCAGTGGGAAGAAAGAGGGGAGGGCTGACTGGGGAATGAGGCAATCAGAATATATGACATCGTGGAATGGGGGGAGTGGAAATGAGGAGAAAATTTGTAACTCAAAATCTTGTGGAAATCAATGTTGAAAACTAAAATATTAAATAAAAAAGAGGAATCTGAAAAAAAAGAAATGATGTGTAGTAATAATTCAGAGAAACATGGGAAGACATGCTACCTCCAAAGTAAAGTAGGTAGAATCAGAAGAACAACATACATACTGACTGCACCAAAATATTGAGGAAGTGCATCTCCCTACTTCCACTGCAGAGGTAAGGGAAAATGGATATGGAGTATCACAGAAAGTATCTCCCATTGTTGATTTTCATAAACAAATTTTTTTGGTTTTCTTTTTAAATCTTTGGTACAAGAGATAATTTTATAGGTAGTGGATACACAAGATATATTCAGAAATTAATGTAATGTATAAAACACAAAATAAAATTCAAAAATGATTTTAAAATACACCATGTTTCTGGATTTCTAGAGAGCCTTCATTCCTTCATTCCAACCTATAGAACTCAGTGATCGAGGTATTTTTTCTCCAAGTAATTTTTTGTAATTATTTAGAATATCAAAAAGACATAAAAGGGACAAAAAATATATAAAACATATACAATTTTTTTCATGATCATTTACATCAAGACTGGTGGATTAAGGGGAAGGTTTTGGTATTTAAAATATATTTTTTTTTCTTCCCTCCTTCTAACAGTTATGCCAAAAGGCCAGACTATTATGTTTTCCACTCCAAAATAAAATTCTATAATATCACAAGAGTGTCCAAAATTCTTCCTAAAACTTTCAGTGAATAGTTTGGATTCAGTACCTCACAGTGGCTATTAAGTTCTTGGGGTGAGTCTGGATCTAGCCTCTGGAGTACTGACCGGACAAGGTGGCTAATCTCAATGGGAAACTTGTTTCTTGTTTTGTTATTGCTTACAAATGTAGCCATGCCCCTGATTTTGTTTTTCAACATAGGAAATAAAGACATTACCTCCAACTCAACAATCTAGATATCTTTTTGCTCTCCAGTCTACCTGTTCATCTCAGTGGCTGCATTCAGTCCAAACCATTTACTAAGTCCATTGCCCAGCAGGATCTATGTCAGATCCTAATGCTGATGCTATTTCCAAATCTGGCTGCTGCCGTTTTCTGTCTGTGCTGTTAGTGGCCATGCTGTTGCTATCAGTTGGTCCATCTGTGTGATCTGGGTTGAATCCAGACTCATAAGTAGGTAAGAGAAAACCGAATTCCGTGCCGTAGGATACTGAGTCACTAACCCCTGAAATGCTCACTCTGTCTCTCTGTCTCTGTTTATCTCTGTGTTTCTGCCTCTCTGTTTCTAAGCTTCTATGTCTCTTTCCTTCCCTTCTTCCCTTCCTTCCTCCTTTCCCTCTCTTTCTTTTTCCTTCTCTCCATGTGTATCACTTTCCCTCTCTGTCTTTATTTCCTTTCCTCGTCTTCTTTTCTCTCTCTTTCTCCTTTGCCTTCCCTCTCTCTGTTTGTCTCTCTGGGTTCATTTCTCTGTCTTTGTCTGTCTGCCTCCATCTCTCCCTCTGTGTGTCTCTCTATGTCTCTCTGTCTCTGTCTCTCTCTCTGTCTCTGTCTCTCTCTCTCTGTCTTCCTCTCTCTCTCTTCTTCTCTCACTCTCTCTCTCTCTCTCTCTCTCCTGGAGCCCTAAAGAAGAAAAATTTCTATAGGAAATATATCTCTGTGGAGAAAGTAAATTGCTGGCTATCAATAACTCACCTACTCTAAGAAATGAATTGCTGTATTAGTTCAGTTTGTCTGAGCTAATAATTCTGGAAGGTTATAAGTTTACACAGCCTTGGTCTGGGATATGCTGTATTAACCTACCTGTCCTCAGGATGGCATATCATTGGGAAGACATTTGAATATCTAGAAAGACATATAGACGCCCTTTCTCTACACATGCATAAATGAATGATTACTGACCTCATTAGAAACTATTGATACATCAAAACAGAGTTGGTTGAGCCTGACAAAGTGATTAATTGTGCTGCTGTTTGCTTAGATGCACAAAGCAATTTGATTTTGAAACATACTTTTAATGGGCTAAGAATACCTAATAAACAATTAGGCAGTGAATATAAGTGTCAACATAGGTTCAATCTACTAACTTGCTAATCATGGATGAAAATTAGCAGATTCAAGAACTTCAGCAATGGAGTAGTTATTATCTCTGTTAAGAGAATCCACATATATAAACATAGCCCACGAAAACTAATAGGTGATTGAAAGCTCTTTCCAAAATGAGTTCAGTGATAGTCAAAATAGAGCTAGGCCTACAGACAACAGAGGCCTGGTTTTGAATTCTAATTCTTAGGAGATGCTTCACTATAGACAAGTCACTCAATTCCAAATCACAGTTTTCCTTATCTACAAATATAGTAGTTGTGAAAATTAAATGAACATATTACTCTCTTAAGACCTTAACATGCTACACGAATGTCAGCCTGGCTAAGATCAGACTGGATTGTCACTAGATTGGCTATAGAACATTGAACTTTTCAGTGACAACATTCTCAAAGAACATCTACTAAACTGTAATAAGGGTGTCATCTCTAAACTGTAATAAGGGTGTCATCTCTATTGGTGATAGAGTGCCAAAATTGATAAAATCACAAGTCTTTGAAGCATCTAAGAAAGAGTAAGAAGTGTTCCGTTTTAGGCCTCTTCCACAGCCAGTTTGTAAGCCTGGTCACCATCACATGGCAGAGTTCTCAATCACCCTGAGATTATGTCAGTAAGTGTGAAACAAACTTCAATATGGCCAATTCATTCATTCTGGCTATCTCAACAATCAATGTGGATGGCTGTGTGATTGATTTAACTTCAGCGATTGCAATCAATAGACCCAAATAAGTGGATCAAGCTGTGCTATGTTCCATCTCATCAGTTGTGTATAAATAACACCTATTTGGGGACACAGTTTGCCTTACTTATATAATATTGTATTTAAGTCATTGAATCGAGTGTGGGCTGTTTCTAAAAGCATATTCACATATCTAATGTCACATATAACATAATGTAACCTGCAGATAAAGAAAACCAGAAAAATGTAGTTTACATTTAAAATAGGAAATTCCCTCACCATTTCTTCCAACTTCTTTAAGAAGTGGAATAATCAGAAAGACAATTCCATAATGTATTAACTCTTCTGCTTTTAGACAAGAGAGTTAGTTGAAGTCCCCCATCACATGTCTATATGGTCTTACTCCAAGATATCTTTCTATTTCCAACTTCTGGCTGTGAAATCTTCCTCCATTTTCAAATTGGATGGATGGATCTCATTTTGAGGCTTATATGTTCATCAAATGTAGTCATTTTCCTCAACTTGAATCTAGAATGAATGGTGTTTTAAATACTGATTCTTCAGCAATAACCATATAGCGACATAAATTTATACTCTCAGAATGGCAAGAATGCTCAGATCCTTCACTCCCATTCTAAGCAATACATAGACAACTCTTTAACAATAACCCCATCAAGTTCAGCCTCCCCTTAAAATTTTGCAATGATGAGACAAACTATTCTCGTCCATAGTTTAGATCAACTATATTATCTTATTTATGCACAAGCTATAACTTTAAGGAAGTTTTTTTTTTCTTACATGGAACCAAAATCTACCTCCCTGTGACTTTCAGTGACAACTTTTAGCTGTTGTTTTTATTCATATTCTTATTTCTTTTTGTCCTCATATTGCATATATTGCAGTAATAAGCATTGGAACTTGTATAGGGTTTACAGTTTGCAAAGCACTAGTTTTGAAATCTGGGACTAAGCAGAATATTTGAATCCTGCTATAACCCACCATCTTTTCAAATATTTGAAGACTCTACCAAGTTAGTCTTACCTTATCTAGGCTAACTATACCCAGTTCCTTCCATGAATCCTTATAAGGCATGACCTCCAGTCCTTTCATCATCCTGGACATCCCATTTTGGGGTTGATTCTGTCTTTGTGATTTTGGGACTGCATATCATTAATCATATTATTGCAACAGGGAAGAAGAAAGTTGTTTTTCTCAGTAAGTAGGAGAGGAAGGAAGAAAAGGAAGGAAGGAAGGAAAAGAAAAAATAAGGGAGGGGGATAAAAGAGGGAGGGAAAGAGGAAGGAAAGAGGGAGGGAGGGAAAGAGATTAGGAGGGAGGGAGGGAGGAAATATTCAGAGCCAAGCCTACATCATAATCAGGCTGAATTCGAATTGGAGAACCTTAATAGTCTCATAGTATTCGCTAAATTATTAAGAAGAGTAGTGTTTTCACACTACTCAATGTACCCCTTTGAGAAGGTCTTTTTAAAAATGGACATACATCTACATATTATATATATATATATATCTGCAAAGGGATGGAACTGACAAATTCTTTAAAGTTCATGATTTTGGTAATTTGGTCTGTGTTAATATCCCTCCTCATACATACACAGACACACACACATACGTGCACATATATACATATATATATAACATCTCAAGTATAATATATAATATATATCCTCAAATATGTATACATCTCCTCAAATATATATGTATATATATATATATATACATATACATATACATATGTGTGTGTGTATCCTCAAAGAGGATAAATGGATAAATCTACTTCCTCTTTCCACAGACTAAGTCTCTAGCATGCAGACATAATACAGAATGAAAGAATGGTATCAGCTTTGGAATAGAATTCAAATCCCTCTTTTCAGATATCCAAATCCCATGTATCCTGCCCTTCAAGCTACTCACCATAAGAAAGAACAATTTTCCAAATTCCTGTTTTTGTTTTCATAAAACGGAACAAAAGCTTTAGAGACTTTTTTGTAAAACTTTGTTGAAACAAAATATTTTAATGAAATATATGACTAGGAAATGTGAATTATAGTTGAAATTATAGAGTAGATTTCTGCTCTAAACCCTTATGGTCTGTCCAAGTTATGGGAATAAATCATAATCGCAGAACTAAAGGCTATTGTGGTATTTCTAACAATAGCCCCTATGGATAAGACATAAGCTGAACCTACTTTATGCTCAATTCCATCATACAGTGGGTAGTGTTGGAGAGGCTCTAGATATAGAGTAATTACTATCATAACTTCATTATTTTTAAGAAAGCTTAAAGTTCTCTTGGTAAAATAGTATTTCTTCAAAACCCTTTCAAATGAGAGGTTATAAAAGTGGATTTGGAAATAGTTACATGGCCAGATGTCAACTTGGAACCAGGTCTCTTGCTCCAGTGATCTGTTCTCCAATGTGCTATTACATTTCTATCCATGATTTGTGTAAAGGCATCAGAAACTCAAACTACAGATGACTCAAAGCAAAGGAAGAGTTTACGTATTAGATAGAATATTCAGAATCCAAGTAGATTCAAACAGACTCACGTAGTGCAGTGCAAACTCAATAGGAGTCAATGCCATAGTATAGCAGCTGAAAATGTTACTCTAAATGGAAACCTCATTGTGAGAGACAACATGTCCAGGACTATTGTTCCCTTCATCCTGTGCTCTGGTCATACTATATTTGGACAATTATGTTTAATTCCAGGTGCCACATGTTAGGAAAGATACAGCTAAATTGAAGATTGTGCAAATGTGAATGGTCAGAATTATGAAGAGCATTGAGAATAAGCAATGAAGCACTTATTTAAGTCACTGGGGTGGGGCAGGGTGGGGGTGGGGTAAGGGCAGGGGTTTGCAACCAGGGAAGAGCATAATTAGGGTACATATGAAAGCTTTCTTCAAGTATAGGAAGGAACTTAATAGGGAAAAGACTGGTTCTGATTAGATTTTTTAGGAGAGGGATAAGTCAAGGCCACTCTCTCTCTTTCTAACCAATACTTGAGATACTAAGGTTCCAAGGAGCCAGAGGAAATCTAATAAGCTTTCTAACAACTACTAGGGCTAAATCAAGTATGCATCAGTTTAGTCCCAGAATCTTAGCCCCAGAGAATGGACTGTATAGGCCAATGGTTCTGAAGTCAGTTGCTCCCCTACTGAAAATAAGGAGATTGAATTTTCAAAAGGGACATCAATTCACCAAAGGAGTGGCAAGATTCTATGATTCATCAGAAGTTATTAGTAAGCATAATATTCATGTAGCCTTGTACTGCAATTATGTATGTTGGCTTCAGCAAAGGATGATGATGAGGCAAGTAGAGAGATCTATGGGCAGAGTGCTAGATTTGGAGTCAGGAAGACTTGGATTTAAACCCTACCTCAGATCCTTATTAGCTATGTGACCCAGGAAAGTCATTTAAATTCCATCAGCCACAGTTTCCTGACACATAAAATAGGGACAATAATAGCCCGTGCTTTACAGAACTGTTGTGGAGAACAAATAAGATAACATATGTAGAATGCTTTCCAAGCCATAAAGTATTATAAAAATTCTGTTAATTACTATTATTATCATGCACAGATGATAGATTATATTTAAAGAAAACTTCAAGCAATAAGACTGTGATGCTGAATGTGACCTGTATAGTTACTCTATAGTATGCAACCCTGAATATATGTAGTGTGTGTACCTATATACATAAATATACATATATAAACATGCACATGTGCACATACATATATACACATATCCATATGCATGCATATATGTGTGTTTATATATGTGTGTATGTCTGTAATTTGATAGATGTTTTATCACATGAGCCTATTACCTGAACTTATGACCCTCAATATTCAGGATAATTTGCAGGTATTTCAAATTGTTAAGGTGAAAATGTAATAGAACCAATGCAATCACTCTTTCCTTCCCCAAGCCATTGTAGGAGGTGAGGAGGGAAAGAAGAGTACATGCTGAGTGACCTATAACAGATGTGATGGTGTTGGTAGGGAAAGATTTTGCATTCCAAGATGGCATTAGAGAAAGGCTGTTACAAAGATCAACTACCTCCATAGGAATAAAAATGAAGATAGTAGATGGAGCCAATGGTTGTCTCTAGGTAAGCAACAAAAATGCTTAAAAACAAGCTGGAGGCAGTTGAAGTCAAGAGTGGTGGATGTCAGCAGCAACCACGGGCAGTGGATGGCATCTATGTAGGCAGTTTAATCATTTGGTTATGTTTGACTTTTAGTGACTCCATGAACCATACTGTCTATGGGGTTTTCTCCACAAAGAAACTGGAGTGGTTTGCAATTTCCTTCTCCAGTGTGGAAGTCCCACTGACATGTCCTGCAGAAATGAAGTCAGTAACAAAATTTGATAGAACAGTCACAAAGGGAAGGCAGAGGCAGTAGTCTTAGTAGTAAACTGACTGAGTAGTTGGTAGATGGAAAAGCAGAACCTGTTCCTGACATGGGAACAGGAATTGCAGTGCTTCCATCTTCTGGAATTTTCTCTAGACTCTTATTACTTGTATTATGAGTTTCTTGCCAGTGACTGAGAAAAGAAAAGGAGGGATAAAACTACTCACCAAGTATTAACCATTCTCTTATTAAAGATACTGATAAACTAAACACTTTCTCTTTTGATTTATGCTGTAATACATATTCTATATTGAAATATTCATTGAAAAGACATCTCAATGTCATAAAAGAAAGTGTGGTTAAAAAAAGCAGATGAACTTGTCATTTGATGAAAGAGAGGGAGAGATGCTGTGCCTTCCACCTTCTACATTTATATCCTTGCTAATCTTTCTACTTTTGTCTTGCCGTTGGACTTCATTGACCCTGGAAGGGAGAGTAAGGTTGATGATTTTGTGCAATTCTGCTTCACTTAAATACAATTCATGTGCAAGTCAAGACATCACCCCATGATGTCATTGGTTGTCTTCAAAAATGGAGGACAAACAATGTATCTTTGAAATGTCAGCTGCCCACTGCCCTCTCCAGCATTGTGAGAGGACTAATCATGGTGAATGTATAGGATGAGTACATGGACAAAAATAGAAATGATAGGTAGATGTGAATATGTTATTATCTCTATCAATGGAGTGAATAACTATACCAATAAGTTCAAAGACTCACCGGAGTATTGGAATATTACACAATTAATACCTGTTGGAAGATTTATTTTGCATGTAAGAATAAACAGGAACTTACTCCTGGGAAAGTGATAGAAATAATCCTGTTTTCCTAGAGACATTCTAATTTTCCAAAAAGAATGGGGGTAGGGAGCCACAAGCCAATAAGAGTATTTATTACTGATACATCTACAGAGTATGGACTTTGGTCTCTGTAATCTGCCAAGAACTTTGCTTATAGGTGTTATGTCATAGAGGGGTTTATTCATGTTCCAGCATATGTTGAAAGATGTGGCCTTTGAGGTCTTGATTCCTAAGTTTTGGTGGTTCTATCATTAGGAATGGGGGAAAAATCATAGTGATGTTACAGTAAGAACAAACATTTATCGGGAACCTATTATGTGCAAGGCACAATATTAAGGAACATTTTCTCTGTCTAATTGAAAAATATCTTGGAAAAAGGCTTGAATTCAGTCAAATTAAATTGATGGAAATAATTATAAAACCCCAAATAATTACTCTTTACCCAAATCTCTCCTGTGGTGTATTTGGACAGGGCAAAGATAGGAATGGTAGAATTACTTATTTGTATTACCATCGGAAGTCTTCCTTTCTACATTATCTGCTTAATGCATTACCACAATTTGAAGGAGACCACAGCTTAGCACTACCATATCTCAAACTATACTACAAAGCTACAATCATCAAAATAATTAGATACTGAATAAGAACTATAATGGCTGATCAATAGGACAGAGTAGGTATATAATATGCAGAAGTAAAAGAGCATAGCAAATTAGTAACTGATAAACTCCAAGATCCCAGCTATTTGGGGCAAGAACTCACTATTTGACAAGAACTATTTGGAAAACTGGAAAGTAGTCTGGCAGAAACTAGTCATAGACCAATATTTCATGCCATATACCAAATAGGCTCAAAATATGTACATGATTTAGGCATAAAGGGTGATGACATAAGCAAATTAGTGCAATATGGAAGAAACAATCTGTCAGATCAATAGATAGAGAAAAAGTTCATGACCAAATAAGAGATTGAGAAAGTCACAGAAGCTAAAATGGACAATTTTGATTGCATGAAATTAAAACATTTTTGCACAAACAAAACCAGTGCAGCTAAAATGAGAAGAAAATCATGAAACTGAGAAAAAAAAATCTTTGGAGCAAGTTTTTGTGATAACAGTCTCATTTCTCTAACGCATGTGGAGCTAAATTTATGAGAATAAGAGCCATTTCCCAATTAATAATTAGTAAAAAGATATAAACAGGCAGATTTCAGAGGAAGAAATCAAAGCAATCAATAATTACATGAAAAAAATCCCCAAGTCACTAATAACTGTAGAAATGCAAATTAAAATACCCGTGAGGTATTATCTCAGAATCATCAGATTGACTAAGAGGACAAAAATAGAAAATAAGATGTTGGTACGGATGTGGGAAAATAGTTCCTCTAATGCACTGTTGGTGGAGCTATGAATTTGTCCATACACTCTAAAATCAATTTGCAACTATGCCCCAATAGCTATTTAATTGTACAAACCATCTGATTTAGCAATACTGCTACTAGATTTATACCCAAGAGAAATCAAAGCAAGAGCAAAAGAACCCATATGCATTTGTATGTTTATTGCAGGTATTTTTGTGGTGGCAAAGAACTGGAACCTGAGGGGATAGCTATCAATTGGGGAATGTTTGAACAAATTATAGTATAAGAATGCAATGGAATACTGATGTACTTAAAAAAATTATTAAGGGGATGATCTCAGAGAAATCTGTGAAAACTTATATTCTTTTTCACACAAAGTGAAAAGAATAGAACCAGGAAAACAATTTACACAGTAAAAACAGCAATATTGCAGAGATTACCAACTTAGTAACCCTGGTCAACACGATGACTTACTATGTTTCCAATATACTAACGATGAAAATTACTATCACCTACCAGATAGAAAAAGAAGGATTCAGAGTGTACACTGAAGCACTTTTTCTATTTCTTTCTTTTTTATTTTTTTATTTTCAGAACATGACTAATGTGATTTTTTTTGCATGATTTCATATTTGTAATGGACTTTCTCTTTCTTGCCTTCTCAATGAGTAGGGGAGCAATGGGAGAAGGGAAAGAAATTGGAATTGAAAATAAAATAATACTAGGTAGGATTTATACCAGAAATGCTGGGCTGGTTCAATATTAGGAAAAGTATCCACACAATTGACCACATTGATAACAAAACCAACAGAAATTATTTGATTGTCTCAATAGATGCAGAAAAAATCTTTTGACAAAGTACAGAATTCATGCTCTATTAAAAACACTGTTGAGCACAGGAATAAATGGAGCTTTCCTTAAAATAACAAGCAGCAACTATTTAAAACTGTTTGTATTGTCTGCAATGAGGTTAAGCTAGAAGTTTTCCAAATAAGATCAAGAAGGGTGAAACAAAGATGGCCATTATCACCACTGTTAATGTTCTACTAGATATGTTAGCTTTAGTAATAAGAGAAGAAAAAGAAATTGAAGAAATTAGAATAGGCAATGAGGAAATGAAACTCTTACTCCATGCAGATGATATGATGGTGTACTTAGAGAACCCTAGAGAATCAATTAAAAAACTAGGTGAAATAATTAACAACTTAAGTAAAGTGGCAAGATATAAAATAAACCTACTTAAATCGTTAGCATTTCTATGTATTACCAACAAAGCAAAAGATAGAAAGAGAAATTCCATTTAAAATAACTGAAGACTATATAAAATGCTTGGAAATCTACCTTCCAAGACAAACTTAAGGAACTATATGAACAATTACAAAACACTTTTCACAAAATAAAGTCATATCTAAACAATTGGAAAATATCAATTGCTCATGGGTAGGCTGATGCAATATAATAAAAATGATAATTCTATATAAATTAATTTACTTATCAAGTGCCATTCCAATCTGACTACCAAAATATAGAGCTAAAAAAGTGATAACAAAGTCATCTGGAAGAACAAAAAGTAAAGAATATAGGAGAATTAATGGGAAAAATGCAAAGGAAGGTGGCCTAGCCTTACTATATGTCAAACTATATGATGACGTAGCAATCATCAAAACTATCTGCTACTGGGTAAGAAATAAAGTAGTGGATAAATGGAATAGATTAGGTAAATGACTATAGTAATCTACTGTTTGATAAAATGAAAGAATCCAGCTTCTGAGATAAGAACTCACTATTTGAGCAAAAAAAAAAAAAACCTGCTAGGAAAACTGGAAAACAATATGGCAGAAATTCGGTGTAGACCAACATCTCACACCATATACCAAGATAAGGTCGAAATGGATAAATGACTTAGATATAAAAATTGATACCATAAACAAATTAGGATAAGAAGGAATAGTTTATCTGTCAGATATATGAGGAAGGGAAGAATTTATTACCAAATAAGAGATCAAGAGCAACACAAGAGGTAAAATGGATGATTTTGATTACATAAAATTAAAAGATTTTGCACAAACAAAAGCAATTCAATCAAAATTAGAAGGTAAGCAGAAAGCTGGGAAACATTTTTTTTACAGCAAGTATATCGATAAAGGCCTCGTTTCTCAAATATATACAGAACTGAGTCAAATTTATAAAAATATAAGTCATTCCCCAATTGATAAATGGGTAAAAGATATGAACAAGAAGTTTTCAGACTAAGAAATCAATGCTGTCAATAGTCATATGAAAAAATCCTCTAAATCACTATTGATAAGAAAAAATGCAAATTAAAACAACTCTGGGGTACTAGCTCACACCCATCAGATTGACTAATATGAAAGAAACAGAAATAATAAATATTGGAAAGGATGTGGGAAAATTGGGATAGTAATGCACTTTTTGTGGAATTGTGAATTGATTCAACCATTCTGGAGAGAAATTTAGAACTATGCCCAAAGGGCAATCAAACTATCTGTATCTCAAAGATCTCATTAAACAGGGAGGAGGACCTATATATACAAAAATATTTATAGTAATTCTTTTGGTGGTGGCAAAGGATAGGAAATTCAGGGGATGCCATCAGTTAGGGAATGGCTGAACAAGCTATGGCATATGAATGTAATGAAACACTACTGTGCCACAAGAAATGACAAGCAGGCAGATTTCAGAAAAACCTGGAAAGACTAATGTGCATTGTTGATCATTGCACAATGTTGCTGTTGCTGTGTATAATGATATACAATAACAGCAATATTGTAAAATGACCAACTATGAATGACAGCTCTCTTCAGCAATAACCAAGACAAATCCAAAACTCTCATGATAGAAAATGCTATCCACATTCAGAGAAAGAACTGATGGAGTCTGAATGCAGATAGAAACATAATATTTTCTCTTTATTTTAACATGTTTTTTTCCCTTTTATTCCGTTTCCTCTTTCACAACATGACTAATATGCAAATATATTTTACATGATTGCACATATATATGCTATATCAAATTGATTACCCTCTTAGGGAGTGGTGAGAAGTACAGAGAAAATGTGGAACTCAAAATTTAATATAAAAAAAGAATGTTAAAAATTGTCTTTACATGTAATTGGAAAATACATTATCAAAAATAAAACAAAATTGAATTAACAAAAAAAAATGAAAAGAAAAGGTCATAAAACCCATCTAGTCCAAATAATAACTGAACAAATATTTCCCAAAAAATATCAAAAAAGGACTCATCTGTCTCTTGTATAAAAATATTCACTGAGGGGCAGCTAGGTGGCTCAGTGAATAGAGCACCAGCCCTGGAGTCAGAAGGACCTAAGTTCAAATCCAGCCCAGACACTTGACACACTTACTAGCTGTGTGACCTTGGGTAAATCACTTAACCCCAATTGCCCTGCCTTCCCTCCTCCCCCAAAAAAAAACATTCACTGAAGAAGTAACAACTGCTTCCTGGTGTAATTCATTGCACCTTTTAAGAGTTCTAATGCTTAGGGAGATTTTTCCTTATATTGAACTTAAATCTGCCTCACCTTCTAATCATTGTTCATAGTTTTGTCCTTTGGGGATAAGAAAAATAAACCTAATCCTCTTATATGACAAACATGAAATAGTCTTTAGCCTCCCCTCCCCAAGCCTTCTGTTCTCCAGGCTAAATATAACCAGTTCCTTCCATAGATCCTTATGTGACATGGGCTCCTGCCAGCAAACAATCCTGGTCAGGTTTTTTTTCTGGATACACTAGTTAGCTTCTCAATTTCCTTCCTAAACAGTGATGCTCAAAATTAAGCATCGTACTCTGTCAATAGTCTGAAAAGGAAGGGAATAGAACTGTCACTTCCATTTCTCTGGGTACCATGACTCTCCTAATGGAATCAAGGACTACATTTGCTTTCTTGGTTGCCATACAATGCTTTAGATAAATATTGCCTAATTCTAGTACATTTCCAGGATTTTTTTTTCTGAGAGACTGAACGCTATGGCATCAGAACAAGTTATGCAGTGATTTCTAAAATATCTCTTCTTCCCATTTATTTGATGCGCAAAAGTAATCACAAGAAAATTATAAATATATTTATACTGTTAATAACTTGCAAGGATACTGATTTTCTAAATATGCTGTTATATGTGATACATTAATGATTTATATCTCAGCCACATCCTTCTCTCCCATAAAGCTTGGGCTATATACATGAAATTCAATATATTATTGCTAAATCTAAGACAGTTCCCACTAGCCGAATTCCTTGGACTAGACTCCATCATGATTATGCTTCCAAAAATCTCATCAACCAGAAACTCATCATCCTGAGATATTGGATCAGTATTGGTACTCATACCTCATTAATACCCTTAGTATTCTCTTCCCTTAAGATTGGAGGGCTGGAAGACAGAGCAAAGAATTCTTCCCAAAGGCTCCATTTAAGAGTGCTCCCCAGCCAACTAATTCTTTATTTCCCACTCTGCTGTACTCTTCTATCATGCTTCTGCTGGCTAATTATTTCCTCAGGCTCATCTACCATTCCACACCCCCCCCGACTTCATTTTCAGTCTCATCTTCCTTCACTAGATTGTAAGCTCTTTGTTAAGTGTCTTACTTTTTCATATATGTATATATATATATATACATCTATATACATATATATGTATATATATGTATATACACATATCCTTTACAAATCACATCACATAGTAATTACTTAATGCAGTAATGTTTTCTACTATATTAAGACACTGAGATAGGACAGTAGACAGAGCTCAAGACCAGGATCCAAAAAGACTCATCTTCCTGAGTTCATATCCAGCCTTAGACACTTATTAGCTCTATGACCCTGGGCAAGTCACTTAACCCTGTTTGCCTCAGTTTCCTTATCTGTAAAATTAGCTGGTGAAGGATCTGCAAACCATTCCAGCATCTTTGCCAAGAAAACCCCAAATGGGGTAACAAGGAATCAGACACGTCTAAAATGTTTATTGGCTGACAGTTCCTAACATTCTAAATACTATGGTTACATCTACACTTATACACTGAGAGAATGATATTCCTATAATTCATATATTAACATCTGTCAAACAAGGGCTGAAGTTCAATAAAACAATGGATTAGACTGATCAAATCAGTTTTTAATTAAACTGATGAGCAATTTGATTATGTATAGATATCACTTTCTCGTGTTATACATGCTACTTAATGATCTAATCTAATCTCTTGTTAAAAGGCTTTGGTTTTTTTTTAAATAGTAACCTGATTACCATCATGGATCATAGGGATGTCTATATAAATGTGGAACTCCATATTAATAAAGTGTAAGAGCACCAACATCATCTAGAGAATGGAGGATTGTTTTCCCATTGGCTGTCTGCTAGAGCAGCAATGAAACCCCACTGAGCCCAATATGCATAGAATCTATCAGATCAAATTGCTGCAGTACAGGTAAAATTTATGATTATAGCTCTCTGTTGCCTGTCTTGGTATTTCTACAGTGATAAAGCCCTCCAGGTTAGGTGTTTCTGCCAGCTAATGACCATTTGGATTAAGGGCCTTCAGCTTTGCCTGAGGCTTTCAAGTTCTTCATCCAGTCATTGACTTATAAGATGTGTTTAAGACCAGAGAACCTGTCATTGAATTGAGAACCTTCATTAAAAAAAGTTTTTCACTTAATAAGTATACAGCATAAGTGATAGTAGATTCTCATGCCCATGCTTTTAATGATCGAAATCTCTTCTCTCAACAGTCTTATGTGAGTCTCTGTGGACACCAGAAATCAAATTTGACTTTTGTGTTGTGTGTTACAGATATATGTGTATATGCATATGTATACACACAGATGTGTATGTCTTCATTTTTATAGAAGGGGTCTTTTCCTTTCTATTTTCCTCTTTGAGTGCATTTCTTACTGTGAAGTACCGAAATTGATATGATTAGAGTGAAATTCACAAACTAGCATAGAGGAAAGCTTTTATTCTGAATGGGGGAAATAGCACATAAAGGGGAACTGGAAGGGGGTAGGCAGACATTACCATGGAATGGAGATGGTGGCCAGGAAGTGTTATAGAACTCTGCTTCAAGACGTGATGAGATAAAAGGCCATCTGCAGAAGTGAAATGCTGGAAGATAGCTGGAAAATGGAATGTCCTCAGGATGAGAAAAAATGAGAAAAAATCTTGCTCATCTGAACATAGCTTCCTATGGCAGAGTTCAAGGTGCTGGGGGGAAGAAGGAGAGGAGCATGATGGTGGAGTAGAGGCAGTATTTCCCTCATTAGAATATGTACTCCCGTAGGACAAGAACCCTACTTTTTGGCTTTGTACGTCTAGCAACTTGGATAGTGCCTGGTACAGAGCAGGCATTTAAGGAAAACTTATTGACTGACTCATTTCTTCACACTTGAGTGCATACCATTCCTTCATATAGCCTATTTCCTTCCCGTGCTTAGATCCTTGTGTTGATACATGATACCTAGACATGCCTTTTCCCAACTTTTTGGAAAGTTTTATCACTATGCTTTGTTTTCACATTATAAACATTTATAGATTACCCCATTCTGAGAGCTCTCCTGGAACAAAGTAAAACAATTTAAAAAATGTCTCTCCATGTCTTGCTGAAATCATCTATTTCCTTGTTTATTACAGCACATCATATCCATATACCACAATTTATTCATCCGTTCCTTAATTTAAGGTCATCTTAGTTTCCAGTTTTGTTTTAGCCACCACAAAATGATCTGCTATAAATATTTTGTTCATATGCAACCTGTACCTCTTCTTTTGATCACTTTTAGGTATAGGCCTAATAGTGGTATATCTAGGTCAAACAGCACAGTTTAGTAATGGTTTATGTATAATTCCAAATTGCTTTCCAGAATACTTGGACCCATCCACAGGTCTAGAAACAGAATATCAATGTTCCTATTATCCTATTGCTCTTCCAACATTCTTCATTTTCTTTCTTCTTTTTTGGTCATCTTTGGCACTCTGATGGGTGTGAGGTACATTCACAGAATTACTTTAATTTGCATTTCTCTAATTAGTAGTGATATGTAACCTTTTTTAGTGTATCTATAGACACTGTGAGATCTTCCCTTGAGAATAGCCTGTCATATCTTTAGGCCATTAATCATTTAAGGAATGGATCTTATTCTTGTTAATTTGAATCATTTCCCCATATAGCTTAGAAATGAGACCTTAGAAAAACTTACTGTATTGATTTGTTTTTCATTGTTACTTGATTCTCCTTAAATCTGTTTTATTGGGTTTGTTTGTACAAACCTTTTAATTTTACATAATCAAAATTATCCATTTTATCTTCTGTGATCCTCACTATCCCTTGTTTGGTCAAAAATGTTTCTCTTGTCTATATATCTTGTAGGTATTTTTTTTCCTAGTTTCTATAATTTGTTTATGATGTGAACTTTTATGTTTAGAACATGCACCCATTTGGAGCTTATCTTTACTTAAAATGTGGAGTTTTGTTTTAAATCTAGCTTCTTACATACCGATGTCTAACTTCCCGAGCAGTTTTCATTAGATAGTGAGTCCTTATCCCAGCAATTCAGTTTTTTTATCTTTATTGCATATTAGAGTATTAGATATGTTTGTTTCTATGTATTTAATATATAATTTGTTCCGCTAATCTTTTCTCCTTATTTTTTATCTAGTACAAAATTATTTTGATAATTACTTATTTGTAGTAGAGTTTGGTATTTGGCACTGTTAGAACCCTTTGTACCCTACCCCACCTGCAACACCTTTTTGTGCCATACTCTAAAGAACTACCAAAATTTCAGTTGTGATATACCATTATCCCTTTGCCAATCTCAATTGCTATATCTATCAATGACCAAAATGGTGCCTACCTTTCATATCCTTCATGAATAGTTCTTAAAAATGTGTGTGTGTGTGTGTGTGTGTGTTTGTGTGTATGTATCATGAACTCCTTTGGTAATCTGATACAGCCTTTCCACCCCTTCTCAGAATAGCATTTTCAAATGCACAAAATAAAATACATAGGATTACAAAGTGTATCAGTAAGGCAAGATTCATGATATCGATGGTGACCATGAATATGCCTGTATAGTTCAGAATAGCAAAGTATAAGAGACTCTCTGCATAGAAGGCAGAAGAAGTAAAACATTTATTCAGACACCAGAGGATGAAATCCCAGAACCAATAATCCCAATTCAACATAGCAGCAATTGTATTCCAAAACCAGTAAGTCCACCTCAATGTAACAGCTAAGAGATTAAAACACAGTATCACAGCAAAGAGCCAAGCCATCCTGTAACCTTCCCTTCTGCTAGCACCTTCCCATAAACACTCACTCATGAATCCTAACTGTCTGCTTGCCTGCATCCTCTCCTCCTGCAGTTCTAAAAGGTCTTACAGTTCTTAGAGTCCTTCCAGTTTTCTCTCTGTCTCTTCCAATCCTCTTCTTCCTCCTCCTCATAGCTCTCTAGTCTCTGCAGCTCTCCAATCTAAGCTCAATATACATACCCTGTGTAGGCCTGGGGCTTAGCACCTGGTAGCAAATAGGTGTAGGCCTGGGGCTTAACACCTAATAGCAAAAGGGTGTAGGCCTGCCTACAAGCAAGCCTCTCCTTATCAAGCTTCCTTTAACTAGCTCCACTAGAGGCATATTGAATGGGTGGGGAAGATCTTTAATCACATTATCACCACACAAAGGAAAATAATCAATTGAAATGCTGTTATTAAAATATTTTAAAATTAGTTCACGGAACTCCCCACTCCCTCCCCACTGAAATCTATCGATGAACCCACTAGGATGCCACATTAAGAATCCCAGTCCTAGATTACATTAGTGTAGCCTTTATAACTTAAAATTATCTTTGAAACAAACATAATTCCCCAACAGAGGACAAGGAATTAACCAAGAGCCACTAAATAATATTTGCCTTTTAGCAAGGGGTGAAAGCACATGTAATTTCCTGGCTGGGACTCAGGCCCATATCCACAGATGCCCCATTAGAATAAATCCCAATTCAACTCTTCACTACACTGCTGCTGAATTATGTGTGTGATGACCACTTGCTACATGGTATTGAAATTATAGTTTCTGTATAACCTATAGTTAAGGGCCCAGAATTTATTAGTCCTGACTTTGACTATTGATTTGGAAGAGAAATAATTGCCACCATCCACCAGTACTTAACAAGATGTCATAGCAATTATCAAATGTTGTTTTTTTTTTTAAATAGGGAACTCCAGCTTGAGAGGGGAAATCTATGCAAATATGCCAAGAAAATGATCCTCTGTTCTTAAACTTTATAGATTCAACTGAAGACCATTTAAGGCACATACGCTGATGGTACCTTCATCGATCTCAAGCAAACTGAATCATTATATGGTACATCACAAAGCAATATGTTTCTCTTTGATTTATTTATTTTTAAAGTAAATTTAGAAGCATCAAGCCAGGTGGAAGTAGTTGGAAAAACAAGACTGAAAAATTAGTGACTTGAGTTCCCATTTTGACTTTATCCTCTTACTGGTCATATCACCTTGCATAGGTGACTCCTTTTTCAGCTTCAGTTGTATCATGACTAAGATAAACAAGTGGGAAAGGTATGGATGAAGTGATATCTAAGGATCCTTAATTTTTTTTGCATCCCTTATTTCTAGGCTGCTGCATTAGAGATAAAGCTGATTTGGAATTCAGTATCTAGCCAGCATTACACCTCCAGGTAGCTTCTTACTGTGACTTTACCAAAGTAAAACTATAATTTCTGGGGCAGAGGTATCTATAATCAAAGGGTCATTTCACTTGTAATTCATACAGAAAGATCAAAAGCAAGACCATTAAACACCTCCTGGTGTGCTCTGGGATTTTTATTGCCAAAGAAAAGAGCTGAAAGCAAAATAGGTTAGCAGACAATTAATCCTTCTTGACTATCAACATTATAAAAGCAACATAAAATTGAGGGGCATCCAAGTAAGAACATGGTTCCCAATGCTCGAATCTGACACATGATAGCAAATCTGTTCATGGATAGCAGTGCAAAAGGTCTACAAGAGAATGGTATAAAAAATTAGTAAATAATTGAAATCAAGTGAGTACTAAAGCTATCTTTTAGCTTCCTTGCTCCCTACCAATAAGGTTCCATTGGATTCCATTTAAGACTTTAGGCAGCCAGGAGTGGGACGTGTCTGCTATAATCCCTGAGCTGGGAGAAGTTAAAGGTGGTTGAGTGCTTGTGCACATGAGTTCTGAGCTATAGTATGCTTAAATGCTAACCATGCTAAGTCTAACAACAAATGCTGAAACACCACCCTCCCCACTCCCCCACCCCCAGCCCATGAGTGGCTGCTATAGTTCCAGTCTGGGAGGAAGGAGTCGAGAGAAAGGGAGAGCAAGAGGGAGAGAAAGAGGGAGGGAGAGAGTGGGAGGGAGAGAGGGAGAGAGGGAGGGGGAGAGAGAGAGAGAGAGGGAGGGGGAGAGAGAGAGAGAGAGAGAGAGAGAGAAAAGAGGAAGAGTCAGAAAGACAAAGGAACAGACAGAGACAGGAAATAGCAAGACAGATGGAGAGAAAGACAGAGATTAAAAAATACTTTAGGCATAGAAAAACATTATGCATAAGTACAAGAATATATGCCATAATTTTTTGCATATAGTCATATGACACTACGTATTTGATTGTTCCATATTTAGGTTATAAAACATATGTAAAAATATGCTAATACAAAAAGAGATTCTACAAATGGCTACCATATTCTACCTGAGTTGTGAAAATAATTTAAGGACCTCAAAAATAAAATGGTAGATTTTATTTTTTAAAATAGTTTTTTGAAAACTTTTGAAAGAGGTTTGAGAAAGATGAAGAATGAGACATATATATATA
>CM053622.1:169920798-169956697 GCA_028646595.1 Phalanger gymnotis | reverse complement strand
GATCCTGTGCCCATCGATGGGTGGCCTGGACTCCTAAATCGCCGGCAGTCTGGCGGACCCATCTTGCTAAGGCTGGGTCATCACTTGGAGTCGGAGTAGGGACAATACATTCAGTAGCAATCTTTGCTAGTCGATGCACGTGTGCATTGTTCTCTAGTTCTGGTGTGGTCAGGGTCGTGTGAGCATCAACGTGAAAAACTGACAAATCCATAACCAAAGACATATCCCATATATTTTCCTATAACTCTTTACCCCAAACTTGTTTGCCATGAATCTCCCAATTCTGATTCCTCCATATAGGCATCCATGTAGCTAACCAATTAGTTACCACACATGAGTCAGTAAATATATGACACTGTCCTCTTTTCTCCATTTTGATGGCCTGATACACTGCCATCAGTTCAGCATATTGGCTATTGGTTACTCTCACATATGATGCTCTAGCTCCCATCTCTGCCTTTTCAATCACTATTTCCTAAACCTAAAATGTTCTCTTCTTGTCTCCTCTTAGAATTTCTGGCTTCTTTTAAGATCCCAGAGAAATTCCAAAAGTTTTCTGGAAATTCAATCCAATATCAAAAGGTTGGTCATTCCCACATCACTCCAACGGACTTCCAAAGAACTCCATAAAGCCAATCATATTGAGCCCTAAGCTGTTACTCAGTGGATTTCAGTTTTGAATCCATTAGGCCCTTCTCCCTCTTTCATTAGGAAATGGGGCTAGAGGTGGAGGGAAGATTAGAAAAGATTAAGGGAAAATTAAAATATAGTTCCCCAAAAGCCTCCAAGGGGTTGTACCCATTTATATATGGGGAAGAGAATGATAGTATTTCATTTATATTTTGTCTCTATATTACCTTCATGTATTATTTAAAATCTTTGCATAATGGATTCATGACTCTTGCATGGTTTTGTAATAGAGAATCTTGTACTAGATAGGAATTTAGGAGATGAACTACATAATTTATTAAGGAAAATCATAACATTGAACTTGAAAAAGTAGCAAAGTGCTCCAGTCAGAGTTCTCTGAGTTTCAGGAGTCTGGTTATTATATTCCGGAGTGGTTTGCAATTGATGTTTATGGATTAAGGTTGTTTTTGGTTTACTGTGTCAAACTAAAATTATCTTCTCCGGAGTTCTGGGGATGCATTAAACAACTTGGAAAGGTCTAGGGTTAGCTGTGGTGCCTTTTGAATGTGATGAAATGCATGATAAAGGATAGAATTCTGCAGAAGAATAGAAATTTTTAAATTGTTATCATGAGAATGAGCAGTGAATCCCTAGAGTTCAGGCTCTGATATAGAGAGCTGGACAATGGTGTAGCCATAGGACACTGGATTTAGAAGTAGGGAGAAAGACCTGAGTGCAAACCTATCTCAAATACTTGCTAGTTGCAAAGTTAACCTTTAACTATCTAAAGTTAACCTCTCTGTGCCTCAGTTTCTTTTTCTGAAAAATGAGGGGATTGTACTTGATGTCCCCTAAGGTTTCTTCCAGCTCTACATCCATGGCACAGTAAAGGAAGGGATTTCCTCCACATTGGGAGTTGGAATAGGAAATGAAGAAACATGAAAGAGAAGCATTGGGAACCATAGAAGCTTATTCTGGGAGTTTGAACTGAGAGCCAGTACAGAAGTTTGGGCATGGTTTTTGTTATCAGTTTCACTTGTGCTTAGAAATGAGAGTCAAGGGAGAAAGAGAATAAGAATAAATGTTAGAATAAAAGCAGAATTGTAAAACTAGAGTACGTTCAGGTAGCCAGCTGTAGATGCCTCTGCTATTGGCAGCACCTTCAGGCACCCTGAGGAGTATAGTTAAAGAGGACTAAGGCTTGTGGATTTTTTTTTCCTCTGGAAGAGATGAGAAAGATGGTGAAGTACCTGAACTCCCCACCTTTTGCCAAGATGGCAGATATTTCCTCCAAAGTTTTTTTTTTCTATTCCTTGTTTATTCATAATTCGGGATTTATTAAGAATTTCAAAGCTAGTTATAGAGGAATATTAGTTTGGAATTACCTACTGTTTATAACAGGAAGCTAGGTTGCACAGTGGTTAGAGTGCCAGGCCTGGAGTCAGGAAGACTCATCTTTGTGAGTTAAAGTCTGGCCCTAAAATTGAGGTGGGTGACCCTGGGCAAGTCACATAACCTTGTTTGCCTCAGTTTCCTTAGCTGTAAAGTGATCTGGAAAAGGAAATGGCAAATCACTCCAGTATCTTTGCAAGAAAAGCACAAATGTGTTCATGAAGAGTCAAACATGACTGAAAACAACTAAACAACAACAGCAAAACTGATTGCAACATGGGTGGCAATGACAGGGGAAGAACTTTATCAACGCTGTGACGCTCTGTGGTCATATCAGGTATTGACTAAGGTATATAAAAAGGTGACTGTATTATCAGTACTATTTGCAAGCACTGCAAAGCATTCCAAAATTCCCAGAGGTCAGAGGAATTACTTTAAAAATAATTGTTATACCTGTGAGGAAAATATTGTTTATTATTTATTAATCTAGTTTCATTTGGTTAGAAATCGTCTAACCCAAAGCTTATCATTAAGGTCATGCTGACCTCAGAGACCCTCCAGGGAAGGTGGAGATGGGTACAAGGAATACTTAGATCCCACCCAGGTCTTAGGTCTACCCAAAATGCCACCAATGTCTTGATCTACCCCCAAAAGTTTGTGTTTTCAGTCTGCCAAATAGCTTTTGGTCTCATTCAAATTTTATTGAATGCTTATACTTATCTCATGATATACATCTTAACAGACATTTTCTGTATACTGGCCACCCAGTTGCTTATTCTTGCTGGAACTTGTTGCAACTCTACATAATGTCAAACTCACATAGACATGGAAGGGATACACATCTTTTTCTCCTTTACCAAACAACTTAAAATTCTTTCTAAAAACTTTTTAGGCTTGAGGGTTTGTTCTCAAATAACACATCCTTCTTTCCCACCTTTGATGACCCAAAGGTGATGAAGAAATTGAAATCTTTCATACTGATAAAACAATGGTCAGAGAATGAAGTAAAGAGACATAGGACACATAAAAATTTTCTTGACAACAAGAAAGAGACAAAGTGCCTGATTTGGGTATTGCTATTGAAAAGATTCTACAGAGGGTGGAAACCCAAAGTGAGATGGCCTTAGAGCAGAAGGACAATGTGAGAATGATCCAAGTAACCAGGGAGGGATACAATGTAAACTTATGGGTTTTACCTGTAAAAAGTGAGCCCCAAGATTACTCATGAGCCCCCAGTTACTAAGAGAGAAAACACTTGGTCAAGATAATAGATGTGAAGATAATGAACAGAGACAAGGTCAGTAGTCACCTAAACTTATCCTGAATGGTCCCAAGATATCTTCTCTGGTACAAATACTAAAGTCATTCTTTTAGATATTTAAAACCCTGCATAGACTGAGTCCAATATAAACCTTAAAGGTTTATTACACTATTCTTTTACTATTTTTGGAAGATCCTTAAGGGCAAGGTCTGTTTCATTTTAGTTTTTGTATCCTTAATACTTAGAACAGTTTCTGGCAAATCATAGGTGCTTGATTGATTGATAGATTGACTTTTTCAGTTTAAATAGACCGCACAGAGAAAAGATTGGACCAAGATTGCTTGCAGCTCTTCTTAAACTGTGGTTCGTGACTCCATATAGGGTTGCAAAAAAATTGGCAACATTAAAGGTTTCTGAATGCACAATGGTACAAAATTAATTAAAAATCAAATGCATAATGAATCTGAGATGCTTTTGGCAGTGCTTGCCCATGTTGCTTCACACAATTTCCTGCAGCCTTGGTTCTAAACACAAAGCATGGGCACTTTGCACTGCTTATGTCCTCAGGCCCTCCAACACCAACTAATCCTGCCCAAACTGTAAGAGTCCTGAGTGAAAAAAGTTTAAGGAGCCCTGTCTAATGCAAAAAAGCACAAAACAAGCCTACTCTCAATCAGAGGTGCCAAAGAGCTTGAGACCAGAGGCTGATCTCTCTTCTGCTAGAGTTCAATGTGCACATGTGTACTACATTGCCTCAGGAGAGGCATTTGTAATTAGTTTGTCAGATTCCTTGGGAGTATCAAAAAATCGAGATAGGGTCATGATCACAGTTGCAATGGGCCTCAAAAATCATTATCTTAGTTCTGACAACCATTCCTGTGTCATTTCCTCTAGGGCTACTTTTTACTTAGACTCCTAGAAGCCTGTATAGTCAGTGGTCTCACTCATGCGCGTATAGTTGAGAAAAGCTAAAAGCAAAAGGACAAGAAAGAGGAATCTAATCTGAGCTTTCTGACACCATTTGGAGAATGTTGGAAGGAGAAACATAAGCAGGCCTTCAAGGATCTGGATAACCACCTCACAACGGTATAGGAATAACGTAGAAATATTGCCAGTTTGGTTTCAGACCACCACAGTAAAGCAAATATTGCAATAAAGTGCATCACATGATTTTTTTGATTTCCTAGCGCATATAAAAGATATGTTTACACTGTAGTGTAGTGTATTAAGTGCATAATAGTTTTATGTCTAAAAAACAATGTACATATCTTAATTTAAAATACTTTATAAGTAAAAAATAATACTAATCCTCATCTAAGCTTTCAGTGAGTCATAATCTTTTTTGCTGGTAGAGGTTCTTGCCTCTCTTAATGGCTGCTTACTGATCAGGGCCTTGGATATTGAAGGTTGGGATGGCTATGGCATTTTCTTAAAAATAAGACAACAATAAAGTTTGCATAGACTTTTCCTTTCACTTGACCACTGGGAGGCCATAGTAGGGTTATTAACTGGCCTAATTTCAATATTGTTGTGTCTCAGGGAGTAGGGAGGCCCAAGGAGAGAGAGGGAAAGAGAGAGAGAGATTGAGAGGGAGAGAGAGAGAGAGATGGGAAATCCACTTGGTGAAGTAGTCAGAACACGCACAATATTATTCATTAAGTTCCTCATCTTATGTGGACACAGTTTGTGGGACCCCAAAACAATCATCATAGTAACATCAAATGTCACTGGTCACAGATCACCATAACACATATAATAACAATGAAAAAGTGAGAAATGTTGCAAAAAACACCAAAATATGACATGATATGAGCATATGCCATTGGAATAATGGCCCTGATTGACTTGTTCAATGCAAGGTTGCCACGAACTTAAATATGCAAAAAACCCGACAACATCAGCAAAACACAATAAAGTGAAGCACAATAAAATGAGGTATGTCTAGACTGATTTTTTTTTTTCAAATCTAAGCAAGTGCTTTGTCTTACATACTGTGGAAAGCTAGCTAGGATGGTAGATAGAGTGCCATGCCAGGAGTCAGGGATATCTGAGTCTGAATCCTACCTCAAGCACTGATTAGCTGTCTGACCCTGGACAAGTAATTTCTTTGATCCTTAATTTCCTCATCTGTAAAATGGAGATAATAATAGCACCTAACTCACAGGGTTATTATTAAATGAGAATGAAATGAAATAATAAAGGAACATGCTTAGCAAAGTCTAAAGCACTACATAAATGTTTGCTCATCTTATTATCATATTGAAAACAGTCTTATAGAGCTTGGGAGTAGTTTTAAAGCAGAAGCCTCAGAGGAATTAGCATATGGCATTTCTACTGCATATATCCCAAGCCTCCAAAATCAACACCACTGGTTTTTCTCTTTAATTGCTGATGCTTCCTGCTGTGCCTTGTTTCTGTGTAGGGATCTATACAATGTAGACTAGGAAGACAGACACACAGAGATGCACAAACACATGTCAAAGCTGAGAGATGGGGAGGAAGGGCTAGTATCTAGCAATGGCCTCAGTTCAGCAGAATTCAGAGACAGCAGACACTTGAGTTGCTATTCTGAATTCAAGCCAGAGGATAGAGTCCTGTACTGAATCTTTCTATGTGAAGAAAAGCAAAAATGAGAAAGTGTAGCATAGCAGAGCCAACCCATAGCTGGTAATTGAAATATTATGGTTGGTTCATTTTTTTAACTTGCCCAGGTATATTGTACAAATTTCTCAAGACAGAGGAAAAAGAAGATTCATGGCTTAAATTGTACAGAAGAACCACCCTAATGTGGGCTCTGGCTTCATGTTTACTCCTGTTGGGCACACCCAGCTGGAGTTATTAAATATAGCTTTAATTCTCTTACAGCTGCTCTTAACTTTCAATGATTAAATGGCTTGATTAGCATTGTTTAGCTTTTCCTATGTGGTTTATTGAATGTCAGATTTAACATCCTGGCACCTTAGGAATGAAACTAAATTCTTGCAGCCTTGAATATTTTTTTTTCCTTTTTCCAGGAACAAAAGAAGGGCAATTACTACATATTCATTAACTCATCACCTTGGACATTTCTATTTATATACCAGTATATATAATATGTATATATATATATGTGTGTGTGTGTGTGTGTGTGTGTGTGTATACATATATATATTACATGTGCATATGTATGAGTATGTATATATGTGTATGTGTACATATACATAAATACGTACTATTGAATGCAGCTGCTGACCTTGCCTGATCCTAGACCTCCAAATTGCCGAAAACTATCAAAATCAGTTAAAAGAGGACTATTGAAACTAGTTTGTTTGTTTTTTTTTAATGTTGAATGCAGACATCAGAAGAGGCTACCTGACTTTGATCCCAACCGACCCCATTACTGAAAGAAATCCAAACAGGTTTCTCTATTGCTGGACATGGAGCCCAAGCCTGCTGCTCTGACCATATGTAAACCCTCCCCTCAAACCTCCCCCAGCATTCTCTATGGATTTGGGGTTGCTATGTAAAACAACTTATATAACAGCTTCTCAAGGCTGTACCTTTCATGAGACTGCCTTACAGATGAAAGGTAATTAAACCTCACCCCTCTTCCTGTTTGGGGCACTCCAATACTTTGGTGCCTTGTGGCAACCTTAGATTTCAGTTCCATTGCTTTGGTTAAAGGACCTCAGATTTTTGCTGTTTTGTCAGACATCTTATTTCAGGTTGACAATACAATACACACATTCACACACACACAAAAATATACATACATACACACATCTATATCTGTCTGTATCTCTACCTATCTATCTACTCAGTCATAGGAGTCCAAATGTTTTGAGATTTTAATCAATGTCCCTTAGAGAATTTCCAAAAAGCCTCACAATTTCATCTCTTAAATATGATCTTCTGGGCTATCCAGAATTTTGAAACGTTGACTATGACTTATTCAGTCCTTCAGCACAGCCCTATGAGAATTTATGTATGTATAAGTGTATACAGACATAGTGAATGACCTTCAGGTTGCAAAAACACTTTCAATAATTCCAAGCTTGTGGCAACTAGAAAAATCTAACTAAATTTCTGAGATCATATAACCTCTCAGTTTGTTGTGGGATCTCTTTTTTTTTTGTTCTTTTTTTTTTCTTTTTGCCTAGCAGTGTTTAAATAGCTATCATTTCTAACATTTGCATTTCTTCTACCCCTAGAGTGGGGGGAGGTACTATTGTAATTACACTACATTCTTCTGAGGTTCCATAACGAGCTATTATTTTGCTAATGGAATATTCAAGTAGTCTGCAGTAATTTATCAAATAGTCCCAAGTCCCATTTTCTCAGTGTGAATCTTTTTGTTCACAGGTAAATTGATGTGTGGGGGGTTATCAAGACTTTTTTGTAATTCAAATTAACTATTCCTCCTCCCTCTGGAAAAAATAGCTCCCACCATAGAAGAGTTTTTAAAAATGTTTAGAATTAGAATTGTACAGACTTTCTGGAAGTAGTAATTTCTGCATTTTAATTTGTTTTTATAGTGTTTTTGCATTTTGACGCCTAATTTTGAAAATGTCCCTAAATTGAGGGGGAGCAAAAATTGTAATTCAACTTCTTTCAAAGTACTGTCTGTTCCATTGTCAGCTTAAACTGCTAACAGAATAGCTCTGTACTCAATTAGAGACTTTGAACAGAAAACGGGTCTGGCTCTAGCTCTTGCATTTTGCTTCAGCTCTGAAGACAAGAGGTCTGTGAATTTATGGAGTACATATTGAAAACGTGCCCCTCTTCCCATGACACATCTGTCATGGACAGACTGCAGACTTTGGGTACAAGTGCACCAAAATGTACATGGGCCCTGGGCTGTAACTTGTCTGTCCATTTGCAGATAGGCTTGACCGTCTTCAAATGAGTAGATGTGTCTTGCTCTCATGTGGAGAACTAGTGAGGGCCATTAAAGAATTCCATAATTCTAAGACCTCATGGTACACAAAACTGATGGGTGTGGGAGGCAATAGATCTAAGAACCACTTGCATACGCATTTGCTTGTAGTGCATTCAATGAACAAATCTGAGATTTATTAAATTATTATTATATTACTATATTGATGTTAGTACCATTCCTATCTGAAAGTGTGTTGAAACTGTTGCTGGCTTAACTAAATGCGAATGGGTTCTCAAAGTTGTACTTAGTGGAAAGAGCACAGGTACTATTTAGGCCCACATTTATAAAATGAGGGTACTCAATTATTCTATTTCTCAGGTTTTTACCAAATGTTACATTCTATGATCTTTGATTTTAGGTTTCTAGGTATGGATACAACATATGCAATAATGCAGTGATACTACTCACAAATAATTCTACAGAATTCTGTCTTAGGTTGGATCTTAACTCCAATTTTTAGTCATTTGTTGCATAGATTATACTCTTGGCCAAAGACAAGAGCTAAGGGATTCTCAAAAGTACATGTCTCTTCTTCATTCTCAGCCACTAGAAATTTTGTTGTTGGAAAAGAAAGTAACAAATCTGTCCTGTGATATTTTGGGAGACTCAAGTCTCTGGATTCTGAGATGCTATACATAGAGCTAAAATAAACCCCTGACCATTTCAGACCAGATAATGGCTAAAAATACATAGCCTATACCCCAGTAATGTCTTCTAGGGAAAAAATTAAGAATAATAAACATAATATACTTCACAGATCTCATGCAATAAGATCATTTTCAATTTCTACAAAACTGCCAGGTTAAGTTGGATTTAGAAACCACTGAATGGCAGACGAGACCACTTGAAAACCATTTAGGATGAGGGAAAGCAGCAACATAAGCCATTAGTTTGGTCAAACTTGTGCTGGAATACAACTACTATATCACATAATTCTGCTTTTTCACCCAGGATGCTTAATAATAAGCAAGTGAGGCTTACATTTTATCTATCTTGCATCAGTCAGAGGACCAGGGTTCCAATATTGCCTCTAATATTGCCTCTAATATTAACTCTGTATATGAGTTTACACAAGTAATTTCACCTCGCTGGACCTCGGTTTTCTCATTTGTGAAATGAAGGGGGTTGTAATAAACATTCCTAAGCAATCACTTCTCAGGAATTTGACTGGACCTGTTCCACCACTAGATTTGCCTGCTCCTGGAATGGGTGATTCCTAATTGGTTTGCTGTGTTATACATAGGCCAAACTTGTTTTCATTTAGTGGATGTTGTGTGTATTTACATGATGAAGGGAGATGGAATATAGTGCATGATGACTATCATAAAGGCCAATTTGGTTAGACTGAAGTGTGTGAACAGAATTATAATGTGTGACGAATCTGGAAAGATAAGTTGGAATGAGGTTAAAATGCCAGACAGAGAAACTTGTATTTGATCCTATAGATGAAAAAGAGGAACAAGAGTTTATTGAGTTGAGTCAGATTTGTGCTTTAGAAATGTCAGAGATAAAAGACACTTAAGGCAGGGAGACCAATTGTCTAGGAGAACTGATGAAGGTCTCAACTAGGAGAAGGTCTCCTAGAAGGTTTCAATAGCTTTATGAGTACAGTGAAAGGGATGCATAAAAGAGAAGTAGAACTGACAAATTTGTCAGTAGTTTAGATACATTGGGTTAAGGAGAATGAGGAGTTGAGAATGAAACTGAGGTTGCAAACCAGCCCATCCGGAAGGATCTTAGTGCCTTGGCCTGAAATAAGGAAGTTCAAAAGAGTCTTAATTTAAGGGCTAAAAATGGTTTAGACATGTTGACATGTCTTTAGACATGTAGACAATTGCTTTTGGTGGTGCAGGACTAGAATTCTGGAGAGAAAATAGGGATGACTATATAGACGTGGGAGATATCTATCTGGATTTATTTAAACAACTGGGAGCCAATGAGGTCACCAAGCAAGAGAGTATAGAGAAGGAAGATGGCAAAGAACAAAGGCTTGGGGACATCTTCACCCCTAGGAGACAGGATAAGAATGATGATGCAACAAAGGAGATGAGAAGGATCATTTGTCAACTGCCATGGTCTCTGCCTTCAATGAGCTTACTGTAAGGGCAATAGAAAGTTTTAGTAAGGGAAATAAGATACATACACTAATAAATAGATAACTAATTTCCTACAAAACATGGCCTTCACTAGCATCTTTTTTCAATAATATCCAGAGCTGTAATTCTGCCAAGGAAGTTAAGATTTATCACTAGACCACTACAACCTACAAGATCCTCATGGCATGTAGACTCTTTCAGAAGCATAAAAACACCTGATTTTGACAGTTAATAGTTATGAAGTATTAGTTAAAATTAGAAGTTTCTTAGATGACAACTTTATGCCTTCCAACAAGCATTTCCCAGGTGAAATCTCAGGCCATCTCCTGCCCTGTTTGCGCTAGCAAAGGTTTGGGTTTCTTCACTAATAATTTACATGTCCACAATTGTGTATGTCTTAGGATTTCTGTTGTCACCAACTGAATTTGTTTTAATATTTTGATTTGAAGGTACCTATTTTTCAAACTTCCCTAGGAATCAATAGTGGTAGTTACAAATCTAATACTATCAATAGCATATTACAGCAAAATGGCATTGTCATAGCACTAAATTCTACTGTAAGACCACTTGACCCATTATCCAAGATGCAACAGATAGTTAATGAAGATGCAGTATACTATTTGAGTCTCAATGGCATAAATTCCTCTGAGAATCAATCTATTGTACCATCTAGAACAAGATTTCCATGGAACTGATTGCCTCTTGTAAAATTCTTTTTGCCTAGTGTCCTATTTTCATGCAACAAACTAATTGTATTAGGTAGCATACACAAGCAATGTTAAGTTGAGATTCATAAGAAAGAGGTAACATATTTCCCCATGTATAAGATATAACCTTTTTTGAAAAAATTGGGGTCTAAAAACTGGGTGCATCTTATGTAGTGTTTGTAGATTTTTTTTTACTTGCATTTCCCACTTTTTGGCACTTGTTGTCTTTGCACTCATTGTTTCCCATTTGTTACCGGTATATTAGGCTATGTTTTACCACATTCTACCCAGAAAAGATTTTCGTACAGTTCTGAATTCAAGTTAAAAGTGATCCAGTTTGCAAAAGTGAATGGAAATCATGCTGTTGAACATAAGTTTGGTCCTCCTCCAGCTGAGAAAACAATCTAAGACTGGCTATGGAAAGAAGAAGCCTTACTGAAAACACCACAGCAGAAGAAGGCCATGAGAGGCAAGTCAGCAAAATGGCCTGATTTAGAGAGGGAATTAAAGATATGGATTGAAGAGCAAAGGGCAGTGGGAATTCCTGTGTCCACAAAGATAGTTGAGTATGAGGAAAGAAGAATTGCTGACGAAAAAGAAGTTATTGATTTCAAAGGAGGACACAATTGGTGCTTCAGGTTCATGAAACGGAAGTGGACTAAGCATGTGTACATGCACGAGACGTGCCCTAAAGATGCCTAAAAGCTATGAGCAGATGAATAAAACTTAAGTTCAATAACTTTATGTAACACATTTTTTTTCAAATTTCTGGCCCCAAAATTAAGATGTATCTTATATATGGAGAAATATGGTATATAAAGCAACAACATTCTATCTTTCTAACTAGATTATAAGCTCCTTGACAGCAAGAACTGTATCTTATATTCCTTTGAGTCTCCAACATTACTTAGCAGGGTGCCTTACACACAATAGATGTCCCATAAGTGATGTTTGTTGATTAAGAACTATCACTTAATAATAATAAGGCATCCCTGCCCTAGCAGGTCTTCTATTCGGAAAGTAAGCTCTAGGTCATGGAAGTTTTAGTATGCAAAGATTGTGATCATCACTTTAATAGTGTATCTATCTAATCTATTTATAGATTTACAGAGGTAGAAGGAATCTTTGAGGATGTCTATTTCATTCTGTGCCCTAACAGAAGTCTCTATGGCATCTCTGACATTTGGTCCGGTAGTAATCAAAATGCATGTGAACTATTGCTGTTGTCGTTGATGATGATGATGCCTCTAATACCTCTAATTATATAGAAGTCAGAATCATAGAATTTAAGAATTGGATAGGAGTTACAGAATCCCAAAGTTGAAAGGGGCTTTAGAAGATATCTAATCTAAGCCATTTTTAAATGGTCATCTGGTTTATCTCTTCAAGATATTTAGCAAGAGAATACTCACTATATCCTGAAGCAGCCTATTCCAGCTTTTCTGGAACTTCATCCCCCAGATGGCATTTAATGCAAATGATGCCACTCATAGTCTTTGCTACTTAGATGCTCCAGTTTGATTAAAGTCACCAATGCACCATCAGTTACTTTTTCCGCACCACAAATACAGAAAGACAACTCTTTAGGTGATAAGTACCATTACTAATAAAAAACCATTAAGTTTTTTTTGTCACTATACCTCAGTTATTCTGCATATCCAATGCTTCTGTTTACCTGATCATAGATGGAAGGTAATGACAATCACGTATGTCTCTTTAAGTTTGCAAAGATCAGCCCATTTGATTCATAACAATCCTGTGTGGTAGGTGCTATTAGTATTTGCCATTTTACAGATGAGAAAATTGAATCGGAGAGAAATTAATTGGCTTTCCCAGGGTCACACAGCTTAGCTCTTGAAGCAAGATTTGGACTCAAGTTCTCCTGCATTCTATCCATGGTGCTACTCAGCTGGTGAACTAGGTTATCTATTCCAACACATTTTTAGACAAAGAAATTGAGCTCTACAGAGATTAAATAACTTGTTCAATGTTACACTAAAACTAACAATAATTAATATAATAATTAGCATTTATGTATTTAAGATTTATAAAATATTTTACAAATGTTATCTCATTTTATCCTCACAACAACCCTAGGAGATAGGTGTTATTATTATCCTTGTTTTACAGGTAAAGAAATGGAGACAGAACTTAAAAAACTTGTTTGGGGGTCACACAGCTACTAAGTCTTTGAGGATGGATTTGAACTCAGGTCTTCCTAACTCTGGATCCTGTATTTTTTCCATTGTATAAATGCCATAGCCAGTATTCAAACTCAGGTCTTCTGACTAAACATCCAAAGCTTTATCTAGTGTGCTATATTGTTCAAATATGCATAAAAATATAAAATGAATTTCTTAGATTGGAGGAAGACAATACAAATGTTCTAATATTTCATTAAAATGTAATTCTCCCTTAAACACTTAATATATTTCCTCATTTTTGAAAAGTGATAGCTAATTCTTATGTGAAGAATTGAAGTCATCTGGAAAGTTTTATTTAGGTATCAATGTTAGATGGTGCAACATTTCTAATTTCTGTTTCATTGCTTCGGTGAAGGGGACAATGGCCAAGGGAGAAAATCTGTCCAATTAATTCACTTTCTTACTCAAGTAGCTTTGTATTGGATAACATTGAAAACCTGAATATGAAACTAAGATAAGCCTCTATAGGCGAACAGTGGAAAAGTAGGACTTTTCAGTGGACTCTAGCTTATAAAGCAATCAATTCAGCAGTGTTTGCTTCTGTTATTGCTGCTGCTATTTTTTGTAAAACTTGTGTGTATGTATAGGATGTGTATTATCTCATTTGCAGCAACCTCAGTGTTTTTTATAGAAAGAATGATATATGACTGCTGAGCATGATCTCATTCATCCTTGAGAAGCAGGAGGTTGTTTATGAGCTGAGGGTAGTAACAATAATAATTCTGAAGGGAGGAAGTGTTGTCTAGTGATTAGAGTCTGATCTTGGTCAGGTCACCTAATCTCTTGGGGCCCCTGTTCTATATCTGTTTCTCTATCTGGGTATATTAATAGTTTCCATTTT
This sequence comes from Phalanger gymnotis, assembly GCA_028646595.1. Classification (NCBI taxonomy): domain Eukaryota; kingdom Metazoa; phylum Chordata; class Mammalia; order Diprotodontia; family Phalangeridae; genus Phalanger; species Phalanger gymnotis. The sequence continues at coordinate 169,942,648 of CM053622.1, read as the reverse complement.
CTTACTTCATGAAGATTTGTGAGGATTAATGACGTCTTACTAAAACAACCTTTGTGAACTCTTTAAGAACTTGAAAAAAATTGTGAAATCTCCAAAAGATAGAAATGTTATTTCTCTGGAGAAAAATTAATTTCCCACTATAACCAGTTTCTTGTGGTCTTTTTTTCCCACAAGTAAGCTCATTGTTACTAATTGTATCTTTTAAAATGCCTTTCAAAATGTGTCATCACAGGGCTTTTGTCCAGGAGCCTATCATGGTCCATAGTCACTCCATTATGACAAAATTAAATAACTAAAGAGTTTACTTGTATTACTGTTAAACTTTGGCCACTTTTATCCACCAAATCATCCAGCTAAAGAGTTCTTCCTAAGGGCCAAAAAGCTTCTAGGCACTTCTAGGCACCATGCTAGGCACTGGGGAAACAGGCCAAAAATATAACAGATGCAATTATACAAATATACACACAATAACCACTGGATAATTTTTGAAGAGATGGCACTGAAAGATCAGGAAAGGCATCCTACATAAGGCTGCTGAAGGGTAAAAAAGGCTGAACTTCCTCATACAGAGGTGAAAGAAAAATATGCATGTATGAGACAGATAAATACATAAATCACCTTAGAGTGGGACGGCAAATCATCAACTCAAAATGCACCTGTAAGGGAAAATACCTCTGTAAAAACAAAATAAAAACAAAAATCTAGAACCGTCAGTGACTGGTTGGGTTCAAACTGGTAGGATTTTAGGTAAAAATGGACAGTTAAGACAAATGTCCAGGGGAAAAAAGATCATAGGATCATAGATTTAGAGCTGGAAGGGAGTTAAATGCCATCTGGTTCAGCCCCATCATTTTATAAAGAACCTGAAGCCCAGGCAGGTTGTGATCTTCTCAAAGTTAATAATCACCAGTGGTGTGGCTTGAATGCAGATCTTTTGACTCCAAGTCCAACAATCTGCTGTATCAACTTCCTTTAAATAAATCTATGAATGCATGAGTCCACAGACACTGTGTATATAACCAAACTGACTTGCAAAGGATTTTTCTTTTTGTAAACAAGACAAGAGAAGCACTGCTCCTTATTTTTCTCAGGCAAGAGCTCTTTCAGATCCAGAAACTCTTTACTGAGCTTATTTCCTGCACAGAGCTAGAGTTTGGCTGTCATTTGTGTGCTCAGATAATAGCCTTAACTATCCTACATGGTCTCTATCTTAAACCAACATTCCCCAGGCCTCATTTCCCTTTACTGAAGCTGCCCTTGTTCATGAATGTATACTCTAATTGAAAACATGTGACGTTCAGGAGATTAAACTCCCCACCAAAACATAACTAGAGAAACCTTTCATATAGCTACTTTTCTCTGGATTGTATTCCAATGAGATTTCCATCTGGTCCCTGGTTCAGAATTTCACATTGACATATAAGTTTTGGCATGAACCTAAGGAAGGGGGTAGGGGAGAATCTCTTTTCTTCACAAAGGACTTAAGCGAGCCCCAGGAAAAATAAGGGAGCTGTTTCTAGTGAGAAATACCCTAATTTTGTTGCAAATCCTTTTCTGCCTTCTGGCCTTCAATATCAATATGTCACAGTAAATTATTTCATTAAGAACTTCGTCTCCTCTGTAACCTGCTCGTCTTTGAGGACAGACTTTAGATCTGCCTTGTACATGTCTGCAATATTTCGATTCAAAGGACACCTGCTGACTTTTTGCATGAATGCCGCATGCATTCCTTTCCTTTCCCCTTCATAAATATATATTGCCATTGCCTCAGTTATTAACAAAATTATCCTTTGGTCCTTAGTGATCTACCATGTTTTCCCCTTCCTTCATTCTTAAGCTGACCTTGTTCCTACAGACAGACAAAAAGACAACCTTAAATGACAAGGAGACAAATATCATTTTGTTGGAAACTGCCTTTTCAATTATTTCTCTCCTCTCGATTTCTCCTGGCTGACCTGGACCAAGCTGTTGCTTTGACAGGGGTCTCTAACCTCTAAATTAAAATATGCAAATTGTTATGCTTCCTGCATGAAGCCTGGTGAAGTCTCTGCATTGTAATTGTGAGAGACCATTGGGTACCTGAAGAATAAGGCCCTCTACTTCTGCCATTTCTTATTCCATTAAAAAGAAAACCTAGCAGACTGACATATTATAGCCAATATATTTATAAAGTCTGCATATTGCTCCTTTGCCTCATTTTTATTTTTAATCATTTGCACTGGTTGACATGCTACTCTAAGGGGAAGAAATATCCTCAGTGTTCTAGAACTTAGTAGATACAGTTAAATTATTTCAAGATAAAGAGAGACTATTCTAAATACAACTGTAGCTTTAAAGGCTTAATTTTCATTAAATTCTTGAAAATGTAGAACACTCAATAGCTCATCCCCACCTCACTGCCACCTTTCTATCATTTCCTCAGGCTTTACATACATGGAAAAATGATTGAAATTGGATTTTTCTTCCCATTCAGCTGACATAACATTACTTTTCTAGGTAAATAGACAAATGACTATTCACAAGGCTAACTTCAATAGTAGCTTTGTGACAGCAAATAAGTAATGTGCAAATAAATGATATTTCAAATTATTTTCATCAATGCCTTCTGATAACCCTGTCAAGTAGTTTAGCTTTTTAATGTCCTTTCTGCAGATATAGACACCAACATCATGGGAGTCGTTTTTTTAAAGGGTCTAAGAGCCTCACCATTGACTTACATTCTTAATTTTGTCTCTTTTAAGCTGATATTGAGGACACGGTGTAATTCCTAATAACACATTGACAGTTGACGGAAATAATGCAAAAGCACATTAAGTAGCAAAAGAAAAACAACCCAGAATTAAAATTTTGTGTTTGGACTGTATGGCATCTAAGGTTACTTCTACCTTTAAATTAGTGATCCTAATACAATCCAACTCATTTTACAGAAGAGGAAACTGAGGCCCAGATGTGTTAAGTGACTTGCCTGGGATCTTGTAGTTAGTAAGTCTCTGAAATGGAATTTGCACCCAGATCTGTCTAACTCCAGTCCAATATTGTATCCAAGTGCTGCTTCTTGATAACAGCATGGCAGTCAGTGGAAAAAAAATATTTATTTAGGGCTGAAAAGATCAGACTTCCACCTCTTAGTTCTACCACTAACTAGCTGCCTCATCTTAGAGATTAAAATCTTTACCTGATAGAATCCCATCTACAAGATTCTAACTTGATTTCAACCAATCTTCACTGAAAGTTCTCTTTGGGTCTCAGGTTACTCATCTGAAATATTGTTGCTGTTTTTCTGTTGTGTGTTACTTTTTTCTACCCTATTCTCCTTCCAGCCACTTTTTTTTTCAAAGATATATTCACTGTCCCAAATCATACCTCCGTTAGCCATACTTCCAATCTAATGATAAAACTTCTCTTTTTGCAACGATGGTTCTGATCTCAGCTTCAAAGTTCTGCCAATACAGCATGCCTTCCCCATGGATTATTGGTGGGATATGAGTTCTATGTTGTCCGACATGGCCAGTCTGTTTGTTTGTTTTGATTAACCGTGATTCCTTGTTATTAACAAGGGTTCTATTAGTGTGTGTGGCTATGGGGGGAGGGAAGAACAGAGAATCACTGGAGAAGGGACTCTGGTAGAGAAAGAGAAAACCTTTTTCTAAATGACGATGATGATGGTCCTAAAGTTAGAATGGAAAAAATACTGGATTTTGAGTCACCAATTAAAAACCTGTCTCTCCCTTGGAATAGTGGCTTAGCTTCTTTATGCCTCAGTTTCTTCATCTTTAAAATAAGGAGATTGGACTAAATAGATTCTAAGGTAAGGGCTTTTCCCTTTTGGGTTGTTGGACCCTTTTGGCAGTCTTGTAAAGTATGTAGACCCTTTCTCAGAATATTATTTTTAAAGGCATAATATAAAGTATAAAGTAAAGCAAAGGTTAATGAAAATAAAAGCACAATTTTTCCTGTCCCTGAAATCTAAAGGAACCTTAGCTTTGAAGTCCCTTCCAGTCCTAAATGTGTGATCCAGCCATCTTTCTCATGCTCATAACAAGGATGCTATTATCACTCTAAGTATCAAAAAGGATTTCTTTCCTATAGAAGAAATTGCAAGGTGCCAACTGATAGCTGGGATTCTAATAGGGTAAAGACAAAGAAAAATATATACTGTTTGGAATCTCTCTGGTATTATAATTTCATACAAAGTTGCTTAGGGGGACAAATCTCACATGTTTCATCAACATCATGGCATAAAGTAAAAACTAGCTGCTCTTTCATGGCTTCATTCAGTCCATTAGAGAGAGCCCTTCAGACAGTATCCTTGTGGAATGCAGAGAGGAAATCTGCCTCAGAATTAATATGAAAATTCCTGTGATTAGCTCTGGGTGTGTGTGTGTGTGTGTGTGTGAGAGAGAGAGAGAGAGAGAGAGAGAGAGAGAGAGAGAGAGAGAGAGAGAGAGAGAGAGAGAGAGAGAGAGAGAGAGAGAGAGAGAGAGAGAGAGAGAGAGATCCAGACAGACAGGCAGACAAAGAGAGAGTGGTGGAGGTGGTTAGATATGCTTGCAAACTGAAGTGTGCGGGGGATAAAACACTCCAAAAATCACAAAGGGAAAAAGTAGAAGGTGAAATGCCTGATTGGTTAGGTTTATCATATGGGGATGTATTATTGCTGTTAGGTACCAGCATGTCTGAACTTGACTGGTGTCATTTTATAATAATTTTTTAGTTAAGTGACATTAATTAGCACAAATGCTCATATGTATTTGTTCCTTCCCAGGGTAAATAGAGGAGATAGATCTGGGCAAAGGCGTACCTTAATGCTAAGGAAAAGCATTTGGATCTCAGAGATGTGGGATTAACTAAGATCTATGTGAGTCATTTGAGTAAAGCCTTGAACATGAACAACGGCAAATTCCCAAGTGGGCAGTGGGTAGAATAAGACTCCATAGCATTATTGGCCCAGCCTTTTAACCAATGCCTTAGTTAGGCGGCATTAATAATGAGGTGATCACTCACGAGTTGCATTTCTTCCCCCATAAACCAAATACAATGAATTCCTTTTTCTCAGAAGCATTACTTTACAATGGATAATAAAAATAGTACTATAGGAAGATGAAATATGAAAAAAAGAACTCATGAAAGACTGCTTAAAATTATAAGGGATGTCCAATATCAGGATAACAGAGTAGGAAAGGATACTAATATTCAGTTTCCTGCCATCCTCCAGACAGAATTTCTCATATTCTCATTTTATCTTTTGAGGCCAATCGCCAGATTCCCATTAGGCCTACTTGGGCCCTTGCTTATTTTTATGACTTTTCAAGGGAATTGTCAGTTTTCTGATCATGCCCCATGCAGCTGCCTGTATTTTGTATAGTCTCTAGCAAGTCTGTGGTTGCTAAATTAATCCAGAGTAATGACAGTGTAACATGCAAAATCCATTTTAAGAAGAGAAGTAGATGGCAGTTCTCAACTCCCCCCTCCCTAAAATCTTGTTAAAGAAGCTATGCTCATTTTATAGTTTGTTAGCTTGCCTGAATTGTGAATTTGATAATTCTGCATTTGTCTCACTTCACTGTGCTTTAGTCATTGCCTAAGCATTATACACTACTTTGTCATGGCTTTTCAAATACACTTATTTATATGCTACCTTTGGGTTTCCCAGTGATATTGGAAAGGCACACTGCTCCAAGGATTCTCATGGCTTCCTCAAAGACAGCATTAATCCTGCACAGGTGGGTCACCTAACCACTAGAAGTGTTTTGAATGCTGTTTTACATCAACATTCTAAGGGCATCTTCTTCAGAAAAGAAGGTCAAGAAGGATAAGAGAGAAAAAGGCCCAAACTGAAACTACAGGAGAGACTGTCATATATAATTATAATTAAGAACGTTCTTACATTGCTCTATGTTGCTATAGTAGCAAAAGCTGTTATAAATATTGATGGTTGTACATAGTTTAGCAAAAGCTTGTTTCATTTCCTACACACAAAAGTGGTATACCCCTCTGGAATCAGTTAACATAATTATTGACATTATAAATCTATTTTTTCCTAGCGCAAAGAAATTATCACTGAATGCTCTCCATTTTCAAAGGGCTTAGGTACTAGGCTATTGTGCAGAGGGCTAACACTTCATACAACCTCCCACCTCTTTCAGGTACTCAGCACAAACTTTCCATAACCTGGAATAGAACCAGGAGGATTCAGACAATATTCTAGCAGAGAAGGTGATCTACAACTGAGCCAAGATCCATAGAACAATCCATATGCATGGATTGCATATTTTGGAAGATTTTAGTGAGATGGCCCACAGATTATGCTTTCAATATACTATCATCTATCTTAATAGTGTTTTCCATGTAAAATTTCACAGCTAACAATAATCCCTTACAGTTATATAATGCTTCACAATTTTCAAAGCGCTTTTACTTCCATTATCTCATTTAATCCTGTAATGATCTAAAACATTTAATGAACATTTACTGTAATTGTATAATAATAATACTTACCTTCCATTTGTGGAGGCTTTATAGATTTTCAAAGAGCTTTCACGTGAATTATTTCATTATATCCTCCAAACAACTCTGAGAGGTAGAGCAGCCATCTTTATTTTACAGATAAAGAAATGTAGAAGCATAGAAAGAAGGGAAGTAAGGAGGAAGGTGGGTAGGGAGGTGGGTAGGAGGGAGGAAGGAGGGAAGAAGAGAAGGAGAGAAGGAATGGAGGAAGGAAAGGAAGGAGGAAAAATAACTTGCCCACAGTCATAGAGAAAGTTTGTGTAAGAGCAGACATGAAAATCCAGGCTGCTTATGACTCCCAGCTCACTGTCCTTTTGTACTGGACTATGGATTTCAGTCCCTAATTCTGAAGCATGCAATTTATCTCAAGCATCTCTGTCTCTGCCTGTCTCCCTCCCTCCTCCCTCTCTTCTCCTTCTCGCTCACTCATACATATGTGTGTATGGGTATATATGTGTGAATATATACATATATGTGTATTGTCTATATATGTGGGTGTGCAAGTTTGTGTGTGTATGAAGCAGTGACTAATATCATCATGTGGACTGGCCCTGTCAGGAAGTGCCCTATTATTCCCATCAAAATTTATGCCATATGATTCATTTTCTCATAGCCCTAATTCTTCTAAAAATGAATAAATGAACAAATGAAAAGCAATTATTAAGCCCTCCGTGTATACAAAGTACTGTGCTAAACACTGAGTATCAATACAAAATTAAGGCAGTCCTTAATCTCAAGGAACTCATATTCCAGTAAAGGTAGATAACGCATATATCAGGTTTTAGCTGCAAATCAAATGGGCCTTAAAATATACAGAAAAAAAGCAGAAAGTAGAGGACATTATTATGATACATCTATAATGACTGTGGGGACCAGGCAAGAAGCAGTCTGGAAGTGAGGGGAGACAATGCTTTTCCTGGGGCCTTGACTCTTATTTACCCATCAGTGACAGCTGGTCAGAGGTTGGTGGTGGTAATGGCAGGGGCAATGGCTACCTTCGCCACAGTCATGATTTCAAGGGGTGTACTAGAAGCAGGGCCAGTGGTTTATTGGTTGTGATATTCCCGGGACTCTTGGGCTTATCTTGCCATTAGAGTAATCTGTTCTAAGATGCGGACATGTATTAATGCATTCACTTTTTCCATTTGTAATATTTGCCTTTAATTGATATTGGTGGGCATTTTGCGCTCAGGAGAATAAAGTAGTTAACTATCTCCTTGTTGTTTGTCCTTCTAAAGGGACCAGTGATATCATGGGTGATGCCTTGACTTGTACATGAATTCTATTTCAGTGACACAGAGTTAAGTGACACAGAATCATCAAAGTCCAATGGTAATGACTGACAAAGACCCAGGATCAATGTTTTCAATGTCTGATCAAGCTCTAAGCACTCCACAGTGCCTGTTTCAGCCATCTTCATGGCCATTGGAACAAATTGTTCTCATCCATCCATTCCACCAGGGTAGAACTTCATATGCTTGGGGTAGACACCTCCCTAACTCACTGATAGTTGAGGCCTGTCAGTTACCCTCAACCTGATTTAGCCCATCTGCCCAAATGGTTTTACCAGGGTGTAGCATCTGCTTATGCTACAGTTTCTTGCAGCCACAGGCGAAAGTTGGGTGACAGGTGGACACCAAAGGTGGATGAGCAGCCCTGAGAAGAGCTTGGCAAGCCCTCACGCCAAAGTGCTACTCCTCCTTAAACTACCTTATTTGGCCCATAACTGGCCTGGAATACCTGAGGGCACTGTGCCATGTGAGGGCACCTGAACCCATTTCAAGCCTCCTTCCCCACTCACCACCTACTGTCACTTCTTATGAAGTAAAGAAGGTGATGCTAAGCAAGTTTCCTAAGAATTCAACACAGTTTGCTATTGCTCTAGCCATTTCCCAAATAACAATTAGCATTGTATCTTTAACCAGTTCCCCATCCTGAAAAAGAAGGGGAGGTGGGAGGGGGGAAAGAGAGGGGAGGAAAAGATGTTGGCTTAATTGAGTGAAAATGGACATGACACTTTAAGCCTCTGATCCTTAGTTTCTCCATCTATAAAATGAAGGGGTTAGGCAAGATGATCTCTAATATCCAATACAGTAAGTAAATCTTATGGCTATTTCTGTTTGCTTGAGAATTCTTTCAGCTCCATCATTGGTTGACCAAGCTGTCACTTAGTGTCAAGTGAGGGTATAAGAACCAATTAAAACCATCACTGCTTAACCAAATGCTGTTTAATAACTCAATCAGTCAGTGTTACTGGTAGAAAGAGGAAAAAGAAGAGAGATCTCAAACTATTTCTGGGGCCCTTTTAGGACAAAATAACTAAATATGTTAGACAGGCCTTTGCCCTTCCCTCAAAACACACACACACACATATATATATATATATATATATATATATATATATATATATATATATATATATATATATACACATACATATATATGTATATATATCTGCCTAGCGTTATTTACCCAAAGTATGGATTCCCAGATTTAATTCACTTTAATTCAAAACTATATTAAAGGACTATTAGGAGTAAAGCATTGTCATAGATTCTAGGATCATAAAAACAAAGACAGGATACACTGCCTACCTCATAATCTGATAAGGTTGGAAGAGAGATGCAAAGTAATTTAAAAACACTGGAGAAATAAGAGATCATTTTTAGCCTAACCTATTTTAAAACAAGTTAGAATGAAAACAAAAGCCACTGCAAAATCTATCAGAAAAGTCAAACTTGTGCTGGAATTGACTGGAGCAAAAAAATTACTTCTACCCTTTGACTTAGGATGTTCAATTATAAATGGCCAAGATGCAGATTTTTATTAATCATTACTTCCATCCCCTTAAAAATGGCAATTGGCAATACTTCCATAACAAACTGATATACTCAATGCTTTCAAACATTTCACGTCTCTTGAGCTTATGGAATTCTGCCAACATGTGATGTCTTCACTCTCTGTTCCCCTATCATCTGAATCCTACTCTGTCTTCAATGATCTCCTAAACTCTCAACCCCTTATGTAGTCTTTTCTAGTCACTCCAGAATGCAAAGTTATTTTCCTCCTCTGAACTCCCAGAGTACTGACTGTCTGTAGCATTCATTTGGAATATATCATATATCGTCTTATAGTGTTAGATATATATGTATATATATATATATACATATATATATACATATGTGTGTGTGTGTGTGTGTGTGTATTTTACTAGCAGTGTGACGTGAAAGTCTAAGGATAATTATAAGAATCAAACGAGATAATATTTGTAAAGTGCTTAGGGCAGTACCTGGTACATAGTAGGCACCTGATAAATCTTATTTACTTCCTTTCCTTCCATCCCCCATACTCAAACCCTGAACCTAGAACCGCAGTAAGAACTCTTGGACAGAGGTCGTTTCGTTCCCTGCTTGATGGTTCCGATTTCATGAGCCCACTCTGCAAACAATAAAAGAAGATTTATATGATACTAAACAGGAAACTAAGTTTGAAGCTCAAATCCAGTCACATTGTGTCAGTGGATGAGGCTGAAAGAGGACCTGTACATTCTCACTTTCACAGAATGAGCCAATATAGCATGTACACTTAATGTCATGCTGCTAGCCTAAGAATCTTGTTACATGTAGATATTGGTCCCAAGATTTAGAATTGAAAGAGTTCCCAGAGGCCATTTAGACTATCTAACTCTTATTTTGTAGATAGAAACTAGGATCTAAAGAGATAAATTTCATTTTCATCCCAGTAAGATTAATGGTAAGTAGGTAAGCCAGAATTTGTGCACAGTTCTTCTTATCCCAAATCCAATGTTCTTTCTACATCATGCTTTTTAATGTTCATATTCTTTTACCCCCAAAAGTGTATTATTTTCTTAAATCTGTTTTTTTTCCTAAATCCTCCTTAGAGAGCATTTAAAAGTATGAGCATCTACTACACATCTATGCATGCAGTCAACTTCTGCTGAAAGTTCAGGAGGAAGAAACTGTTGGGGGAGTCTAGTGAGGGCTGTTTCCCATCTGACTGTCTTGGGAGGTCAGCCCAGGGTGAGTCATTAACCGTAGAATACCTTCATCTAGTGCAACTGCAAATTATTTATTTCAACCTTCTCTTTTCACTCCAAATGGGACCTTTCCCACAATGTCATTAGTCAAAAGGTAGAACCAGAATTCCCCCGACAAGACACTGAGAATCCCGAGCCCAGGATTAAGCAGATTGTGTGAGGCAAGTAATATACTGCCAAATCAAGGAGGAATTAACTCCAGCCCTCCTCAAGTAGCATGCTGGAAATTTAACCTATTCACAGCTGTCCTCTAATTATAGCAATTCCCCACTCCCACCTCCTGCCCCTGAGAAACTACAAGACAAAGTTGGAAAAGTGTTGGATTTAGAGCTAGAACACCTGGGTTTGCCTTCTGCCACTTACTACCTGTGTACGACTGAAAAATAAAAGTGATCTTTGCCCAATCTCAGTTTCCTCCTCTATGAAATAAGGGTCACAGACTAGATTCTGTGATTTTGGGATACTAAGCTATGGGATTAATCACATGTGTTTTCCTTATGGGACTCCTCCAATAATTATTATCATCATCATCACTTGAGCTACATAACTTCTGACTTCAAGGCATCTGATTCAACATTGATCCTTGAGCCAGACTGCGAGCACAGAGAGATCACTTGAATTTGTGGTACTCAGTGGGAACTTACTCTCGACCCATAACCTGATCTGACCACAACTGGTCCTTAGCTTTGAGGACTCTGGATCCAAACACTGCCATCCATTTGCATTACTTTCCTATAGCAAGTTGTTGTTATTGTTTACATTGTAATCTAGGGGCACCTGCTTCCCTTTGACATCATTCAGAAGACAAAACTTCCTTCTGACCTTGAACTCCCAAAGATCACACATATAGAATTAAAGAATGATCAAATTGCCTTCTTTTTTTTCTTCTTTACTTTAGCAAACACAAGTGGGTCTGGAAGTTTAGCCCAGAAATCCAAAGTACCATAAGAGAATGCTGTCCAATATTCCCAGTATGTGTGTGTGTGTTCCTCAGAGGTAAGAGTCAAGTTGGCAGTTTATGATAAAAGAGAAATTTGTTAGAACCACACAAGCAGCATTCATATCCTCATCAACATCTATTTGCTCTACCTGACTCCAGTTCCATTCCAGTCAGTCAGATGCATCTGACATTTAACTATGTGACCTTGAGTGACTTACTTAACTTCACTAAGCCTCAGTTCCTTAACCTGTAAAATGAGCATAGTGGGCTAGATGACTTCTAATGTCCATGTTAACTGTAAATTTATGATCTTATGATCTGTGCACAAATGAAAAACCATCATGCTGCCCAATTTCCCATCAAGATTAGATACTTTCTGCTTTAACCATTAACAAGTCTTGTTTTGTTACTGCGGGCTCTAGCTGGCTCCATCACATACATATGCTTTCTGACTGAATGTAGGAAAATAGGATTAAAAGCCAAAAGAAACCTTAGAAATCACCTAGTCCAGGAATTCTTAAATCTAGGGTTCATAAACCCCGAAGGGGTTTATAAATTTGGATAGGAAAAATATACATGATCATTTCACTAGAATTAATTTCCTTTGTGACACTATTTTATTTCAGGTATTTAAAAACTCTATTCTGAGAAAGGATCCATAGGCTTCTCATCAGACACCAAAGGGTCTGAGAGACCTAAACAAAGTTAAGAACCCAAGATGTAACCCAACTTCCTCACTCTCTCAGAGAGGTTGAGTGATTTTCCCAAAGCAGAGCTAATAGGTAATTGTGACTTGGCCAACTTCTGTACTCCTGTCATGAGGCTACAGCTGCCTCTATATATTAACTACTGATCTCAGCTCAGTTTATAAGTTGCTTCTCAGTTCCATATCTGGGGGGGATGAGGGGCAGGGAGAAATTTTTTTTCTTATAGCAGTAGTATCTACTTTATAGGAGAGTAAGGAGGAAATTTCTTGTTAACCTAAAAGTAGTAATTAAATATGAAATCGTGTGATTAGAGATTTCAAGCCAGATGGACCAACAAATTAAACCCCTTATTTTTTCAGATGAGGAAATTGAGGCACAGAGAAATAAAATTCCTTACCTGGCATTATAGAGGCAATAATAATAACAACAAATTTTTTTATGATTATCATTACTTCTAATGGATGCAGTCTACAAATTTCAGTGTGATATTAATTAAAGCTTTGGTTTAATAGAAATTTAAAGCCTATTAAAAAGTGCTGGGGTCCAGCTTCACGATATGCTGTCCTCTCTTTCCTACTTTTATTATCTTGTAGTTCTCTTTAAGGAGCTACAGATCACCTAGTGATGACATCCCCTGATATATTAGCCAGGAAGACAAGGGAAGGTAAGATGTGGTTCAGTGGCTTCCTCCCTCATACATCAGGGGATAGAATCACTGGGATTGATTGTGTGAAAAAGAGAATCTCCTGCAGTGCAGGTTCCCACAGCTCTCCTCTTCCTGCCACTTGCCCCCTACTGTGTCTTCCTTACCCCCACCCCACTCACCCCCAGCTCCATTATTTTAAACTCAGTTCAACTGGCCCCCAAGGCCAGGGCCAAGGTCCTCTCTTGCCTTCCCATTCTTTCACTGCCTCTCCTCCCCTCTCCTCCCAATCTCACCTACCAAGACTCCATTCGGGTCATCTGCTCCCCTATCTCCTGCAAGTTCAAATCACAGGGATGGGGGTAGGGGTAAGGGTGGATGGTAGCTCTGGAGTCCTTTCTGTAGCCTCCTCCTTTCATTAATTGCACAGGACTGAATTGCTTAGAATAGTAGATATTTCAATGGAATAGAAGGGGCAATAGATTGGTGTCCTTAGCCTTGCTGTTTTTTCTTTCCTTCTAGGACAAGGCTTAACTTTTTTGTATCCCTTTCACAGTCTGGGGGAGCCTATGAACCCATTCTCAAAATAATGTTTGAAAATGCATTAAGCAAACCAAACAGGGTTACAGTGGAAGCCAATTCTACAGAAATACTATTATCCAAATATTAAAAGCAAGCTAGTGGTCCCCAGGTTTAGAACTAAGGTCTAAGGACTCTTCCCTCCCCTTTCTCTTGGGAATTGGTGCTTCAATAGAACTCTCTGAATTCATGCCCCATCCTCTTCTGTTCCCTTATTGGCCTTAGACTTTGGTTTGGGGGAAGTGAAAGAGGATGGGGAAACAAACAAATAATAGAAGGATAAAGGTGAGAAGTCACTGTACTCCAGCTGGGATGGGGCAAAGAAATAATTCTGAAAATAGAATTTTAAAGGTAAACTTCATTACAAGTTAACAAATAATAGAGTCACTGTCATGTATAAGATACTTTGCTGGATACTGTGGAGGATATAGATATTAAATAAGATATGGTCTTCCCTTTAAAATTACTCAAAGAAAGAGAAAAGATAGAATAATTGGTAAATCTGTCAATCAGTCAGTTAATGAGCCTTTGCTCATTGCTTACTATAGACTTGGCACTGTGTTATGCCCTGGGGATACAAAGAAAGATAAAAACACTTTCCCTGCACTCAGTGAGCTCATATTCTAGTAGTGGAGGCAATATAATAAATAACTATCCCGATACCACGCTGCTGTTTGTCTTCCTTCTCAAAGAAGAGCACGACATCTGGAAAGAGATGTCACGAATTCTTGTTGTTGGTTATCCTTCATTCTCCCAGAAGACCATGCGATCAAGGAGGCAACATCATGGCTTGCAAGTGAATTAGATTTAAGTGAGGAGGGGTAACAACAACGCTACTTGCCACTACTGTGGCTGTGTAAGGCCAATAACAGCAGCACACAGGAAGGCTACTAGCATAGGTTTTTGATCTGCTTTTCTAAGGAAAGTAACTTCAAGGCGTTAACAATCTCACTGTAATTAAACACACATATATCATTCACTTATTTCCGGAAAAAGAGTCAGTACCCTGAACTTCAGAGAAAGCAACAGCAGAAATTACAAGCAGAAATTATATAAAAGGAGCAAAATAACCCAAATCAACAGACAGGCCTCTATCCATGTGACCAAGACATTACATACATAGTTACCAGAGAGAGAAGCACCAACATCTGGGTTTTTCAAAGCTGGTGGGGGGAGTACTTAAGAGCTACCCAAAGTCTCATCTGGTCAAATCACATGACACTCTTCCAGTGAGTGAGTCCCAAAAGCAAAATGCTATATGCACCCTTCTTCAGGGTGAAAGGGCATCACAACTATATGACTCAAACCCATGTGACCTAGACCTTCCCGTGACTTAAGCAGGTCATCAAAGACTCCCGATTCAATCAAAGACTCTTGATTGGAACAAAGGCAAGACTCAAAGGGACTTGACTGGCTTAGTGCTGAGAAGCACTCCAAAACAAAAAAAAACAGCAAAAAGTCCTACCTGCTTGCCATTACAGGAGAGCTGTGCAAAGTCACCAGCCTCACTTTCTCCTCCTGAGCCATGTGGGTCCAGCAGCAAGATATAGATCAAGACAACTAGAGATGACTGCTTCAGAGTAGATGAAAAATATTCCTTTTTTTAGCATTTTGTTTTTTCCCCAATTACATGTAAAAACAATTTTCAACATTGGTTTTCAAAAATGAGTTCCAATTTTGCTCCCTCTGTCTCCAACTTCATCATTGAGAAGGTAAGCAATTTTATTTAGGTTAGATATGTATAGTCATGCAAAACATATTTCCATATTAGTTGTTGTAAAATAAAACATAGACCAAAATAAAAACCCAAGAAAAATAAAGGTTAAAAAAGTATGCTTTGATATGTAATCAGACTCATCAGTTTTCTGTGGGGATGCATAGTATTTTTCATCATAAGTCCTTCAGAGTTGTCTTGGATTATTGTATTGCTAAGAATAGCTAATTCGTTTACAACTGATAATCTTACAGTATTGCTATTTTTGTGTACAATGTTCTCCTGGTTCTACTCATTTCCCTTTGCATCAGTTCATGAAAGTCTTTCCATGTTTTTCTGAAAGCATCCTGCTCATCATTTCTTACAGCACAATAGTATTGGTGGAAAGGGCAAAGCACTAACAGTGGGCAGGATCAGGAAAAGCTTCCTGTAGTGATGGGATCTAAGCTGAGCCTTGAAGGAGCAGTGGAAAGCTAAGAGGTGCAGATGATTTGACAGAGCATTCTAGGTATGGAGGACAGCCAGGACAAAGCCCTGGAGAGAGGAAATGGAGTGACCAAGTAGGCCAGGGTCAATAGATTGTGAAGTTCATGGATGAGACTAAAATTTTAGAAGGTTGGAAAGGTAGGAAAAGGCCAGTTTGAAAATGGCTTTGAATAGCAAGGATTTTATATTTGATCCTGGAGGTAATATGGAAGTATATTTTTATATGTGCCACAAAACTACCTAATTTATAACAACAGACACACATTGAGCTACTACTGTATGCAGAACACTGTGCTACATGTATAGGAACGTGAAAAGTTACACATGATGCTGCCCACAAAATTTCTCATATACTAGGAAGTGAAGAAACTAATACTGGGAACTGTAAAACAAAGTAATAAAGAACAAATATGATAGAGACAAGTAAATCTATGTGATGGTTTAGGAAGGTTGTTAATGACTATAGGAATTAAGGACAAACTAGTCAGCTAGGGTGGTACAGTAGATAGAGCATTAATCTGGAGTCAGAAAGAACTGAATTCTAAGATGCTTAATAGCCTCGTGACCCTGGGCAAGACAAATTTATTCATGCCTCAGTTTCCTCAATAATAAAATGGGAATGATAATTGGACCTTTCTCCTGGGGGTTGTTATGAAGATCAGATGAGATATGTGCTCAATAAATGCTTGTTCCCTTTCCCTTCCTGGAAGTAGGTGGCATTTGAGAGGAGCTTCAAAGGACAGAATGAAATTCTACATGTAAAGAGCAAAGAAAAGATGTCCCAGACCAAATAAATATCACAAGGAGTAAGGAAAGTGTAGTAGGTGGTATGAGTCACGTAGTAGACAAATAATATTTGCTGATTGATAATTCAGGGAGGAATTCAAATCAATAAACCTTTACTCAGAACTTACAATGTTCTAGGCATTGTTAAGAGCTGAAATATAAATATTTTCAAGGGGTATACATTCTTATGGGGAAAGACAACACAGAATAGAAAGCTGAAAATTGGGAAATGGGAAAGTGTGCCCTCACAGAGGACAAAATATTGAAAGTCCAGAGAGTCAGAGGTATAGCTGGAAAGGAGTGAAGACATGGATGGCCTGAATAACTTCCTTCAAATGAAGGTTCTGGGAGGTATAATCCAATCAGAGGAAGAGAATACTGAAAGGACAGAAGATAAATTTCTTGCTTCTATCTGGCCATTTTGACTTAATTACTTTTGCTGGATCATCATCCATATCCTACCACATAACCATTCAGTCAAATCTCTGTACTGGGCCATCTTCATTTCCTTTTCTTTACTCTCTTATTGATTTCATCAACTCTTTGGGTTAAATTATAATCTCTATACAGATGGCATAAGCATCTATGTATTCAGCTCTGTCCTGACCTCTAGTCCAATGTCACCAGATGCACACTGGACATTTCCACCTCCATGATCTGTAAATACTTCAAACTCAACATGGCCAAAGTAGAACTCATACTATCCTCTCCCCTCAAAATAAACTCTCCTTGACCTCTAACTTTCCTGATTTTGTCAAAGGTACTCCCATCCTTCCAGTCATCTTCAACTCTTCATTCTTCCTTACCTGGCATACCCAATTGGTTGCCAAATCTTGCCAATTCTACCTCCATAACAATAATGGCCTCCACCTCTTTATCTACTTATTTGGCCTCCACATTGACTCAACATTTCATCTCCTCTCAACCAAATTTTTGTAATAGCTTTCTAATTGCTATTTACTTATCAGAGAATATGTTTTATCCCAATAGTATTATGGATATTCTGTGAGGTCAGGGACCGGTTTACTTTTGGATTTGCATTCCCAACAGCTAGCATTGTGCTTAAAATATAGAAGGTGCTTAATAAATGCTTGTATATTAATTGATTTGTCACCATTTCCACTTTCTCTCATCTCTCTCTTCCTCCCCCTCTCTCTCTCTCTCTCTCTCTCTCTCTCATGTGCACATGCCCACACACACATACACACACACACGTGCATGCACGTACACACACACAATTCATCTTGCACAAAAATGCCAAATTGACATTACTGAAGTAAATGGCTGAGTTTATCATTTCCCTTGATCAACAAATCTCAGTAGCATTATATTGTTTCCAGGATGAAAGATGAACTCCTCTGTTTGGTGTATAAATTCCTTCACAACTTGCCTGCAGAATACCTTTCCAGCAGCTAGGGATGCAATAATGATAATATGAGTTCAAATACAGCCTCAGACATGTACTAACTGCATGACCATGGGCAAGTCATTTAATCTCTGTCTGTTTCAGTTTCCTAAACTGTAAAAAAGGAATAATAATAGTAGAGTTAGTGTGAGAATTAAATGAAATAGTATTTGTAAAGGTCTAAGCATGGTGACCAGCACATAGTGGGCATCATTTTGCTTCCCTTTCTCCAGGCATGTGGTTCTCCTATGTCCTAGCCAAACTAGCCTGCTTACTTTTCATTAAACACATGATCCCTTTTCCCACTGTGTCTTTACACAAGCTGTCTCTCATGCCTGGAAAACAACCCTTCTTCGCCTATTCTTTTAGGCTCAATCCTTAGCTAGCTTTAAGGCTCATTTCAAATACCATCTCCTACATGAACATTATCTTGATCTCCCAGATGCTTACTGTCCTTTGCCTGACAAAATTGTTTTGTGTTTATTTGCTTATATTTGGATTCACATATATATGTGTGTGTGTGTGTGTGTGTGTGTGTGTTTATATGTATATGTATATGTGTATGTTTATGTATACACACATATACATATATATAGGGATATATATAGGGGTGTATATGGATATATATACATATATATATGGGTGTATATGGATATATATATATACCCCTAATAACATGAATTCCTTGAGGTCAGGAACTGTTTAATTTTGGTCTTTCAATCCTAGCACCTAGCCCACAGAAGGTATTTAATAGAGTCTTATTGAATGAATAAATAAATAAGTTATATAATATCTGGACTCATTCCCTTGGGAGGAAAATGAAGAAACTCAGATTTAGAAGGGTCCTCACTGAACATTTTGTCTCACCTGTAGCAGAACAGGAATCTTCTTTATAGAGTTTCCAGCAAGCAGTCAGTGTCAGTCTCTGAAGAATTCTAGTGATGAAAAACCCAGTTTCATTCCACTTTTGGATAGTTCTAGCTGTTAGGAAGTTTGATTTTTCTCCTTTATCAAGCAGAAATCTTCTTTTCTTTGACTGCTGGGATTGCTCTTTGCTTTGTTTTCTCCCACCAAACAAGACCACTCTCATCCTTCTGCTGTAAAGTAGAATACATGAAAATAGTTTTCATGTCTACCTGTAAATCTTCTCCTCTCCTGGCTAAACATTCCTAGTTCTTTCAAATGATACTCATATGGCATAAGTTCAGGGTTCTTTTTTATTTGACTAATCCTGCTCTAGACACACTCCAAATTTTTGATGTCCTTCCTAAATTGTGATACCCAAAACTGAACATGATACCACAGTGAGGCCAAATATGGTCTCAGCAGGGCAGAGTAGAGTGAGACTATCACCTCCTTCATTCTGGATATTCTGCTTCCGCTGATGCAGCCTATTATCATATTAGAAGCTTTAGTTTGATATGGCATATATTTGACTGTCAGCCATTCAGTAGTAAACATATTTTACTAATCACTTGCTATGTGCCAGGTGCTTATAAAGGCAATCAGTAAATGAGAAGATCTTTCCCACCCATTTGAATAGGCTTTGGGTGGGTGGGTGGGGAGGGCAGGCCCTCAGGTTCCTAAGGGGAGTAGCTAAGACTGGAGCCAGTGGTAGGCACTTGAGTTCTGGTCGCTCAGATGATGTTTTAGTTGATGGGATGACATCTGATGACTATATAAAAGGAGAGAACACAGCTTGGAGATTGAGCCATAGTGGAGGCAGGAGAAAGAGAAGCAGTGGCGGTGGCAGCCATAGCGGAAGCGGTGGTGGCAACAGGTGCTACTGAAACAGGACTGACCCTCGTGCAGATCAGAGAGTGCTGAGCAAGTGCTTGATGCCAGTGTGTAATCTTCTTACTGAAGCACCCTAGCATTGGGGGGAAGCACCAGTATGGCCTGGCTTGCTGCCATAATATTTTTCTGTAACTGCCTGGTCACTATTGTGAGATGGACATATTGGTTTTGGAAGGTTCTTGCCAGGATATCGAATTGGGGACACTGGTCCATGGGTCTGCTACTGTGGAGCTTGAATAAATGCTTTAACTCCTCTGCCTTCTGCTTAGAGAATTCCTTATATTCTGCGATTCTGGACTATTCAGGCATATTCATGATTTTCTTTGAAATCATGAATTCTGCCTTAATGATATAGTGCTGTACTAAGTTCTGAGAAAACAAATACAGGCAGAAAGAAGTCTGCTTTCAAGGAACTTATGTTCTACTGGGTGAGTCACCATATAAAAGAAAGATGAAAGGGGAGGTAGAGAATGTAGGTGGTAGAGATAGAGAATGTAGGTGGCATGGGGGTACAATGGAGAAGTCCATAGGAGTATAGCTTGATGAGAAGTGAAGGAATGGAGGACTGACGGCCCTCCTTTAATGGAGGTTCTGGGAAAAGCATGCCCCATCCTTCCAATCATAGGAATGACCCCTGGGGGGTCAAAGAGTATTTTGAGGTGTGATTTTCTAAGATCCAGAGTTGAAGTAATCTTCAAGGATGAAGAACATTCTTGAGCATTCTGGAGCAGTCCAGAGTAGTACAGCCTGCTGGACAAACAACACCACACCTGGAAAAATTACTCAAAGCCAATATTTTTATGATGGTGAAATAATAGTACCTTTTTGATATGCAAAAGACAGCATAGAATAAGGGTTGTCTTGTGCATTTGACTAAAAGATTGTTATTGGACATAGAGTGAGTGAAAACTGATCAGTAGGACCACCAGATTCAGTAAGTTCAAATGTTTTCTTCCTGTTATTTCATTGTAAAATGAAATAAAAACTCTTCTAGGTTGTATAGTTCACAGAACTGCTAACATATGGTTTTTTTTCCACTAATACACAGGCAGAAAGAAACCCAAACTCTTTCGTCTTACTCTCTTCCTTAACATTAGGGAACATCTCATGGTAATTATTTTAATTTTGTTATTTATCAAACACAAAGGCCAACATTGACTTTCAAGCATTATTGCTTAAGAAAGTCTTTTTATTCTTTGCAAGGTGGAGGGGATTTTATGGGTAGGAAAGAAGAAAAAAAACAACAGGCTGCAACACAATGATTAGCTAAAACCACCCAGGGGAGCACAGGTGGCCAGATTGAAAGGATTGTCCTCAGAGAGAAAAATCTCTCCTTGTTTTGTAAACTGCTAAACCTTGAAGTGACTTTTAGTGATCATGTGTGAAAAGCTGCTACTTCAAATTAAAGTAACCTATTCTCATTGAGCCTCAAAGTTAGAAGGGAACTTCAATTACATCATTTAAACTGTCTTTTAAATGAAGAAGTAACTCTTTCTACAAACATCAGTGATAAGTGATCATCTAGCTTGATTTTAATTGTTAGTATTTTTTTTAAATCAAAATTTCTCTCTTGGAACATTAGGCATTGATTCTTGTTCCCCTCCTTGGAGATACACAGAATCTTACTAATCTCTCTTATGTAAGAGGGCCATAAAATATTTGAAGATATTTGATTTTGTCCCCTTTTGCCATCTAGTCTTCTCCAAACATCTATAGTCCATAGAACTATAGATTTATAGTTGGAAGAGACCTTAGATATCATGTGGCCTGATACCATAATTTTACAGAAGAGGAGACTGATGCCCAGAGAGGCAAAACCACTTATTCAAGATGGCAGCTAGAAAGCAAGGACTAGCATGAGCTCCCCACCAAGTCCCTCCAAAAACCTGTAAAAGATGGCTCTGAACCAATTCTAGAACCACAGAACCCACAAAATAGCAGAAGGAAGCAGGGCTCCAGCCCAGGACAGCCTGGATGGTCTCTGGGTAAAGTCTATCCCACATGGAGCTGGGAGCAGAGCAGAGCAGAGCCTAGCATGGGTGGTGTGGACCAACCAGACCAGGAGCCAGTGCCCTAGAGCCCTCAATCAGTGAGCTGTGGCAGTTGCCAGACTTCTCAACCCACAAACACCAAAGACAACAGAGAAGAATGGCAGAACCCGCAAAATAGCGGAAAGAAGCAGGGCTCTAGTCCAGGACAGCCTGGATGGTCTCTGGGTAAAGTCTATCC
>CM053622.1:169889633-169920298 GCA_028646595.1 Phalanger gymnotis | reverse complement strand
CTGGCTACGGTTCAATTGAGATTTATCTGAGAGGAGACATGGCCACTTTATTTTCATTTTACATGTTTTCTTTCTTTCTTTTTTGCTTTCTTTCTTTCTTTTTTTCTCTCTTTCTTTCTTTCCTTCTTCTTTGTTGTTATCTTCATGTTCATCTTCTTCTTCATTGGGACTTTCTCTTCCAATGCTCTAGTCCCTTCTCTTTTTTTCCCTTCCCTTCATTTCTCTCTCTCTCTCTCTCTCTCTCTCTCTCTCTCTCTCTCTCTCTCTCTCTCTCTTTCTCTCTCTTCTTCCCTCCCTCTCCTAATAATGGAGGAAAGAGGAATATTACTCACTACCATTATCTACCATCTTACAGATTACAGTACAGGATCCATCTCAGAAGAAATGAAAGTCCTGGGTTTCATTTTAAGATTCTCTGCTTCTTAAGATGAGATCTGCTTGATTGTTTACTAAAACTAAAATAAAGTTAAGACTGGCTCAATATTATCCTCAAATGATTTATATATATATATATATATATATATATATTACCCATTCCAGAAAAAGGAGCTTTACAGCATTTGTACCCCAGAGAGTTATATCCCCTTCCCCAAAGTGCACTGATGTATACTGCGTATGTTTGAAGTTATACACAATGAATTGTGTATATAAACCACATGTTTATTTGAAAAGCCAATCAGAAGTTTTTAAAAGACAGATTAAAATATAACCCAAAAACAGATCATGAAGACGTTTTTGGCATAGCAAGTAGGTAGGTAAAAGGGAGAGGCGAAGAGAGTTGAAAACCATTTACTGTGATTCTCCAGGGTGCCAGGAGACACAGTCAACACTACTTTTCTTGTAAGAGAGAGCCTGAGGCCCATGGGGCAAACTTTATCCTGAGTTCACAATCCCAACCATTACTGTCCTCCCAGCCTTTTGGTATCATCTCATCTCCAGCTCCAGCTCCTCCTCCTTCCCAACTTCTCTATCAGTTTCAAACTTCCGGCTAGACTGGGTCAGCCCTCCATAGTCTCACATTCTTAACTGGGAAATACAGGAAAAAAACTTGAAATCCCCTAGAGCAATGATGGGGAATCTGTGGCCTCAAGGCCACATATGGCCTTCGAGGTCCTTTTGTGAAGCCTTTTGATTGAGTCCAAGTTTTACAGAACAAATCTCCTTAACAAGACGCTGTGCTTGAAGACATAGAGGGACACATATGGCCTTGAGGTCCCAGGTTCCTCAGCCTTGCCCTAGAGCTCGGCTAAAGATCCTTGGACTAAGGGTAGGGAGAGACAGACCTGATCCAAAGCAGAGCACATGTAATACTAACATAGATTATAAGCTATTTCAAAAATAGGGAGTTACATGGAGATGAGTAATGGATGAGAGTCACACAATCTTATTCGACCCATTCTCCTCCCTCTTTTAAGTCAATAGAAAGCACCACTGCTTCATCTATATCCCATTTGTTTTCCCCTACTCCTTGGAGCGTCTCCATCAGCTGCTCTGAATATGACCCTCACTCTAGTTGGGAAAGTGGGAAAAGCATTGGCTTTGGAGTCAATAGATGTAGATGTAAATGTAGCAGATCTCAAATTTCACTTACTAAATGTGTAACCCTAGGCAAATCACTTAACCTTCATGGGCCTCAGCTACCTCACCTATAAAATAGAGGATTTTGACAAAAAAGGCTCTAAGGTTCCTATCAGCTCTAAACCTATGATGCTACGACTTAATCTGGGCAAACCTGTTTCTGCTAAAGGAATCAGGTCATAAACCTCATGCAGGTCTACAGACATCTCTTAACTTTCTTTCAGACGTATGAATTCATTGACTAAGGAACTTCTGGTGGAAAAAAAAAAAAACTCCTTCACCAAGTGCTCCTTTTATGAAGACAAGTCAGTGTTTGCTCTAAAACTTGAGGCTCTGGGAGATTAAGTACCTTTCCTAGGGTAACACAGCCATTATGTAGCAGAAGCACAAACTTTGTTAGATCATAAACTAAGTAAATAACAAATGCTACAGTGTTGTTAAGAGATACTTTTCTAACACAATCTAAAAAGGTTCCATTACCTTAAACTTACCTGTGTTTGGGGAAGATTCAGAAATACCACAAACACCTATGTTACCAAAATTTTTAAAAAAATTATCATCAGTATTCATGTCTTACCTTTGTGTTTTGAGCTCCTTACAAGAAAAAGGAAGCAAGAGTTTGCGTATTATTACTGCTGTTGTTTTGTGAAGGATTGGATGCATTTTATTTTTGTACAAGGTAACAGCAGAGCACATTAATTCTCCGGGATCTGCCAAATGTGCTAGCAGAATATTACTCAGTTATTACAGTCTAATTGTAGTTAATTTTATTCTCTGGGACGACTAATCTCTTGATAACATTTGCAGCGATTGATTAAAATCCACTCCTTGCTAAAATCAAGGTCTTTAGGTAATTGATGTGCTAATAGACCTGCAATTATTTGAGGCTGTGGCTTCCAGCAGCAGAGAGCAAGGCATGGGATGGATAAAGTCCAAATAAGGCGCCTACTTTGCAGCAGGCACTACAATAATTACTACGAGACAGGCTGCTTATCAGTTGCAAAAGGTTTTCATCCTTCATTAATGTGTAGTTCAGTTGGACATCAGAGAAGCCTGCCTCTGTGGCACCATTTCCCGAGTAGCCCATTATCCCATTTTCCATAGTCTTGGCTTGACCTACTTCTTCTTCTTTTTTTTAATCTATTGTCTCAAGAAGATTTGACTTTTTACATTGGGGCTTTCTTTCTAAACAAAATGCTTACCAATGGCTTGGCTCCATGAAGTACCACGTGAA
Organism: Phalanger gymnotis; assembly: GCA_028646595.1. Taxonomy (NCBI): domain Eukaryota; kingdom Metazoa; phylum Chordata; class Mammalia; order Diprotodontia; family Phalangeridae; genus Phalanger; species Phalanger gymnotis. The sequence goes on along the minus strand of CM053622.1, from coordinate 169,917,486 downwards.
GTCGGCTGCTATAACTTTGGGCAAGCATATGCAGCAGAAAAGTATCCTGAAAATGTTCCAGACTAAACGTTTTATAGCAGACAAAATAAATATTCCCAAGTGCTAACCTGTGGGTTTGCCATGTTGTGGCTTGAGCCTATAATGTGCTTACTGCTGTAGGTTTGCCTTAAAAGTTCATGCATCTTTAATGTACTCAGGCATTCCTGAGAGCACCACAGTCTGGGGAGAGAGGAGGCCAGTCTGCTGTATGATTTTTCACCCTATAGGCTCAGCTTTCTATAGTAAAAGCTTACCCTCAAAAAGCTTTGGAATGGTGCTTTTAAAGTCCACAACTAGAACCCAAGGAATATTTTCCTGTCTTGGGCTATGATGAAGCTTATCTCAATAAGCCCTACAATGGAGGTTCAGAGGATCATATATTTAGAGCTGGAAGAGACTTCTTAGGTCATTGAGTCAGTGCAGCCTCCTAATTTTATAGATGAGGAAGCCACCGAGGTTGAGAAAGGTTAAGTGTCACCTGGGTAGGGCTGGGATTTAAACTCCTTCCAGTCTTCTCTTCTTTCTCTTGCCAATACACCAGAATGCCTTTGAATAATCCATTCTATTTTTATTCCTGGGGAAGCTAGGTGGTACAGTTGATAGAGTGCTAGGTCTGGATTCAAGAAGACTCATCTCCCTAAGTTCAAATCTGGCTTCAGACACATACTAGCTATATGCCCCTGGGCAAGTCATTTAACCCCTTTTGCCTCAGTTTCCTCACCTCTAAAATGAGGTGAGAAGGACATGGCAAACCAGTTTTGTATCTTTGCCAAGAAAACCCCAAATGGAGTTACAAAGAGTCAGACATGACTGAACAACAAAACGATTCAATCCCATCCTTGTTTGGGATATATACCTACAAAAGTCACATCATCTCTGGGTTATAGGTTTCCCTTCTCTGTACTTAGCACTCTATTGTAAAACATAAGTCAATACATTAAAAATCTATTATTTCTTCGACATGAGAATGTCACCTATCAATAAAGATAGTAATCCCTTTGTAATGTCTTCGATTAGTCCTCTAGAATTGCCTCAGGCTCACAGAGAATGTAAAATTGTGTCTTGCAACTTGCAAGAGCAAGGGATCATAAAAAAATCCAATTAAAATTATTATAAAACATGTTGCAATAAAAGTGCTGCATGGATTCATAACAACAACAATGAAAATGCCACTCTCCCACCCTAGAAAACAAGTATTTGGAGTGGTTAATCAGCACTGACAGTGAACATGGAACACTATGGGTTCAGTAATCAATCTTGCTTGATTATAGAAACACTGGAATGTGACAATAACTGCCTTGTGGGTGGAATGTCACACCAGAGCCCTTGCCACTCACTGTTGGTCAGTTTAATACTCACTGAACATTTTGCCCATAAAAGAGATGATTGTGTCAATATCCTAGGAAAGCCTGTTTGGGTGATCACATTTCCCTTATCTATATGGCACTGTCATGCATAGTGCAGGTGCTAATCTTATGTAAACGTTCTATCCTGTTAATGGTTCTGCCATATCTCAGTCATGTGGGGATATGGAGGGTCTTTGTTCATAAAGTATAATAAAATATGTTCTATAAAAGTGAGTAATAATGACAGTTATGATAAACTTCAAGTTTTAAAACCTATTCCTTTTTAATTCCAAAAATCCCTTTCAAAGCACCTCCCAGTAAGATCAACAAGCATAAAATCTATACAGATCTTAGGAGAAAGTATACTGTTCAGTTTTTAAAAATTCTTTCTGCTGTCATGATTTTATTTTAGCCCTGTGCTCTCTTTGGTATTGGCAAGTCCCTCTCTCCTAATGCAGATTATTAAATCCTCTGTATTTTAGAGCCTTAAAGATTGCCAGAGCATTAAGTAGTTGAGTGACTTTTCCAAGTTCACTCAGCCAGTGTTCTTTAAGAGGCTAAAATTGTACCAAATCTTCCTGATTCCAAGGTCAAGCTTCAATCCTCTCTTCTCTGGCGTGCTGGCTTTGCTAGCAGAAACATAATTTATAGTTGTGATTAAGATTTAAATTCATCAGGGCTACTGATGAATTCATCTAATCATAGGCTGCTAGAGATGGAAGGATTCAAAAAGATTATATATTATCATAATGCATTCATTTTTGAAATGAGGGAGCTGAAGCTGTGAGAGGTTATATGACTTGCCTAAAGTCACACAACTAATGGCAGAGCTAGGACTCAAATCCAAGAATTTCAAATACAAGTTCAGGGCTCTTTCCACTATTTTTTAATTTTTTTAATTTTTTAATTTAATATTTTTAGTTTTCAGCATTGATTTTCACAATAGTTTGAATTACAAATTTTCTCCTTGTTTCTACCTTCCCCCCACTCCAAGATGGCATATATTCTGATTGCCCCAGTCACCAGTCAGCCCTCCCTTCTGTCACCCTACGTCCCCCCATCTCCTTTCCTATTTCTTTCCCGTAGGCAAGATAGATTTCTATGCCCCATTGCCTGTATATCTTATTACCCATTTGCATGCAAAAACTTTTTTTTGAACATCTGCTTTTAAAACTTTGAGTTGCAAATTCTCTCCCTTCTTCCCTCACCATCCATCCTTCCTAAGAAGGCAAGCAATTCAATATAGGCTACATGTGTATCATTATACAAAATACAACACTCATGCTGTGAAAGACTAACTATATTTCCCTACCTCCTAGCCTGTTCCGCTTTGTCCAATTTTCTCCCTTGACCCTGTCCCTTTTCAAAAGTGTTTGCTTTTGATTACCTCCTCCCCCTATCTGCCCTCCCTTCTATTGACACTCTCTTTTATCTCCTTCCTCCTTCTTTCCTGTGGGGTAAGACACCCTATTGAGTGTGTATGTTATTCCCTCCTCAGGTCAAATCTGATGAGAGTAAGATTCACTCATTCCCCCTCACCTGCCCCCCTCTTCCCTCCCTATAGAACTGCTTTTTCTTGACACTTTTATGTGAGATAATTTACCCCAACTCTCCCTTTCTTCCTCTCTCAATATATTCCTCTCATCTCTTAATTTGATTTTTTTCAGATATCATCCCTTCATATTCAACTCACCCTGTGCCCTTTGTCTCTGTCTCTCTCTTTCCATATAACACACACACACACACACACACACACATATATATATATACACATACATACATACATATACATATATTCCCTTCAGCTACCCTAATACTGTGGTCTCATAAATTATACATATCATCTTTCCACATAGGAATGTAAACAACAGTTCAACTTTAGTAAGTCCCTTATGATTTCTCTTTCTTGTTTACCTTTTCATGCTTCTCTTGATTTTTGTGTTTGAAAGTCAAATTTTCTATTCAGCTCTGGTCTTTTCACTGAGAAAGCTTGAAAGTCCTCCATTTTATTGAAAATCCATATTTTGCCTTGGAGCATGATACTCAGTTTTGCTGGGTATGTGATTCTTGGTTTTAATCCTAGCTCCATTGGCCTCCAGAATATCATATTCCAAGCCCTTTAATTCCTTAATGTAGAAGCTGCTAGATCTTGTATTATCCTGATTGTGTTTCCACAATACCCAAATTGTTTCTTTCTAGCTGCTTGCAGTATTTTCTCCTTGATCTGGGAGCTCTGGAATTTGGCAACAATGTTTCTAGGAGTTTTCTTTTTGGGATCTTTTTCAGGAGGTGATCAGTGGATTCTTACAATTTCTATTTTAACCTTTGGCTCTAGAATACTCCTTGATAATTTCTTGAAATATGATATCTAGGCTCTTTTTTTGATCATGGTGTTTCAACAATCTGGCTAGCAGATGTTGTGGGGGTAAAAGATCACCACAAGCTGAACAACAAGAATGCTGCCAAAGCCCAGGTTCTTTTGATTTGCTTTACTAAGGAAACAATGTTAAGGGGTTGACAAGCTTACTTTAATTCAGCATACAAATACCATTCACTTAGTTCAGGTGAAACAGCCAGCACCCTGAACTTCAGAGCAAAATACAAACAAATTACAAACATCGACATACAGACCTTGTCTGATTCAAATCCCAATACATAGTTACCAGAGTTTAACAAAGTCCCAACAACTGGGTTAAGAGCTGAAGGTCTCTTAGCTACAGCTGCCCAGAGTCTCCATATCTGCATGCCACCAAGAGTGAGAACCCTGAGCAAATAGCTCTGTCTTCTCCTCTTATACCATTTCAGACATCATCCAACATTATCTGAATGACCAGAACTTAGGCTGCTATGATTGGCTCTGGAGTTAGCACTTCCCCTTAGTTAGCCCCACCTTGGGCCCCACCTTAGTTACCAATTCACACCCACATAGGTTTAGCACCTAATAAGACTCAATGAAATTCACTGAATTAATCAAAGTAGACAGAAGCCAAACTCTTCAAGGGCACTTGGTTGAACTGAGTGCTAAGAATCCATTTTGCTTACCAACACACACGGCTTTCAGGTAGTTCAATAATTTTTAAATTATCTCTCTTGTATTTATTTTCCAGGTCATTGCTTTTTCCAATGAGATATTTCACATTGTTTTCCATTTTTTTCATTCCTTTGGTTCTGTTTTACAATATCTTGATTTCTCATAAAGTCACTAGCTTCCACTTGCTCCAATCTAATTTTTAAGGTAGTATTTTCTTCAGTAGTCTTTTGGACCTCCTTTTCCATTCGGCTAATTGTGCCTTTCAAGGCATTATTCTCCTCATTGGCTTCTTGGAGATCTTTTGCCATTTGAGTTAGTCTATTTTTAAGGTGCTATTTTCTTCAATATTTGGGGGGCTTTAGCAAGTCATTGACTTGTTTTTCATGGTTTTCTTGCATCACTCTCATTTCTCTTCCCAATTTTTCCTCTATTTCTGTAACTTGCTTTTCCAACTCATTTTTCAGCTCTTCCATGGCCTGAGACCAGTTGATGTTTTTCTTGGAGGCTTTTCATGTAGGCTCTTTGATTTTGTTGACTTCTGGCTATATGTTTTAGTGTTCTTTGGCACCAAAGAAAGACTCCAAAGTCTGAGTCTGGATCTCAGTCCATTTTTGCTGCCTGGCCATGTTCCCAGACAACTACTTGAACTTTGAGTTTTTCATCCAGGTATGCTTGCTTGTAGAGTATAGAGTACTTTGTCACAAGCTTGAAGGGCTGTGCTGTTGTTTTCAGAGCTTTTCCTACACAGCAAGCTCTACCACAGCAGTGCTCCTCCTTCCCCAAGAACTGCCATCCTGGATATAAACTTAGATCTGAGCAGGCTCTGTATTCCTGCTCTGATCCACCACTTAATTCCTCCTACCAGGTAGGCCTGGGGCCAGAAGTGACAGAAGCCGTAGTTCAGTAGCTGCCCCACATCCGCTGCCCCTCAGGGCAGTTGTGCTAGCACTGAATGTAGGATCAGATACTGTTTGGCAACTCCATGGCCCATAGCCACTTCTGGGTCATAATTTAAGGGCAGAGAGGAGCACTTTCAGTAAAGGAGTGGAAGCCCCAAGTGGCAACATCACTTCTGGCCCCAAGGATTGGGGACACTGACGAACAATATTGTTTCTAGTACTAAGGGATCAGAAGCCCTTAGAGGATAAGGACCAGAGTACAGTCCAAGAAAATAGCCACCATACCTTTCTGGAGATCACATCACCTTGGAAGCACCAAAAATTTCCACACCTGGAGAACTAACTCTGAAAACAGCAATGTAAAAATCCTGAAGCTTAAGAAAGAGCCCTTCCCTCTGCCATTCCAGGAACAGAGCCAAAGATTCACATGAAGTTCCAAATCAAGAAATGGAGGTGGGGAATGAGCAAATAACAACAACAAAAAATGAAAGCCTGACCATAAAAATCTATTATGGAGGCAAAGAAGACAAGGTACAAAACTCAGAAGAAGACAAGGAAAATCAAAACAGCTACAAGTGTACCCTAAAAGGAAAAAAAATATATATGAACTAGACACAAGCCCAATAAGAATTCTTTGAACAGCTACAAAAGAAATGCATTTCTAAATCAGAGTTGTAGAGGAAAAATTAAATAAATAAATGAAAGCAAAGAAGAAAACTATGAAAAGATAATCAACAGCTTAGAAAAACAGGCACCAAAATACTGAAAGAATGACACCTTAAAAACAGAATTGGCCAAATAGAAAAAGTAGCACAGCCATTCACTGAAGAAAATAATTTCTCAAAAATTAGAATTGGGCAAGTAAAAGGTAATAACCCCATGAGATATCAAGAAACAAAGTCAAAATAATGAGAAAAAAATGGAAGAAAACATGAAATATCTCATTGGAAAAACAACTGATTTAGAAAATAGATCAAGGAGAGGTAGTTTAAGAATTATTGGATTACCTAAAAGCCATGATCAAAGAATGATCCTAGAGACCATATTTCAGGAAATTATGAAGTAAAACTTCCCAATATCCTAAAATCAGAGAATAAAATAGAAATTGAAAGAATCTACTGATCACTGCCTGAAAGATCCCAAAATGAAAAGTCCTAGAAATATTGTAGCCAAATTCCAGGGCTCCTAGGTCAAAGAGAAAATATTTCAAGCTACAAGAAAGAAACCATTCCACAGTGAGAATCACAGAAGAATCAGCAGCTACCACATTAAAGTAGTGGAGGGCTTGAAATATGATATTCCAGAAGGCAAAAGATCTGAGATTACAATGAAGAATATGTTGCCCAGCAAAACTGAGCATAATCCTTCAAGAGAAAAAAAATGTTTAAAAAGGCAGTCTAGCAGTTCTAGAATTCAAACTATATTACAAAACAGCAGTCATCAAAACAATCTGGTACCTAGCCAAGATATAGAGTCAGGGATGAGTAGAATGTATTATGTACACAATACACAGTAGGAAATGACCATAGTAATCTAGTGTTTGATAAAACCAAAAATCCAACCTTTTGGAACAAAAATTCAACATTTGATAAATATTACAGGGAATACTAGAAAGCAATTTGGCAGAAACTAGGCCTAGACCAACATCACACACTGTATGCCAAGATTAGGTCAAAATAAATAAGTGATTTAGATAAATTGTGACATCATAAGTAAATTAAGAGAGCACGCAAAAATGTACCCATCAGATCTGTGGGTGAAGAAAGAACTTATGATCAAAGAAGAGATAGAAGGGATTATGAGAAGTAAAAGATACTTTTGGTTACATGAAATTAAAAAAAAATACTTTTGCACAAACAAAACCAATTCAGCTAAAATGAGAAGGAAAACAGTAAACCGAGAGGAAAAGACCTAATTGTAAAAAGAAATATTCTTCAATCTGCATTCAGAGTTCATTAGTTCTCTGCAGTTAAATAGCTTTTAGACATTAGAATCCATTGTGTCTGATTGCTAGTTGTCTAGCAGGAGGTGTTTTCAGATATAACCGCTCAAAGAAAATGACTGAGTCATCAAGTCAAATCAACTAGCATTTATCAAATACCTACTGTGTTCAATGCTGGTGATATAGGATACTAAAAATGAAAGGACTAAGAATGCTCAACTCAGGCCAAAAGATAGGGACTTTAACTGAATTGTTCAAACAGTGAATTAAGTTCGGTCATTTTTCAGTCATGTCTGATTCTTTGTGACCCTATTTGGGGTTTTCTTGTCAATGATAGTAGAGTGGTTTGCCATTTCCCTCTTCAACTCATTTTACAGATGAAGAAACCAAGGAAAATAGGGTTAAGTTCCTTGTTTAGGGTGCTTTACTCAGCTAGTAAGCATCTGAGGCTAGATTTGAACTCAAGAACATGAAACTTCTCACTCCAAACCTAGAACTCCATCCACTGTGCCACTTAGCTGCCCATTTAGTGTAATATGAGATGAAAATGAAATGCCCACTCAATTGTCCTATGTTTTTTGATGTTTTAATGTAGCAATCTCCTGGAATAGTATAATAGGAGTGATAGATTGCTATTCCACTTTTTAAGTTTGTTTATGAGTCAGTTAAGTATTTATCTTGAGGTAGGAAATAAATATGTGACCTGTACCTGATATCTGACCTTCTGTGTAGATCAAGCACCCTTCTAGCAGGGACCATGTTAATTCATTTTGGGTAGACATGAGCCATGCCTAACCTTTGTATAAGAAACTTTGCCTAGTGTTCCCCTTTCAGATGGGGAATTAATTAGAAAGAGTGTTGGAAAAAAGTCCTATTGCCTCTCTTTAGGGGTCAGGCTTCCCTCTTGAACTGGATCCCCATTCTAATGACCTTCCCTTCATGATGGTTAGAGAGACACATTTACATCTTGGGCCATTGACCTTTACATTTGCATTTGCATTTATATGGTGTGACTTAAACATACTTATGATAGAATGTAAGCTCCCTAAGGGATTGTTTCATTTTTGCCTTTGTATCCTGGTACCTAGCCCACCTGGCACATAGTGTGGTACTTAATAAACACTTGCTGATCAATTGATACTAAAATACAGATAATAACATAATTTTTTCATGCTACTAATTGCAGGGAATATATTCATACTCATGTTTAATATTTAAAAAATAGACCATAGAAAACAGCATTTTGCCAGCAATATAGTGCTGATAAGCACTGTTATAGAAGGAAACAAGTGTCAATGTAGGAAGCTTCAGTTGCTTTTGTTGAAATATATATTTTAAAATTCTAAACTAGGAAATTAAGACTTTTCGTATTTCACATAGACAAATTTGAACTTCTCATGAACTTGGAGACATATTCAAATTCGAACAAAGCAATTCCCAGTTGGCATTTTACCCTTAGTCATTCCAGTATCTATTCATTCGGTGGTATGTTTTAATTTTAGGGTATTATAGCAGGTTTTTTGTTGCTATGTTTTTTTTTATAAATAAAAAGAACACTGATTTTAAAACTTATTTTCCCAAGAAGTGGGTAGTTTATGGAAATATGTTCTGACGAGGTACAAATGAATGAGTTAACGATAGTTTGGATGTAGCTTTATGTGAGTTTAACCAGAGCCACCCTTCTCTGTAGTAGGACTTGACAGCCACTTGCTGATATGATTTCAAGGGCATGGGAAGGTTCATCTTCCCCATAGAATCCCTTCTACATCTGTTCATTTTTGTATGAAATTTCTTTCACAGAGGGTGGGGAGGTATTGTGAAAAAATAAACTAAAACTTTAAAAAAATGCCAATTTTCTTTCCTCATTGGTAAGGCATGTTTTGCAAATGCCAATCAGGTAGATGATACATTAACCTTTTGGTGTCACAGAAAGAGCACTTCCTTTGGCCTCAGTGGATCTGGATTCTATTTAAGGTTCTAATACAAGGTAGCCAAGATCTTGGTTGAGTAAATGACTTGATGTTTTTGTTATTGAATTTGCACATTTGGAAAATAAATGAAATTGATAAAATGATTTCTAAGGATTCTTCAAGATCTAAAATTCTTTCCGCTTAAATTCACATTAAATGGTAAGTGACCAATATCAATTCTTTTTTTTTTTTTACTGAAAGGCAGTTTTGATGCAGTTTCACTCAATGCAGTACACATTTATTAAGTTTCTACTGAGTAGAAAACACTACATTTTTCATGGAGCATAATATGAAAACACATTAGACATAGTCTTTTCCTTTAGGAAATTGTAATTTAGCAAGAAGGTTTTGACAAATATATTAATAAATAAAAAACAAAGTCAAGTGTGAAGATGTATAAGAAAGGCATAAGCAAAGTACTAGAAGGGTTCAAGGAGGGAAACCACTCCTGAATAAGAACTTCAACGAAGCGTACGTAGAGAAGATGGTGTAACAACAATGTTGCTAGCGGATGTTGGGGCTGGGGGTGAAAGACCAATAACACCAGCACACAGGAGGACTGCTAGCAGAAGTCCTTTGATCTGCTTTTCTAAAGAAAGCAACTTTAAAGGGTTAACAATCTTACTTTAATTAAATATATATATATGCATAGATAGATAGATATAGATATAGATATTTGTATATACCATTTACTTAGTTCAGGGGGAAAAGCCAGCACCTTCAACTTCAGAGAGAATACAAACAGAAATTAGAAGCAGAAATTATATAAACAGAGCAAACACATACAGAAATAAATAGACAGGTCTCTAGCTGTCTGACCAGGGAATTATATAGTTACCAGAGAAAGAAGCACTGACATCTGGGTTTTCAAAGCCCGGGGGGAGCTGCAACTGCTACTCAGAGTTTTGTCTGGCCAAATCACCAACACTTGTCCAATGAGTGTGCTCCCAAAGGCAAAATGCTAACCTCTGAGTTTATATATGCTTCTTCAGGGTCAGAGGACATCACAACCATGGGACTCAAACTCATGTGAATTAGGCTTTTCCTCGATGTAAGCAGATCATCAGACTCCCTATTCAATCAAGGATTTCTTAATTTGGAGAAGCACTCCAAAACAAAGACAACAAAAAGTCCACTTTGCTTGCCTTTACCTTTGAAAGGCAAAACTCATCAAAGGTACTTGATTATCTTGGCATTCCAAAACAAAAAAAACAGTAAAAAAAATTCCCACCCTAATTACCATAACAGATAGGAATTGAGCTTCATCTTAGAGTATCTACCATGTGAATTGGTGGAGATGTCACTTCTGAATTGCCTTTCTTTGCATCCACATCACTTACCATAATATGAGACACTCAACAATCACTTAATAAATGCTTGTTAACTGACTAAAGATCCAGTGGGTTTCCATTGCCTTTAGGATAAAATGTCAACATGTCTCCTTGGCATTTAAAACTTTCCCCAATCTGGATAAAGCCTATTTGTCCAGGCTGATAATACATATCCCCCAGTCATGTACTCTGTATTTTAGCCGAACTGGCCTGTGAGCTGTTGCAAATACATTACATGGCACAAGTGCTCCCCATGCCTGAAATCTCCATCAACTCTGTTCCTTGGAACCATAGCTCTCTTTAAATTTCTGTTCAAGTGCCTCTTCCTTTAAATGACCTTTCCTGATTCCCACAGCTGGTAGTGCCTTCTCTCTTCCCAAATGGTTCTCATTCTCTCTCTCTCTCTGTCTCTCTCTCTCTCTCTGTGTATATATATATATATATATATATATATATATATATATATATATACACACACACACACACACACATATATGTACAAACATCTATGTATATTTACATACATACATATATAAGATATAGATCTCTATATATGACTATCTATCTACTAAAATTACTTGAGGTCAAGAACAGTCTCAATTATGTCTTTGTGTCCAAGCACTTAATAGAGTATCAGATATGCACTTGGATGCATAGTAGGAAAGCAGAATAAAGTCTGTTGATTGTTTGAAGCAGAAGGACATTGAGGCATGGGAAAGATATGAGGAAATGCACAGAGGTAAGTAAATGGAGGACATAATTGGTATACAGTTCTCAGATAACTGTACAGCATAAAAAAATAAGTAAAATGAGAGGAGACTAGGAAGTTATTGTTGTGTTTGTTCTCCATTTTCGAAGAGGACCATAGCATCAGGGAAATGATGACATGACTTACAGTTGACTTAGGTTTGAGTGAAGGAGGGATGTGCAAGATCACCAGTCTCACTTTCTCCTCCAGAGCCATCTGGATCCAGTGACCAGAGATTCATCAGAATTGGCTAGAGATGACCCAGGATACAATGGGAGACCCTGGCCTTTTTAGGTTAAGGCCTTTGCATGTACTCACTTAGAGTGAGGTAATGCCCATTCAGTGAATAGACCTCTTTAAGAAGTGAGTCAAGGGATGGCCCCTTTAATTACAAAAAAAGAAACAATCAAGCTGGGAGGGGAAGACCCTGAGTGTTGCTGTTCCAAAGAAAACTGTTAACATTGACATTCACTCTGAGCCAGGAAGGCCCAAAATATAACCATTAAGTGGAGCTTGGGCACAGACCTACTGTGGTCCAACTGGGTTTAAGGGTTTAGGAAGGAAGGAAGGAAGGAAGGAAGGAAGGAAGGAAGGAAGGAAGGAAGGAAGGAAGGAAGGAAGGAAGGAAGGAGGGAAGGAGGGAAGGAGGGAAGGAGGGAAGGAAGGAAGGAGGGAAGGAGGGAAGGAATCGAACCAGTAAACCCCAAGTTAAGTGGGCAGCTTCTGCCCATCAAAGTTTACCTTCCTTTGGAAAGGAGAAGAACAAGGAGAGGACAAACTGAGTTATCTAACTAGCTGGGTCCCCACTGAGGCAGCTTGGTCTACTCACAGATGTCATCATTTCTCTGATGTCATGGTCTTCTTCAAAAATGAAGGATAAACACAACCTGTGAGTAGACCGAGTTGCCTTAATGGGGACCCAGCTAGTTAGGTAACTTAGCTCTCCTCTCTCTCTCCCTCTCCTTCTGGTAACTGTTTCTCTTTGGAACTGCAATCCTCAGGGTCTTCCCCTTCCAGATTGATTTTCTTTTCTTTTTCTCTAATTAAAGGGGCCATCCCCTGACTCACTTCTTAAAAAGGCCTATTCACTGAATGGGCATTACCTCACTCTAAGTGAGTACAAGAAAAGACCTTAGCCTAAAAGGGCCAGGGTCTCCCAGTGCATCCTGGGCCATCTCCAGTCATTCTGGTGAATATCAGGTCAGAGGATCCAGATGGCTCTGGAGCAGAAAGTGAGGCTGGTGACCTTGCACAACCCTCCCTCACTCACATCTGAGTGAGGATAATTTGTGAAGACTTCACAGGGTAAGAATATAGGGGCTACTCTCTTCTCATATTTCTGGAATAGGGAATGTCTGAGGGAGTAGGAGAGGCTTGGAATTTAACATTGTAATGACTTAGCTAACTTCCGGAAAGTCAGTGCCTGAAGTTGTAGATGCCCTTCCCCCTCTCTCATGTGCTAGCACCAAAGAGGGAAATAATGGACTACCTATGAACTGTCTGTTCTCTGCTCCAGGAAGGTCCCTCTCCCTCCTCATTCTTTTTCCTAGAGTTTTGGACACCACATTGGGCAGTTGAGTTCCAGATAAAGAAAGCATGAATGAACTGGCTCTACCTGGTTTCCTAATTCTCTGTCTAGTTTTTCCTGCCTAGACCATAAGCCCACCTCCCAGCCAATGGCGAGGAGGGATGTGGGGGGGGGGTGAATCTTTGCGTTAGGTATATTTTACCCATGCATTTTCTTTGCACCTCTCCTCACTCTCTAGTGCATTACTGAGACATGATGCCCACCTTGCAAGGTTGTATCCAATAAATTCACTTTGCTTCTCCTAAAGATGCCTGTCCTATTATTTGAATTTCCCATCCCATACATACCGAAGTCAACTGCAAGTCATGTTATCATTTCCCTGATGCCATGGTCCTCTTTGAAAATGAAAGCAGTTACTGTAGTTGAAACCAGAAGAAATTATGTTGAATGAATGAATGAAAATGAATTAGAGAAGATCTTTGGACTCCTAAAGGGAAAGTAGAAGAGATATGTAAAGCATAAAGAAAGAGAATGCAAACTGCTAACAAAACAGTTGTGCCAGGGGTTAACCTTGTATTTTAAAATTTGGGGCTGAGAACTGAGAGTCAAAGTTGGACAAGAATATCAGGGTTGAAAGTAAAAGGGTGGGAAAAGATTGATGTTCCCATAGTATGGCAGAATGTTCTAAGATTAAAAAATACCAGCCATTTATCAGATCTCCATCAGCTATTTCTCAGCCATGAATTTGAATGAGGGTAAGGATCCTAATGAATACCATTGGCAATGCCTCCCCTGCTGGCACACGGAGCACTAGCCTCTGGTTCCCACATTGCACCTGTTCTATGCCATCATTTGTAGCTGAGTTTTTTAATCACGATGTCCCAGACTCATGGGCAGTCCAGTTTTCCACTAAGCCTTCCCATCTGTTAGCTATGCCACAGTAGTCTATAATTTTTGTTTTCCTTATACCCACTGTAAAACTACAGATTGTAAATAAGTAACAAATCATGAAGTGCTATATGATACAAGAACAACACTGACAATGAAAACTAGTTCCAATGTGCAGTTGTGTTAGTCATTTTTCTCTTTTTAAACCTACTCCTTTCTCTCTTGCTAAGTCACCAAAGACTGTCTCTCTTCCAGCATGCTATGAATCCCAAGATTGTAGCAAGTACATTACAAATTGGTTTCAGTTCTCATTAACCTATCTCCCAAAACACCTCAGTCCAACCACTGAAAGTATAAGAGATGTGGATGGAGGTGGGCCAAGTCAGTGGAATACGGTTTGATTTCAACTAACCAATCTTTACCCTCAATCCGAGCAGGCAAATTTGTAATAGGAGCCAATAAGAGAAAAATACTGTCTATTGCCATTAATTTTGAAGGCCTAATTTGAAGCAACTTGTCTCCAATAATAGTAAATCTCTAGCTGTCAGGTATAGTTACTACATTCAATCTGAAAGTCAATTTTCAGGTGGATTCATAAGCATCCCACACCTAGAAGATGAATTTTTTTTTTTGTACAGTGATACAAGAGTCAGTTTCAAAGCCAGGAATACCCAGATCCAAGGAAGTTCCTCTGACACATACTGCTGTAGACTTGTGACTGCAAAAAAGTCAACATCTCAATACTTCAGGAAATTTCGTAAGGGCTCTATATTGCTGAGCAAGTGCCGGTCTGAATTAGTATGGAAGTCCCTTTACTGTCATTTCCCTCTACCAATGAAATGTGAAATTATAGGCCTATTCCTTTATCTTTCTATATCTATATCTATTTCAATATCTTTATATCACCTTCTGTAGTTATATCTGTTTCTAAATCTACATTTCCAGCATTCTCTATATCCATATCATCTTCTGTCTCTATATTTAGATACAGAGTAGAGGTATCAAACACTTGGCCAACATAGTCTCAAGTGCAGCCAGAACCAGATTGGAATGTAATTAGGAATGTAATTAACAAAATAAACAAAATACAATAGAACATAGATAATGTTAATATGTGATTTTCTGAGTCAATGTGGAGCCAGCATGGATCCTTAGTAAGATTTAGTGGTTGGTAGTTCTATTTGACTTTGACACCACTAGAGGACTAGATCAGTAATTTATAGCCATATATATGAATATGGATAGGAATAAATATGCATATGGTTATATATATAGGGAAAAATATATATGTATATGTATGTATATATATGCATATGCACATATATGTGTACATGTTTAGGCAGATATATTTTATCTGGACTCATTAAGAAATGAAGTCTTTTATGAGTTAATATTTTTAATAGTTGATGTTATTGTCTTGACATATTTTTTTTTAATTCTAGGCGTTTTATCTGGAAATCTTTCTGAAATGTATCATTTCCCTTCTTTCTGGAAAGGAGTATGCTGAATATATAACTTAAGCATTTCTTTAACAATTAGCACATTACCTGGCACATAGTAGGTACTTAATAAATGTTTATTAATTGATTGACTCATGATGATGAATAAGATCTAGGTCAGTAATTATCCAATCTTCATAAATGGAATAGAGTGGTGTTCCCCAAAAGACGTACATGTGTATAGAGCTCTTTGCTGAAACACCAACTGCACTCTCTACCTACGCCCACCGAAAAAAAATACCCTTCTGTTTTTTCACCTTTGGATGTATTTTTGATAGATTTTATTCTGTCTGTGCCCTTGCTGTTAGGCTATAAGTTGTCAATTTACTTATATCTGAAGGAATCTCTCTCTTCTATCCCTGCCCCCCCAATTCAAATTAGGACCTCCTAATCTGCTATGAGATGAAAAAATATAATAAAGGTTGTGATAAGAACATAGAAATTTTCACTAACTCTAGCGAGGGTCTAAGGCTGTTTGCCTTTGGGCAAAATGTCTGAGTTGTTTTGCTGCATGTACTCTGCATGGTCAAGTCTATTCTGGTTTCCCTGAGGCTTTTCTTTATTCCTTCTGGATTCTCAGATATTTTCTGAATAGTTTTAGGTTGCTAGGTAAATGACTTCTAGATAAGTAAAGCATTATACTATTTTAACTAATAAAATCTCAGATTTACAACAAAGTCAACCCTTTTATGAGTCAAGTTTTCAGGAAGGCATTTGGCAAAACTGTTTTCATATCCTTGTGGATGAGATGGAAAAAAATGTTGGAATTGGTGAAATGACAGTATACAAAGAATAGCAATTTATGGATTAGTGTCAACCTGGAGGGAGAGTTAGGCCCTTGGCCCTGTGATTGGATAACACTTTGTAGCAATGACTTGGCTGAAGGCATAGATGACATGAAACTGGAAGGGATAGAACAAGGGCTTATTGTATTGTAATGTATTGTATTATTGTGTTGGAAAACAGAGTAGGAAAAAAAGGTCTAGACAGGCTAGAATGGCAATAAATTCCTGTTGGACTGAATGGAGCCAAGCATTGGGCCAAATATAATAAGATAAAATTTGATAGAGATAAATGTAAAGTGCTACCCTTGTGTTCAAAAAAATCAACTATTCAAGGGCTAGAGAGCCCACAGTTTACCTTAAAAAAATCAGTGGGTTTTAAGGGATTTCAATCTCAATATGAGTCATTGACAGGGCTATATTGCCAGACAGTTCATGGAAATTTAAGTTGTATTAAAAGAAGGGTTAGAATTAGGGGAATATAGCCCAGCTCTACTCTCTTCCCTACTCAGGTCATATCTGAAATGTTCTGGGTGCCACATTTTAGATTGAAACTTGACAAGGTGAGGAATGCTCAAAGGATAAGAGCCAGGACGAAATGTGAATTGAAATTATGCCACATGTCAGCTGGTTGAACAAGTCTGGAATTTTGCCCAGTAGAAGAGAGGACTTATATGCAATATGATAACACTCTTCTTCAAGAACTTGAAGGGCAGTCATATGGAAAAGGAATTAGATATATTTTGCTTGGCCTCAGAGAGTAGCATAAGAAACAAAGAATAGAAGATGTAGAGTCGGAGTTCCACTTTATGTAAGGAAACAGCTTCTAAAAATTAGAGTTGTCCCTATTTAGAATAAGCTGCCTCAGGAGCCTATTTCCCTTCAGTGGTTATCCCTTTCACTAGATGACCATTGTCATAAATATTATAGATGTGATGGGAACATTTTTTGTCATGGACACTTTGGACTATCTAGTAATGCCTATGGACGTGACACCTAATTGGGACACTATCAAAAGTATTACATGGTAAATTAATGATATTGAAATATAATTGTATTTAAAAAAAGAAAAAATAATTGTACAGGTAATGAGATTGGGGTTCAAACTGCAAAAAAAAATAACGATAAATTTTAAAAAACAAGTTCACGATCCCCACATTAAGCATTTTTTGAAATAACCTCAAATATCTCTTCCAACTCTAAGATATTATGATTCATTGATCCTATGATATGATTGTAGTATAAGATAATAGGATCATGGATTTAGGATAAGATGGGGCCTTATAGGTCATCTAATCTAACCCCCTTATTTTAGAGGTGAACCCAGAGAGATGACTTATCCACAGTCATGGAGGTTGAATGAAAGGTCAGTTGAATAACAAGGGAGACATACAATCTCTTTCATCATCATATTTGTGGAAAAGGATTAGGTATTTTGCCATAACCTCTACTTAAAGAAACAAGCCCTATGTAGCCTGAAGTACCTTTATATTGTCATCCAAATCTAGCCCATAAACTCAGCGGCTTGGGCCAGGTTATCTACAGGTAAGTTTCTTTTGGGGACAGCTAATTATACTAAGGCTTTTATTGTGGTTTAATTTTCCCATGACATGAAAGCCATTTGTCAGGTTGACCTTTTGTGTGTGATAATGGTTGTCTAGAGCTGCCAAACAATGTGTTTTCCCTATTCTCATATTTCCTGTTTTCTAAAATGGAATCTCTAATGGTGAATTGTAGCAAGAAGTCCAAATTTCCAAGCTTCAGAATGAAAGTCTCAGTGATCACACTGAATATCTTGAATAGCTCTGAGAAAACTGGAAATCTGGAAAGGAGACTAGCAGCCCCATCATAATGAAAGCCAATGGAATCTACAGGCCAGATGAATGAGTGATTTTTCTACTACTTACCATGATGCTAGGAGAAGCATCTGATTTATTTGGGCTAGCCTGCAGCAACCAGAAACCCTCATTCCCATGGAAAACCAGCTGAGCTGGAATTTGGTAACAGGCTAGCCTAATGATTCAATAAAGTGGGCTTTACCAGAACAGCGACTGGTAAATTCAACTAGACTCTTAAATATGTTAATCTAATGAGGGAGAGAAGGAAGCTTGGGTTTAAAAAAAGTGTTTTATATGCCACAGCAACAAGGACCCTTCATTTCCACATGCTGTAGAAAGAGTCTCAAGTAAGTCACTCACACCTACAGGCATTTCTAATTATATGCTTCTTTCACACTTGTGAAAGAAATGTAACAGCTCTTTAATTACGCTCTGTAAATAACTTGGACCACTGAGGCAGGTAAGAGGCAGGGTTATTATTATTTTTTCAATAAAAGTGCTTTAGAATTTTTTCCCAAATGGATCTATCAAGCTTTCCTCTGTACACTCCTCTCCCTGCCCCCATCTTTGCAGCCTACAAGGACAAATCCCTCAGCCCATCCTTAGAGATCCCTCAGGTCTCACTATTCAGTTTTGGAAAAATAAACCATGAAGAAAGATTCAGACACTGTTTTTTTTTTCCATAGCTCCAGTGCTGTTGCAAATGCTAATCCACATGCAGCCCTTAGTACCACTTTCTAATAAATTGCTAATGCAAATTAAGAACTTGCCACCAGGAAAAAAAAAAACAACCTTCACCACCAATCTCCTTAAAAGGAAGGAACTATTGTCACAAAGAAAGAAAAAAAAATGATTCTATAAATGAATTCTGAGTCTTTGAAATGCATAAATAGGTTCTGAAGGTCTTGCTGCTATGTACTTTAAAAGAGAAAGGTTTTCTATTCAGGTAACAAGGTTTAATTTGACTAAAAAATGCCTTTGTGCCTGATTTCCTAAGTTCTTTCAAAGAATTCACCTTGTGAGCTTTAATTGAATATGTCGATGGCACCCTGTGCTAATAGAGACAGCACAATCCAGGGCTTGAAGAGAAAAGTGAGTTCCTCACCAAAGAGCCTGGACATCAGAAATGTAGAAAAATCAGAAATCAGACCACTTTGCTGGTTTCATACAATTCCCTAGAGCTTCACCCTCTTCCACTTCCTCCTCCTCACATTTCCTTTGCTTCCAATTCACTTTTATTTTTTTTTCTATTTTTAAGGTCAAAAGAGTACTGCCCGAGGACTGTTTATGTCTCAAAGAAAAAGATGATGTCACTTGTTTGGGCAAATAATTCACTAAATTGTTAGTGTTAAAGGCACACCTATGCCTACAGTAAGAAATAATAACCAGCAAGCTTATTAATTAGTCTTCTGCTAAAGCCTTTCTCTGATGCTCCACGGTGTTAGAAAGGTGCCCTCCAACCCTCAAGACTGTGCCCACATGGCATAGGCCCTAGCAGGTCTTACCAATGCTGAGAAAGGCTATGAGTCCAAGTCTGTTGAAAGACTATACATCTGTCTTCCAAGGACCAGTCTAGCTAAGTTGGGAGGGGACATTCAGCAGGCCAAACACAGGCTCTTTGTAGCAGTCACAAGGAACTAGAAACTTAAGAGAGTGCTTATCATTTGGGAATAAAAAATGGGCAGAATAAATTATAGAATATGAATGTAATAGAACACTATCATTATAAGAAATAATGAAAAGGAATTTGAGAAGGTTTATACAAACTGATCTCAGAAAGCGTGCAGGGCCAGGATGAAAACTGATCCAATAACAGAGAAATTATAAGGACAAATAATTTTGAAAGATTTAAGAACTCTGATTAACCCAAAGACCACCCATGATTCCAGAGGATGAATGATGAAGCATACTATCCACTTCCTGACAGGGAGATGGTAGACTCAGGATGCAGATTGAAACATGTTTTTAGATATGGCCAGTGAAGGAATTTGTTTTACATTTTTCTGCACCTTTGTTTAATTTGTCTTTTTTTTCAATGGTAGGGGGTGGGGGAAGAAAATTGATTTCTGTTTGGAAAAAAACTAAATAGGTTGAGTATAGATTGATGAATTTTCCTGCCCTAGTAACTCACTCAGACCCTCAGCTGAGGTGTATGGGATTTGAGAACAGATGCAATCTACATTGGTGAAAGGAAGACATGAATGAACTAAATCATACTTCCCTGAAAAACAGAAATGTGGATTATTATTTTGATATATTATTCTTTAAATATAATTATCAGTTTATTTCGATCATATTTTATACCTTGATTGCATATACCATCTAAATAAAATGCTATGATCAAATTCAGGGTTTGTAAAAATTCAAACATATATGTGAAATTAAAATCAAGTTACATTCATTTACTCATAGAATTATAGGTCTAGACTTGGAAGGACCCTTAGCTGTCATATAGTCCAAGTCTCTCATTTACAAGTAAGGAAACTGAATCATAGAGAGATGAAGTGATTTGCCTAAGGTCACATAGTAGTAAGTGGTCAATCTGCTATTTGAACTCAGTTCCCATGATTCTAAATTGAATAATCTGTCTGCTATGCCACAGTACGTCTCCAACCTTTAGCTGAATTCTATTTATTTTAATATTAATTAGACACTATTGTATTCATAACTCCTTGCCAGACACTAGTTATATAAAGCCAAAACAAGGAACAGCCCTTGCCCTCATGTAACTTGCATTCTACTAGAGGAATGTGGCAAATACATAAATAAGCAACTATAAGGGGAATATAAGGGAGGGAAAGATCACTAACAACTGGGGGGATCAGACAAGGTTTCCTTGAAGAGGGGTACCAGATCTGAGCCTTGGAAGAAGATAAGCATTCTTAAAGGCTAAGAAAAAGCATTTATGACATGGGATGGGGTGGACAGGTGACATCAAGTTTGAAGAATAGCTCTGGTTTGGTCAAAATGTCAATGATGAGATGGGATTTAATGTAAGATAAGAATTAAGAGACATGTTGGAGCCACATTATACACAGCTTAAAATGTCATAATTAGAGAATTTTCTTTTATCCTAGAGGCAACAGAAAGCCACTAAGGGCTTTTAAAAGGATAAGAGAGTGATATAATCAGAATTGTGCCTTATGAAAATTATATTTAAATGATTGATGAGTCCTGGTCTGAAACTGCCATCTCATCAGTGCCACTGCTCTTCACTTTCCTTCTGGCTCACTTTATATTTCCCCCTCCACATATAATAACTGCTTACCATGTGAATGTGAATGTGTGTATGTGTATGTGTATATGTATGTGTATGCATATATGCACACACATATATGCATGCGTAATAATATACAAATTTATATATACATGTATGTAAACATATATGCGTGTGTATGTGTATATACACACATGTGTGCATATGTATACACGTGTATATATACATATATACACATACACACACACGCGCACACACACACATATATATACATATATATATATATGTATATGAAATCTCCCTGCCTCCTACCTCTTCTTAAGTGTGTTTTCTCCATTAGAATATAAGTGCACTGAGAGCAGGGATCATCTAAGTTTTCTTATTTTTGCATTCTCAATGCTTAGCACAATGCCTAGCACATAATAAGCACAAAATCAATGCTTTATCTATCCATTTTGGCAACTGTGAGAAAATTGAATTGAAGATGTGTTTCAACAATCCAGCTAGCAGCTTCTGTGGGAATGTAAGATCTGCTCACAGCCAGCACCCAGAAACCTGCCAACAGCACAAGTTCTTTTGATCTGCTTAACTAAGGAAAGCAAGATTAAGGGGTTGGCAAGCTTACTTTAATTCAGCACACAAATATCATTCACTTAGTTCAGGGGGAAAAGCCAGCACACTGAACTTCAGAGCAAAATACAAACAAATTACAGACATCAACAGACAGACCCAATACAATTCATAGTTACCAACATCTGGGTTCAGCCTGAGAGCTCAGAACAAGTGCTGGCCCAGAGTCATGTGGGCCACCACTGTTGCAGCAAAGAGCTCCAAAGAAGAGATAGCCAACCTCTGGTTTTATATCTTTTTCAGGGTCAGGGGTGAGTCACACATGCGACTCACCCATGTGACCTAGAATCATCACAAAGAGGCCACTTAAACCCAAGTGGTCGAAAAGCCTCTGCTGGCCCAGACATGTAAACTAGGCCCTCCCTGGAGTTAGCCCCACCTTGGGCCCCACTTTAGTTGCCAATCCACACCCACATAGGTTTTACACCTAATAGGGGTTTGGGCCTGGGGCTTAGCACCTAGTAAGGCTCAATGACATACACTGAATTACTCAAAGGGAACAAAAGCCAAACTATTCAAGGACACTTGGTTGAACTAAGTGCTAAGGAGCCCATTTTGCTTACCAACACAAGATGGCAGAGGGTAGAATCAGGGAGATTAAGATGGCATCATAATAATTCAGGTTAAGTGCTTTCACTAGGTGGTGGCTCTATAAGTGGAAAACAGGAATCATTTCAAGAGATCTTGTGCAGATAAAAATTAATAACTTGGCATCTGATTGAATTTTGAGGAGGGGGGAGCATAGGAGGGAAAGGAAGAAGTTAAAAAATGACTCCAAGATTATAAATGTTAAGTGTGTGGAATGATGATAGTGCTCTTGAAAGAAATAAGGATATTTTGTTATTTAGGGCAAGAGATAATATTGATTTTAGAAATGCTGTCTAGGCGGAGATGTCCAGTAGGGAGCAGGGCAAAGGGATGCAGGACTGTGACATACAAAAAGTTTAAGACACATAGTTTCTGGGTAATCATTTTATTAATCATGCTATCATATTATTAATAAAAGGAGTCAGTGATACTCTCAAATGCCAAGGACTCCTCATGGAACAAACTCAGACCTTATATACCCTTGGAACAGTGGGTGTTCCTAAGGGTAGCATTTGACTCTGGTTGGTTAACAAGTAATGAGAGAGAATGAGTATTATAATGAGAGGTGGACCTATTCTAATTAGGGGCTGGGGGCAGAGGGGTTGGGGAATATGACTTTGTTCTTGTAATTTACTTCCAAATTACCCCTAGTCTGGGGCAGTCTAGACAAAAGACCTAACTCCCTGCCCAAACCTGCCTGAGTTGAACATGATGGGCCAGAATTCACCCAAAATTAAATTCTTTGTAAGGTTTTCTATTTGGGTGAGGCAACAACTTCACCTAGATAAGATAGTCTAAATGGGGTATATTTTTGGGAAAGGTCAGAGATCTCTCCAATAATTCGTTATTTAATAATCATGTCTCTCAGGACTAAATGTCAAGATAAAAAATAGGAATGGATTGAGTAGATCTTAGAGTAATATGTGTAGAAGTGATGACTGAACCAGTGGGAATTGAACTAAATGAATGAAAACTATGAAGAATAAGAATAAAAAAATGAACCTAGGACAGAGACTATGTGATGGATGAAGAGTCAGAAAAGGAGACTGAGAAGAGAGTAGTAAGATTATGTAGGCATAAATAAATGGTCAACAATTATCGGAAGGTTCAGAGTTGTCAGGGAGTTTGAGGATGGAGAAAAGGCCATAGGATTTAGCAATTAAGAGGTCAGTGGTGGCCCTGGAAACAGCAATTTCAGTAGACTGACAGAAGTCAAACATCTAGGTAGTAAAAGGATGAAAAGTTTAGCAAGTACTGTAAGAAGAAGGTGAAAATCCTAGAACTCAGAATGTTCTGAGGTTGAAGCCTAAGAACAACAGAAAAGTGTTCTTGGTTATTGTTGTATCATTTTCTTTTAGAAGAGTCAAAGAAATTTTAGTATTACCACTTAGTGCAGATAGGATGATGATGACCAAAGATAGAGAGAAGACAAATCTACACATTTTTTTTTATTTTACTTGCTTTCTTTTCCTTGTTTGGTTTTTTCCCTGACAAGAAGAATGATCTTTGGATTGGAAATGGTACAAAAAAGATATCTATGAAATTTATGGTGTTCCATAAACCTTGGAGCTGTTACCAGTATGGATCTGAATGGGACTTTGCTCCCCATTGCACCAACATTGAGGGGTTCATGCTTACTCTCCAACATGAATATATCTAGTCATCCCCATGACAACATCTATTCATGTACCTCACCTCAAAGTCCTCCGATGATGAAAGGCACAACCACTTTTTTGGGACTCCTGATGGCCAAGTTATTCATACCTTTCCAAGTGGTCTATACCCCTGTTGTCACTATCCTCTATGCATCATACCACTCAGCAAAAACATTTCGCACTCCCTACCCTTCAGTGCCTCCTTCACACTCACACTGAATTTCTCCCACTGAAGTTTTGGCAGCTAAATATGGACCTGAGGAAGGGAAAGGGGATTTCTTTTTTGGATAACTAATCCCCTAGAAAGGCACATACAGGAAATATAGGAAATTATTAACAGAGAGAAGGCACTGGAATTAAGTGGAGTTGGAGATAGCTTCCTGTAGACGGTGGGATTTTAATTGGGATTTAAAGGAAGCTAGGGAAGTCGGTAGTCGATATGGAGGAAGGAGAACATTCCAGGCATGGGGGAAACCCTGAAAAAAAATATCTGGAGCTGAGCAATGGAGTGTTTTTTTTTTATACTAAACAGGCTGGACATGTTGGAGAGTGAGGTGTAAAAAACTTGAAAAGGTATGAGGGAGCTGGATTTTAAAGAACTTTGAACCCCAAAGAGAATTTTCTATTTGCTCCTGGAGACAAGAAGAAACCAATGGAGTTTACTGAGTAAGAGATGACATGATCAAATCTTTCATTTAAGAAAATCACTATTATAAATGTAAAATAAAGTGGTCACCAACTATTCTTTGAAGCATTTGTTGTATCACTGATATAGATATTTCCTCCAACATAGCAGAGAATAACCCATGTATACCTGCCTTTCTTTTGCAATTGTGGTTCAAATCTAGTAAATTCACTATGGGTTCCAAGAAATGCTTTGAGATCTTCCCTTTAATTCTTTTGAGATTGAAGGGCAATCATTGGATCATATAGTTTATCAATTGATCATCCCTCATTCTAGATAAATAATTGAGCCACCTTTTTTCATTCATATATTTCTATAATAGTATCTTTTCATTGCTTCTGCATATGACATCTTAAAATCTGTAATTCTTTATGTGTTAACCTTGGTTTGGGAGATATGGGCTCCTGACCCACTGAGGGAGTTGCAGCTTGCTTCTTCAGTGGAGTAAATGAGATCTCAGCCATTCCTCATATCGATTAGGAAGAGAGACCAGAGAGCTAAATCTCGGTGCACTAAGGTCAAGGGACAGTCTCTTTACAAGACTATTGCTGACCCCCTTTCTTGTCCTGTATGATCTTCTAATCATGACCACTGGTTGCATCCTTCCCTTTTGTCATTAGCCTTTTCTCAACTATGTTTCCACTCCTATAGTTACCTTTAATTAGTAGTGTGCCAATAAATGTTAAACAACTGAGTGGTTGAGGATGGAGAAGGATGCATACAGAATATATTTTTCCTCACTCCTTTAAGCCTAGACAATCAACAAAAAAATAAATTAAGCCCTGATTTGTAACCTTCAGAGGTTTACTAGTTCATACTAAAAACTGAACAATTGGCTCTCATTCAAGCCCCAGCACACTCATTCTAGAAAATATATATATATATATATATATATATACATATAGATATACATATACATACATATATATATATATATATATATATGTTTAACTTATGGAAAAAACAAGCATTTCAATAACACAGTATAATAAAAAAGATGATTGCACATTAAATGGCAAATCTATTGTATATAACTTGTTATCCCCTCCAAACATACATGCAAACATGTCATGAAATTTTTTTTTCTCTTTTTTTCTTCACTCCTCCTACCTTGCCCTAGAGATGGCCACCATTAGCCATCCCTGAAATTTCCAGTTCTTTGCCACCACAAAAAGAGTTTTTAGAACATAATAGGTTCCACAGGCCTTCCACTGTGTGAGTTAAAATAGGTTCAGCCAAGGTCTCTTCCTCTTACCATAACCAGCTATTCAGACTTCAGAGCAGGCCTCCTACATGGCCAAAAATGCTTTAACAGACAATGAATGAGGGCATGATCTGATACCCAAAAAATTAGATGATAGGAGAGTCCTTAGTTGTCTTCGATGACTTCATGTCTTCAGGTTCACGTGAAGTACATCCTGAATTACAGAAATAATGGGTAATAGGGAATTCCTTAGCTTCTGTCAATAGCAACATGTTGTAGTGCTGGGTTTTGAGGCAGAGGACCTGGGTTTGAATCCTAGCTCTGACATTTTCTACATGTATAAGCTAGAGCAAGTCATTCAACTTCTTCCCCCCTCCCCCCCCATTTCCTGATCTATAAAATGAAGACTAGATGGCCTCTATGATCCTTTGTAACTCAATAGCTGCAATCCTATCATCTTTGAAACATCTTGTAGAACAGCAGATGTAGTTCAGGACTAGAGAAGAATAAATGCGCTGATTTTTAAAAAAGGAAAGAAAATAGTGTCTGAAAATCTTATGTCAATTAGTTCAAATTTATTCCCAACAAAACTTCAGAATGGATCATTAAAGAGAGGCCTCCTGAACATCTTAAAAAGAAGCAATGATCACAGGGAGAGTGTGATTTTATCAAGAACAGGCAATCTTATTTCCCTCTTTTGGGGTGGTAGGGAAGGGTGACAGGGCTGCCAGATTAGTTAATTCTTATCTACATATTTCTGCATATTCATTATATATGATATACTGAACACATTGGAGGCCTTCCTCCGAACCTAGTAATATTTTGGGTACTCCAAGGCAGTATTTGGTTGTCCATTTGTTATTTCTTACTCTTGCAACATGAGTGGCTTACCTTCTTTTCACACCATACATGATACTTGTCCTGGAAAAGTTGTTATTTGAAATAGGCTATAGCTTCTTTCCTTCCTCCATATGTTTTGCTTTTACCCTTTGGGTTACTTGAAATTTTTATTCTTCCAGCACTTAGCACAGTGCCTGGAACATAGCAGATTATATTAATAAATAATCAATAAACATTAATAAATGTTTAAGAACCTGATCTAACCTCACCTCATTCCTTCATTTTACCTATAGGTCAAGGCAGAGAAGACATAGGTTAAGTGACTTGTCTAAGGTCATACAGTTAGAGGCAAGAGGTTTTGCTAATCCCAGGTTTTCTAGTGCCTAATCCAATGCTCCTTCCCATTACACATCACTGAAAATTGTTAGCCCCTGCTGACTCTTGATCTTGACATTTACTATGTACTTTTTAAAAAGAGAAATATTTTATGTGCTTCAGTTCTCTATTTTCATAATTGCACTATACATTTCCACACAATTTATAATTTTGAGGGACTGATTCTTTAAATTTCCTTTCTATTGTGGTACCAACTTCCCACAGTTGTACAACATTTCTTGATCATGGCATTTATTTCTCTGAAATCCTTGAACTATAGCCCTGTTGATTGCTGGGAAACTGACTGGAAAGAGCAGAGATTCCTATAGTAGAGGTCAATCAGTATTTGGCACCTTCTTTAGAGATTGTAGCTCTCTTACAGCAAAGGGACCTTATAGAGGATATTATTTAAGTGTATAATATCATTAGAGCTGCCTAAAATAGCACTGAAGAGAAACCTGTAA
Organism: Phalanger gymnotis; assembly: GCA_028646595.1. NCBI lineage: Eukaryota > Metazoa > Chordata > Mammalia > Diprotodontia > Phalangeridae > Phalanger > Phalanger gymnotis. Next base: position 169,889,987 of record CM053622.1, on the reverse strand, counting down.
GAATCCATCCTTTGGAAAGATTTTCATTCCTTCCTGCTGAGATGGTGTGATGCTCTCAATGATCATTTTATTTCATATTAAATCTCTCTCTCTCTCTCTCATCTAATTTTCCTCATTCAAATCTGCCTCATTGCTCCATTATTTCTAAGAATGTAAAGAAAATTCATACATAGCACATGTAATGCTAAAACCATTCCCTTCCCCAATTTCCTGATCCTATATGTTTTCTAAGGATACACCTGTTTAGCTGAAACAAGAGTACTCTTAAATGTAAATGAGGTTGCTTTATAATAATTGTACATTGGTCTGAAGATAAAAGATCTCCCCTAGAATGGGCAGGTGTAGTAGGAAGGC